>CM053601.1:61938608-61957756 GCA_028646575.1 Pseudocheirus occidentalis
GGTTGGGTGGAGACAAGATGGTGGAGTGAAAGAGGGGACTTGCCCGAGGTATCCCCCAAGGCCCTTTAAATACCTTTAAAAAGTGACTCTGAATAAATTCTAGAGTGATAGAAGCCACAAAGTCTCAGAGTGAGGCAGATTTCCAGCCCAAGAAACCTATAAAGTCAACAGGAAGGGTCTATAGAACTGGAATGAGAGAGGAGGACAGTCTAGGACAGCCTGTGCCAGCACAGACGTGAATTTAGCAAAATTGAAGCAGACCCCAGGGGACTGAATAACTGGCAGCAGTGGTGGTTTCCAGATTTCTCAACCTACGGACTCCAGAGATTACTTAGGACAAAGGGAGCGGTCTGTTGGAATGGAGTGAGAGAGAAGCAAAGCCCAGAGAAAGGTGTGACCATATATCCGTGGCCCCAGGAAACCAGGAGCAGGCCTTGGGAGTGTCTAAATTGGCAGACATGTGGGTGACAGCACTGGTGGAAACTACTTCTGGAGCTGTCAGTCCACAGACAGAATGTGTGAAAGTCACCTATTTTGACTTCTAGGAGTCAAGATGGTGGAGCAAACAATAAGTCACTCTCACTGTTCTTTATTGACCTAGTAAAACCCAGAGAATTTTGCTCCAGGAAAATTCCTCAAATAGTGGAGCCAGCAGAAGGATGACGTATGGCAGTCTTTTAGCTTGGGAGGGTAGGAGGATGTAATAGTAATGAAATTTGAAGTTCCTTTTGTACTTATAAGCTGAGAGGTACTTAGCACCTAGTTTCAAATTCAGCCTCTGTTAAAGAAACAGAAGGTATGAACTCCATTTGCTGATGTAACAGGAAGGAGCTGAACAGGAAACCTCTGTTGCTAACAAGATAGGAAGGGGCAGAAAAGGGAGGAGTAATACTATATATAAGGAAAAGCCCCAGAGACAGAGAGTCAGAACTTCTTGGGATATGCTTCATAGAGGCAGACGCAGCAGCTGCTGAGGAGGCTGAAGAGGAAAGGCCAAGGCTGGAGAGAATGATTTTGATTTTGGGACCCTGGGTGAAGTGATTTTGATTCTGGGAACCAGCTGGAGCTTCTGATGCAGAGCTACCAGCTTCTTCTGGGAGGTGCCAAAGACTTTCAAGAACCAGCTGGAGCTGCAAAAGACTTAGGAAACATGACTGTAATGGTGGTACATTGCATGAACTTATTTGCAGCTTTGGTAAGCCTTGACTTCCCAGGAACAGAGACTATAAAGGATTTAAGGTGTACTGGACACTGTGAGCTTCAGTGTGATACAGGAACTGCATGGAGAGCTGGACAAGGAAATGGGAGCTGTCTACATTTCAACCCAGGTGACAGTTCGGTGAATCCAGGTAGGAGTTCTGACCATAGAAAGGGATCAAGGGAATCTGAGAGCCTGCCTTGGGTCAAGACAAAAAGACCTGTCCATGAGTACTGAGTACTAACTGACCCTGATATGAGGTTTTGCTTAAGGACTCACTTTGGGAAGAGTTGTGTTATTTGGTCAGATGAGACTATGGGCAGCCTTTGAGGCCCCCATGCTTTGAAAATCCAGATGTTGGTTCTTTCCTCTCTCGTAACTAACTAGGTATGCATGTAATGGTCAGACAGCTAGAAGCCCTGTCTGCTGAATTGTGTAATTTATTTGTGATTGTTCTTTGTGATTGAATTAAGGATTCTGTGCTTGACTAAATGAATGTACTACCTGGGGTGGATTACTTTGAATTTTGTATTTTGTGTCACTTAAGGAGGAAAGCCTCCCTAAGGATGATTGAATGATTGAGTTAATTGAATTATTGAGTTACTAAGTGATTGATTGACTAAATGATTGTACTTTGCTCAAAACCGTGGGCCCACTGTGGTGAAAACTATGTAGCCATTTCTGTGATAAGTTGTTGTGAATGCTGTATTTTGATTTTCTGTTAATGTTTTATTCTGATTTGTTATTGAATATATAGAGTGTTCACTATACTATGTAATCAGAGCCTTGAAAGACACTCACAGCAGTAGTCCTCTGGAAAGTTGCTTATGATTGGCTCTACAGAGGATGAAGGAAAATTGTTTCTATGGCTGAAGCAGATCAGGACAGGACAGGGGGAGTCCCAGCCAGCTAGTAGCAAACACCATCTCAGTAAACCAAAGAGAGATCATGAATCCCAGGGTAATGGGTCTAGCAGCAACCAACACCAGGCATAGCACATATGAGGCGACATCACCTGATCCAGCTCAGTACCAAGTAAACTACCAGCTTCCAGCTGCAAACATCTGAGGCATCAGCACACAAAACAAGTAACCAGACCCCTAGTCCCCAACACAAGAAACCTGGGACAGTGCCCCTTGTGTCCCAGAAACAAACATCAATGTTAAAAAGCAGAAAAAGTCAAACAACATGAGAAAAAAGCAACAAAGAAAAATCAATGACTGTATAGACAATGACCAAAAACAATGACCATCTTGGTGACAGGGAAGATCAGAACACAAATTGAGGAGAGGATAGCATTGTCAACATACCAACATTTGAAACCCCAAAGAGAAACCTGAATTGGTCTCAGGTCTAAAAAGCCTTCTTGGAAGAGCTCAAGAAGGATTTTAAAAGTAAAATAAGAGAGGCAGAAGAAAAATTAAACAATCCCTTGAAAAATAAATTTGAGAAAATGGAAAAAAAAGTACATTGAAGGAAACAATTCCATAAAAATTAGAATTGGTCAAATTAAAAAGGAAGTTAAAAAGCTAACTGAAGAAAATAATTTGTAAAGAATTAGAATTGATCAAACAGAAGATAATGACTCTATGAGACATGAAGAATCAGTCAAACAAAATCAAAACAATAAAAAAATAGAAGAAAATATAAAATACTTAATTAGAAAAGCAATTGATCTGGAAAATAGATGCAGGAGAGATAATTTAAGAATTGTTAGTCTACCTAAAAACCATTATAAAAAAATAGAACCTCAATGGCATCTTTCAAGAAATCATCATGTAAAACTGCTCTGAGGTCCTAGAACCAGAAGGTAAAATACTTGTCAAAAGAATCCACCAATCACCTCCTAAAAGAGATCCCAAATTTAAAATGCCAAGGAATATTATAGCCAAATTCCAGAATTATCAGTTGAAGGAGAAAAAATTTCAAGTAACCAGAAAGAAACAATTCAAATATCTGTGGAACTACAGTTTGGATTACTCAGGATCACACAGCTTCTACATTTAAATATATGAGGTCTTGCAATACGGTACAGTATAAGGAAAAGAAGTTAGATTACAACCAAGAATCAACTACCCAGTGAAACAGATCATAATTTTTCGGGGAAGGAGATGGACATTCAATGATTAGGGGTCATTCAGACTTTCCTCATGAAAATACCAGAGCTCAACAGAAAATTTGATCTTCAAATATAAGACTAAAGAAAGGCATAAAAAGATGAACATGAAAGGAAAAAGAAAGCATGATATTCAATAAGGGTAAACCGTTTACATACCTAAATGGGTTGAAAATACTTATAACTCTTGAGAACTCTATCTTTATTATGACATTAAGAAGGGATATATGTAGATAGAGGGGATGAGTTTAAGGTAAGATTGAAGTGATGATAAAAAACTAAGTGCTGAATAAAGATTATGATGGCAGAAGAGGAAAGGAGGCGACAGAAAAGGGTAAATTACATAACATCAAAAGACACAAAGACATATTACAGCATAGGAAAAGAAGGGAGGAAGAAGAGTATTGTCTGTCTCATTGAATTTGGCTCAAGGAAGGAATAACACAATCAGTCAGGTACAGCTAACTTATCCTATAGGCATTAGGAAGGGAAAGGGAATAGAAAAGGGTGGAGGGATCGAAGGGCGGGCAGATTGAGGGAGGTAGTTGTCAAAACCAAAACTGTAGTGAGAAAGTATAATTCCATGCATGAGCAGCTTCCCAAAAGAATGCTACTGTGAATAGCTTTTAATCTTCTGATAACACAGTATAGAGAGCACTCTATTCAAGAATAAACCAAAGGAAAACATTCACAACAAATCAAGATACAGTATTCACATTACATATTTTCACAGAAAATCACAATATAGTATTCACAACTATCATTAAAATGAAAACATGATTGTCACCAATGTGGCCACAGTATTTAGAACAAAGAACAAAAGAAAATTACCTGGTATCCCTAAAGAGGTTTGCCTCCTTACTTAGTCATTTAATCATCTGAGAATAAAAGTCAGTCTTCTATTCATGGGGCAACAAGATTAACTTAATCAGTTACTTATTTAGCAATCAGTTACTAAATACTGCTAATCACTAAATATAATCATTAGAAAATATACAAACCCTCCACCAGTTAACTCAATCAGTCACTTATTCAGATTCACAATTACTAAGTATTATTAATCATTAGAAAATCACAGCTTCTCCCCCTGTGCCCCACCCCCCCGCCACCCCTAGGTCACTAATAAACCATGTTATCATCACAGCATTCAATACCCAAGGAGAGAGTTTTTCTTCATCTTGACTTGGGGGTGGTTACTCAGATTGCTTTGATCCCCTTCCATGGTCCCATGGAATCCACCTACTTGAATCCACCAATCACCTGGATTCAGAGGCAGACAGCTCCCAGGTCCTTGCCCAGTCCTCCAGGCAGTTCCTGCTACATACTGAAGTTCACAGGGTCCAGTCCATTTCACAACCTTCACAATTTTTTTTCCTGGGGATTCAAGGATCAACCAAGCCACAAACAAAGAAAGTCTTAGTCTTCTAGTCATGTTTTCTCAGTCCTCTGGCAGTTCAGCTGGCCCTAGAACCCAGAAGAAATCTCAGTCTTCCAAGTGGCAGAAGCAACACTGGCCTTCCATGTGGAAGCAACAACTTTGGCCTACCAGGAAGCCTTCCTGGCAGCAACTCCAGCCTTCACCAGATCTTCAGTTGAACAGCTTCTTCCTCCAGCATCTTGCCAGGAAAAAATTCTGAATGTGATTCTCTGGGGCTTTTCTTATATATTATATAATATACACAAACACACACACACACACACACACACACACGCACACATGCATGCACACATTGGCTTCCTGTTTCAGCCAGCTCCTTCCTCTTATGTCAGCAACAGGAGAGAGGTCATACCTTCTGTTTCTTTCACAGAAGTCTTATTAGTTACTAAGGGATAAGTAACTGCTTACTTGACATAACAAAAAAGGGGTTTTCAAATTTAAATTAATTACCATTACATTCCTCCTCACCAGAATCCTTCCCCTTACAATTTCAATCTAAATGGCCATTCATCCTGGATCCTGTAACAAATAGAGGCACTATGCTTTGCAATACTATTGACTATGCCATAATGTAATAACATGCCTGAGCTGCTTCCCGAAAGATTGCTCCTGTGAACAGGTTTTAAGGTTCTAATTACACAGTATAGTGAGCACTCTTGTTATTCAAAACAAATCAAAGGAAAACATTTACAATAAATCAAGATACAGTATTCACAATATTACATCTTATCACAGAAAATCATGTAAAGAGAAAAGGGTAAAGGGGGGGCATAGGATGGAGAGAAAGACAAAGATAGTAATCATAACTGTGAATGTTGATAAAATGAAAGTGGATAGCAGAATGGTTTGCAATGGATTAAAAACCATAACCCTAGTGTGTTGTTTATGAGAAATACATTTGAAATAGGGATACATACAAGGTAAAGGTAAAAGGCTGGGGTGGAATATATTATTCTTCAGCTGAAGTAAAATTAAAAAATAAAAATAAACAAAATCGGTAGCAGTCTTGATTTTAGACAAAGCAAAAACAAATAATAGATCTAATTAAAAGGGATGAGGAAGGAAACTAATCCTGGTAAAAATTATCATGGAAAATTAAGTAATGTCATTGTTAAATGTATATGAACCAAGTGGTATAGCATCCGAATTCTTAGAGGAAAACTTAAGTGAGTTACAGGAGGAAATAAACAGCCAAACTTATACTAGTAGCAGACCTCAAAATCCCAGTCTCTGAACTAGATAAATCTAACTACAAAAATAAGGAAGAAAAAAATTAAGGACGGGAATAGAATTTTAGAAAAGTTAGATATGGTAGACCTATGGAGAAAACTGAATAGGGATACAAAGGAGTAAACCTTTTTCTCAGCAGGACATGGCACATAAAAAAAAAATTGACCATATACTAGGGCAAAAACAACCAAAAATTCAATGCAGAAAGGCAGAAATGTAAATGCACTATTTTTAGATCATGATGGAATAAAATTATATTCAATAAAAGGGCCATGGAAAGATAGAATAAAAATTATTTGGAAACTAAATATTGTAATCTTAAAGAATGAGTGACTCAAACAACAAATCATAGGAAAAGCAAATAGCTTCATCCCAGTAAATGACAATAATTAGATAACATGCCAAAATTTATGAAATATAGGAAAAGTAGTTCCTAGGGAAAGTTATATCCCTAAAAGCTTACATGAATAAAACAGAGATAGATGACCTTAGTGAATTGGGCATGAAACTAAAATAGCTAGAAAAAGAACAAATTGAAAATTCCTCATTAAATACCAAATGAGGAATTCTGAAAAGCAAAGGAGAGACTAATAAATTAAAAATTAAGAAAAAGTATTGAAATAAATACATAAACTAAGACCTTGTTTGTTGGAAAAACAACAATAAAATAGACACACCTTTGGTTAATTTGATTAAAAATAAGAAAGAAGAAAACCAAATGATCAATTTCAAAAATAAAATGGTTTAGTTCACCACCACTGAAGAGTAAATTAAAACAATAATTAAGAATTATTTTGCCTAATAAACATGCCAATAAATTTGACAATCTTTGTAAAATGGATGAATACTTACAAAACTATAAATTGCCCAGATTAACAGAAGAAGAAATAAAATAATAGCCACACTTCAGAAAAAGAAATTTACCTAGTTGTCAATGAAATCTCTAGGAAAAAATCTACAGGGCCAAATGGATTCACCAGTAAATTCTATCAAACATTTAAAGGACAATGAATTCCAATATTATATAGGTTATTTTGAAACTAGGTGAAGTGGGAGTCCTAACAAATTCTTTTATAGAAGATAAATATTTACTGATAAGCAAACTGAGAAGACTCAAAACAGAGAAAGAAAATTATAGACCAATTTTCCTAATTAATATAGAAGCAAAAAATTTTAATGAAATATTAGCAAAAATATTACATCAATATATAATGATAATAATACACAATGATTAGATAGGATTTATACCAGGAATTGTAGGCTGATTTAATATTAGGATGACTATCAGCACAATTGACTATATCAATTAAAAACTAAGGAAACTATATGTTTAGCTCAATAGATACTGAAAAAGCTTTTGATAAAAATACAACATTCGTTCATATTAAAAACACTAGAGCACATAGGAATCAATAGAGTTTTCTTTAAAAAGATAAGTACCATCTTTGTAAAAACAATCAGCAAGCATTATAGTAATAGGGATAAGTTAAAAGCATTTCCAGTAAGATCAGGGGCGGAAAAAGATGTTCATTACTATTACTGCTATTCTAAATTGTATTAGAAATGTTAGCTTTAGGACTAAGGGAATAAATATAAGTTGAATGAATTAGAATAAAAAAGAAGAAACAAATTATCATTCTTTGAAGACGACATGGTGATATTCTTAGAGAATCCCAGAAAATCAACTTTAAAAAATCCTTCTTGAAATTATAATCTATTATACCAGAGTTGTAGGATATAAACTAAAGCCACATAAATCATCAATATTTCACTATATTACTAACAAAGTCCAACAGCAAGAGATAGAAAGGAAAATTCCATTAAAATTACTGTATACATTATAAAAGATCTGGGAGTCTACCTACCAAAATAAGTCTAGGATCAATATCAACAAAATATTAAAACACTTTTCACACAAAGAAAGTCAGATCTAAATAATTGGAAAAGCATCAGTTGCTCATGTGTAGGCTGAGCTACTATTATAAAAATGATAATTCGGTTTCCCAGACAGTGAGCGAGAGGCTGATAAGAGAGTCGGAGCCGCCATCCCCTGACCGTGCCTGCAGGTTGGCAAAAGCAGTTTCTGATGATGCAGTCGCAGAACTGGACACGCTGAGGGAAGAAAGTTATCAAGACTCGACACTTATCATGCAGTTGTTAAGTGATAACCTGTCACTATGAACTTCAGCTATGCAGGGTGACGGTGAAGAACAGAATAAAGAAGCACTACAGGATGTGGACGATGAAAACCAGTGAGAGACATCAAAGCCAACAAGAGAATCCATCTCTGACCACCCCACTCCTCCCCATCCCTCCCCCCCGAAAATTCCTCATTGTCACTGAGAACCACCAAGTCTGATTTACATTTGTTCTCAGAATTTAGGTTCCTGCCCTGTTTTTTTTTTTTTAACAGTTTTCAAAGTTCTTAAAGGCAAGAGTGAATTTCTGTGGATTTTACTGGTCCCAGCTTTTAGGTTCTTTAAGACACTAACTGGATTACATAGTGGCTTTTTCAACATTACTGTATTGTCTCCGTGACAGATGTGTCATGATAATCATTAGAAATGGATATTACATTGGAATGCCATTAGACTTCTAGGTGAAGCGAGAGTCTAAGAGAGAGATTTGTCTCACTGTAGGGTGCATGTGGTGGCATTTTTTCCTTTTTATAATTGTTTAAATGGAATTTTATATCGATGTTTAAAATTAATTGGGTGTTTAACTTGAAGTTACAGGTTCCATTGGAATGTTTATTGTAGTGGTTTTTTTTATGTAAAAAGTGTTTCCAAACTGTGCTGAAATGGTGCTGGTAACAGCCCAACAATCCCTGGCTGCTCATTCTTGCCGACTTTGACCTTCACTCACAGCAAGTTAGCACTGAAGGTAGTATTGAAAAGCCTGCATGCATGTTCAATTCTTTTGTTTTTCTCTTTCCCTCTTTCCCTTCTCCCCCTTCACTCTCTGCCCTCCTTCACTTCCTCAACCTTTTTCCTTCAGTATGTGTAATTTGAAGCCAATTTGTGCTACTGGATATCTGACTGGAGCAACAGATACAGAATCTGTATTGTTCTTACTGAAACACAGCTTGGAATTAACATTAAACTTAAATAAAACAAACCTACATTGAAAATGCCAAAAATTATTGCAATCTGGTTCACCCCCCCCAAAAAAGATAATTCTACCTATATTAATTTACTTATTCAGTTTCATACCAATTCAAATACCAAAAAATATTTTATAGGTATAGAAGTAATAATAATAAAATTCATATGGAAGAACAAAATGTCTACAATATCAAGGAAATTAATGAAAAGAAATCCAAGGGAAGGTGGCCTAGCCTTACCAGGCCTTTAATTGCATTATAAAGCAGCAACCACAAAACTACTTTGTACTAGCTAAGAATCAGACATAATCAGTGGAATAAGTTAGGTAAACAAAACATGTAGTCAATGACTATAGTAATCTGCCATTCGATAAACCCAAAGACACCAGCTTCTGGAATAAGAACTCACTCTGAAAAAACTGCTGGGAAAACTGGAAAATAGCTCGGCAGAAACAAGGCATATACCAGTATCTTATACCCTATATCAAATAAAGTCAAAATAGCTACACAATTTAGATATAATGTATGATAATATAAGTGTATTAGAAGAAGGAAAAGTTTACCTGTGAGACCTATGGAGAATGGGCAAATTTATGATCAAAAAAGAAATAGAGAACATTATAAAATGCAAAATGGATAATTTTGATTACATTAAATTGAAAAAGATTTTGCACAGTCAAAAAGCCAATTCAACCAAGATTAGGAGAGAAGCAGAAAACTGAGAATTATTTATTTATTTATTCATTCATTCATTCATTCATTCATTCATTCATCCATCCATCTATCTATCTATCTATCTATCTATCTATCTATCTATCTATCTATTAATTCATTTATTCGTTGATCTATTTATTTATTTGTTTGTTTATTTATTGGTTGATTGGTTTGTTTATTTAGTTATTTATTTACAATGGGGCAGCTAGACTGCACAGTGAATAGAGTATCAGCTCTGGAGTCAGGAATGCCTGTGTTCAAATCCAGCCTCAAATCTTCAACACACTTACTAGCTGGCAAGTCACTTAATCCCAAATGCCTGGTCAAAAAAGAAAAAATTACAACTACTGTCACTGATAAAGGTCTCATTTCTTATATATATATATATATATATATATATATATATATATAACAGATTCAAATTTATAAGAATATAAGTTATAAGTTATTCCCCAATTGGCAAATGGTCTAATGATATTAATAGTCAGTTTTCAAATGAAGAAATTAAAACTATCTCTAGTCATATGAAAAAATACTCCAAATCACTATTATTTAGAGAAATTGAAATAAAAATCTCTAAAGTACAACATCACACCTATCAGACTGGCCAATATCACAAAACAGTAAATTGATAAAAGCTGTAGAAGATGTGGAAAAATTTGAACACTAATGAATGGAGTCAACTATTCTGAAGAGTAATTTGGAACTATGACTAAAGGGCTATAAAAAAAGTTCACCGTCTTTCACCCAGCAATACCACTTCTAGGGCTGTATCCCAAAGAGATCATACAAATGGGGAAAGGACACACTTGCACAAAATTATTTACAGCATCTCTTTTTGTTTTGGCCATGAATTGCAAATTAAGCAGATGCCTATCAATTGGGGGGTGACTAAACAGGTTGTGGAAAATGAATGCAATGTACTATAAAAAAGGAAGAGCAGACAGACTTTAGAAAAGCTTGGAAATCCTTGAATGAACTGATGCTGAGTAAAGTGAGAAGAACCATTGTACACAGTAACAGCCATAATGTAGGATGACTAAACTTTGATAAACTTATCTCTTCTTAGTAATGCAAGGAACCAAGACAACTCCAAAGAACTCATAATGGAAAATGCTGTCCACAGCCAAAAACAGAACTATGGAGTCTGAATGCAGATTGAAGCCTATAATTTGCTCTTTCTCTGTCTCTGTCTCTGTCTCTGTCTCTGTCTCTCTGTCTCTCTCTGTCTCTCTCTTGTGTGTGTGTGTGTGTGTGTGTGTGTGTATTTCTTCTTTGTCGTGGTTTCTCCCATTGGGTTCTAATTCTTTACAACATGACTAATGTGAAAATCAGTTTAATATGAATGTATATGTAGAGTCTATATCAAATATCGACTGTCTTAGGGTGGTAGGAGGGAAGGGTTGGGGAGAAAATGTGGAATCAAAATCTTTTAGAAGTGAATGTTGAAAACTAAAAATTAATTAATTATTTTAAATGAAGGATCTGTTCTGTAAAACTTGGACTCAGTCAAAAGGCTGTACCAAAGGGCCTAAAAATCCACATGTGGCCTTGAGGTCTCCCACGTTTTTGTGTCCTACTGACTTATATGGTAATTATTTTGATATATAGTGTGTATACTTATTCTATGTGTTTACATTTTGTCCCTCCAATAGAACATAACATAATGACTTTAGTGAAATAATAAACTACAAAATAATAAATGAACGTTATTTAATGCCAATGACTAGCCTTGGAGAACATTAGCATCTCCCTATTTTCCTTGCAGTAATGAATGAATATGGGTCTAAAGTGTCATGCATGCACTTACACATGCTAGCACATGTGCACACACACATTTGTCTACAAAGAATGACTGGTTGGATTTGGAGGGAGAAAAGATTTCTTTAGAAATGAAGGTGAGGGATCAGCTAGGTGGCACAGTGAAGAAAGCACTCCTGGGGTCAGGAAGACCTGAGTTTAAATCTAGCCTCAGACACTTAACCCTTATTAGGTGTGTGACTTTGGGCAAGTCACACTCCTTCCAAAACAAAAAAGGCAAAAAAAAATAAAGTGAGGTTAAAAACAAATAATTTGAATGAAATAACGTAAGGGGAAAAGATAGACAGATGTGTGTGTGTGTGTGATCCCTTCATTTTCTATCTTATTTATTTTTCAAAATTCTTTTGTCTGGCTTCTGATCACCTCATTGAATTGAAACTGAACTGTTCCCTCCAAAATTACTATTCATCTCTTACCTGCCAGATCTTTCATTATCAATCTTGAATTTCTAGTAGCATTTTAGATTTTCTATTAGTCATTCCTGAATATTATCTCCCTTCCTATTTCTTCTCCCTGAAAGACTGTTCTTCACTGTCTTCTTTGGAGAATCATCATCCATGTTTTTTTCCTCTAAATGTAGGTATCTTGCAGGACTTTGTACTATATGCTATTCTCTTTTCTCTCTACATATTCTTCCTTAATGATTTAATCAGTCCCCATATATTCAATGATCAACTCTTCTGCATAAAACTCGTATATATTCAGGCCTAGTCTTTCTTCTGAGCTGTAGTTCCTCATCAATATCTTCATATTAAAGAGTTCTGAAAGGATATGCCATTAGCTGCATCAAATAATGAATCAACAGAACTCCTAAACAGAATCCCTAAATTTGTCCTATACAGATCTCATTGTTTTCTCCCAATCCTCTTACTTTCTACTTTGTTTACTTCTCTTTAGAAAAATAACCCAAGTTTATAAGCTTAGAGTCATTCTAACAGCAATTAATATTAATAACAAGAATATCTAGCATTTATATAGCGATTTAAAGTTTGTAAAGTGTTTCACAATCCTTACTCAATTTTATCCTCATAACAGTCCTCAGAGATAGGTGTTAAATCATCCTTACTCTTCAGATGACAAAAGTGAAGAAGAAAGAGGTTAACTGAATTATCCACTGTCACACAGCTATTGAGTGTCTGAGGCTAGAGTTGAACTTAGGCTTTTCTCCCTCCAAACTGTTATTACATACAAGAGAGTTATGTCCATATGACTTCCCTATTCAAAAAGTTCCAGTGGTACCGTATTCCCTCTAGGATAAGATATAAACTTCTTTATTTGGCACATAAAGTTCTTTACAATCTGACCACAGTCTACCTTTCTGAGTTGAAGACATGATATCTCTTCATGTGTTTGGTGTTCCTGTAAAAATGACATACTTGTTGTAACTCACAATAAAAATTCCATATCCCAGCTCTGTGCCTTTTTCAGGCTCTGTATCTCCCAGAATGTCTGAAATATATTTCTTTCCTACCTCTGCCTCCTTAACTCATCAGATTCCTTGAAAGTCCAGCTCAAGTCCTACTTACATGAGACCTTTTGTAGTCCTTCAAATTAATAGCATCCTAATTCTCACAGGATTAATTTGTATTTAGAATGTTCATATTTTCTGTATATTTTAGTATATATGTTGTTTATCCTAATAGAACATAAGCATCTCAAGGGCAAGGCATATTTTATTTTGTCTCCTTCTTTCTGTGGATGATTTCCTTTCAAACTAGTCCACAGATAGTGACAGATCCCTATCTTGTCCAGTCAATTAGGTTTCAAGACTGTTTCTGCTGGCTTGTTTTAACACCAGAGAAAGCACTCGTCAACATATTCTCTCTTCTCTGGGAAATTGTTGAATTTAACAAAAAAAAAAAAAAAACAAAAAAAACCCCAACCCTCTCTTATATGACTCTGAGTTCCAAGTCAGAAATCTCACTCTGGAAGACACAGAATTTTTAAAATTCCCTCCCTTCTAAAACAAACCCTTCATCCTCCACAATGCAGCAACACACAAAAATTATCAGTTTGGTTGGTCAGTAGTTTTATCACATTTGCCAATTTAATAAATAAACTTTTAAACATGAGAACCTAAACGTCTCCTATGTGTCAAAGGAAGAACAAGGTTTAAAAGCAGAATGCTTATCTTCTTGGGGAAAAGAAGAGAAGAAGGGAACTAAAGTTCACTGGTCCTATTTTCTAGTCTAGGTTTTTATCAGCATGAAGGACCTACCCTGGACAAAAGTTCTTCCTCATCCCCAAGATTCAACACTATACAGGTTTAAGGATCACTGAGAAATCACAGAATTGGAGTTTTAATTGGGGGTGCATAATGGTGTTGACTAAAGGTAGCTTACAGTGTATTGCAAATGATGACTCATGCCTTGGAAGGGCTGGAAAAAAGTATCATCACACATGGAAGACAAAGCAATTGTTGGTATTATAATTTGTATTGAAAGGTACAGCATTCAGAACACAAACAGCAATAATCTTATAGGACACTCTACCCTTGACAGGCCAAATTTGGAGGTTCTTGCTCAGTTTGTGACAGTACATAGGAAATACACTAATAAGGTCAAGGTTCTAGACAACACTGATCAGAATAGTGCAAGGACTTGAATGTAAAATGCAGATATTTTGAAGGACCTGAATGTATTTAGTTCAGGAAAGGAAAATTTAGAGAATGCACGAGTTTCCCAAAATATTTGAGGACTAGAAAATAAACTGTTCCAAGTGATTCCACATAGAAAAGTTAGGGGTAAAGAGTTGGAATTTGAACAAAGCCAGAGTTAATTTTACCATATGAATATTTTAGCAACTAGGGCTATATGGAAACAGAAAGAGCAAAGTGCCTTTCCAATTTAAAATTCTATAATTCTGTGAAAAAGAGGTGGTAAGTCTTTCAATCAGAGCAAAGAATAAAAGGAAGACAGACCATATATTAAAAGAACAAGTGCAGGGGTGGGGAATCTGCAGCCCCATGGACACATGTGTACTGAAATGCAGCCCTTTGACTGAATACAAATATCACAGAATGAATCCGTTTATTAAGGGGATTTATTTGTGGAGTTTGATTTCAAAGGGCCTCATTTGAGGACACAGAGGGCCACATGTGGCCTCAGGTCTCCAGGTTTCCCACCCATGATAGTTGGAAAAATCCAAGGAGTTGAATTAATTCATCATGGAGGATGTGGAAAAAAGATGGAAAAGAATCACACATAATATAAAGGATCAAGTGGGTTTTAATCTGAGCTAATGTAAAAGTGCTTTCAATGATGTGGACACATTGCTGCCTCTATGTCTTACAGTAGGAAGAATCAACTCTGCAATAAATACTATCAATCAGTCATTTGAGGAATTAAAAAAACTGGAATGGACTACTAAATCTGGGCCTCTGTGAGGGAAAAGACACTAAGAAAATATTCAGTGCAGGGTGTTTGAGATGAGAAAGCATTAAAGAAAAAAACTAGGAATGTAATAAGGCAAATCATCAATAAATTTACACAAGATCATACATATATATATGTATATACATGTAGGTGTATATACATATATGTATATATACATATATGCATATATAGATATACGTATCTATATATACACACACATAACCCCAGACACAATGCTCATTGCACTGTACTGTATAAGGTGAAGTGTCTTTCTGTGTTGGGGGATAGGATGGGAAATGGACAAACACAATCAGGATAACAGAGGATCTCGCAGCTTCAAA
Source organism: Pseudocheirus occidentalis (assembly GCA_028646575.1). Taxonomy (NCBI): domain Eukaryota; kingdom Metazoa; phylum Chordata; class Mammalia; order Diprotodontia; family Pseudocheiridae; genus Pseudocheirus; species Pseudocheirus occidentalis. The sequence goes on from CM053601.1 coordinate 61,953,944, forward strand.
ACTTTGGGGCCACTTTGGTGAGAACTATGTCGCCATTTTAATGAGAAGCTGTTGTGAATACTATATTGTTATTTTTGGGATAAATTGTAATATGGTGAATACTGTACCTTGACTTTCTGTGAATGTTTTGACTTGATTTGTTATCAAATAAATGGAGTGTTCAGTATACTGTGTAATCAGAACCTTAAAACCTGTCCACAGTTGCATTCTTCTGGAAAGCTGCATGTGCATGGGATTACAGATACTCATCAAAGACAGAAATATAAACAGTTCTCAGACCCTAACTTTCTTTTCACTCAATTTATTTCAATTTTTTTTCTACCTTCTTCTCTTGCCATTTCATTGATTCTAGCCCCACAGAATAAACATCATAATACTAACTTCAGGGATATTGTGCTGAAAACACTGTCAAAGGAATACCTTCAGCATATTACACTATCCTATGTGAACTGAGTATTTTTAAATAATTTTTATAAAGATGGAAAAACTAGCCTATTGCAAAGTGATATCCATTGATGGCTATATTCAAGCTAAAAGTAGACAAAAGTTAGATGAATGATAGATAGACAAACATAGATAGACAGACAGAGAAATAGATAGATAGATAGATAGATAGATAGATAGATAGATAGATAGATAGATGGATGGATAGATAAAATATGTTTGCAGATACAGTTTCAGAGTGTGACCCACATTTAATGCTGCCTTACATAGTAAATAGCTGAATGAAGACTTCTGGGACGCAAGATAGTAAAGACAGAAGTAAGTCTCTCTCATTTTTCCTTATTGATCTCTAAAAACCCAGAAAATATAACCCCAGTGCAGAAAGACAGAAATATTAAATGCATCCTTTTCAGATCATGATGTATAAAAATTACAAGTAACAAAGAGCCATGGAAAATAGACTAAAAATTAAAAGGAAACTAAATAACCTAAGGGAAACTAAATAATCTAATACTAAAGAATGAGTCAAACAACAGATGAAAGAAAAAATAACTACATCCAAGAGAATAACACTAATGAGACAATATACCAACACTTATGAGATGTAGCAAAAACAGGTTTTTTGAGAAATTATATAGCTGTCAATCCTTATATAAAGAGAAAAAGAGGAAGTTAATGAATTAAGCATGCAAATTAAAGAAAAGCCTGCAAAAAAACAAATTAAAAATTCCCAGTTAAATAAGAACTTAGAAATTCTAAAAACCAAAGGAGAGAGTAATCAAATTGGAATGAGAAAAACAATTGAACTAATACATAAAACTAAGAGCTGATTTTATGAAAAAAAAAACAGAAAAACTTTTGGTTAACTTGACCAAAATTAGAAAGAGGAAAACTACATTACTGATATAAAATATGAAAAGGACAAAGTCAGCACCAAGGAAAAGGGAATTAAAATAGTAATAATTAAAATAACTGCATGCTAAAAAATGTGACAATCCTAATGAAACAGGTGAATATTGACAACAATATAAGTTGTCTAGATGAAGAAAAGAGGAAAAATACTTTAAAAATGAACAAACAAATAAATAAATATCTTAACAACCCCATTACATAAAAAGAAATTGAAGAAGTCATCAATGATTTCCATAAGAAAAAATCAACAGGATCAAGAGGATTTACCATCACATTCTATCAAACCTTTGAAGTACGATTAATTTTAATACTATATAAAATATTTGGGAACATAGGTGAATAAGGAGCCCTATCAACTTCTTTTTTATGATACAAATATGATTTTGATACCGAAATCAGAAAGAGTTAAGGAGAGAAAATAAAATTATAGGCCAAATTCCACAATGATTATAAATGCAAACATTTTTAAACAGAATATGAGCAAAGAAATACACAAACTTTTCTTAAGGGTAATTCACTACGACCAGGTAGGATTTAGAACAGGAATGCAGGAATGGTTCAAAGTTGGGAAAACTACGAATGTAATTGTGTTTATAAAGAATGAAACTAATAGAAATCATATAATTAAATCAATGGACAGAGAAAGAAAGTTTTTGACAAAATGCAATATAGCACTATTAAAAACAATACTAAAAACAATAGAGCACATAGCAGTAAATGGAGTCTTCCTTAAAATGACAGAAAGCATCTATCTAAAAGCATTAGCAAACATTGTGTGGAATGGTGGTATGTTAGAAGCATTTCCAGTAAGCTTGGGGATGAAAAAAAAAAGGATTCTGATTTTCACCACGGTGTTAGAAATGCTAGTTTTAGCAATAAGAGAAGAAAAGAATTGAAGGAATTAGAACAAGCAAAGAAGAAACATGGCTATCACCCTTTGAAAATGAAATGATGGTATACTTAGAGAATCCTAGAGAATCAAGAACCAACCTACTAGAAAGAATAAAACAATTTAGCAGAGTTGGAGGATATAATAGAGACCCACATAAATCACTGGCATTTCTATATGCTACTAAGAAAGCCCAACAGCAAGAGATAAGAAAGAAAAACCCCATTTAAAGTTACTTCAGACATTATAAAATATTTGGGACTCTACCTGACAAAAACCCAAAATCCAGTAATTATATGAACACAATTCCAAAACACTTTTCACACGAATAAAAGCATATCTAAATAATCGGGGGAATCTGAGTAATTATCATGGATAGGCTGAGCCAGTATAATGAAAACGACAATTTTACCTACATTAATTTACTTACACAGTGCCATACAAATCAAACTAACAAAAATTATTTTATAGCACTAAAAAAAAAATAGTAACAAAATTCATTTGAAAGAACAAAGACTCCAGAATATGAAGGAAATCAATGAAAAGAAATGCTAAGGAAGGTGGCCTAACTTTACAGGATTTTAAAATGTATTATAAAGCAGCAGTCATTAAAACTACTTGATACTTGCTAAGATAAAGAACAGACTCAGTGGAATAGGTTAGTTATTTCTAATGGGAATCTGAAGATCTTCCCTGCCCCTTGGCCCTTTGATAGGCTTAACTGAATGTGAGATAATTCCCTGATTTGAAAATATACTCTGCCCCCTAATAGGCTGAATGTGGTCACATGAACCCTGTTGCAAGAGGCTTGTTTTTCAGGAATGTCAAGGGGGTTGTGGGTCAATGTGTGACATTCTCTGATCCAGGAAAAGGCTATATGTACCGTGATGTGAGGTTTTGGTTTGAGGCTTACTTTGGGAAGAGTCGTGTGATTTGGCCAGATGAGACTCTGGGTAGCTGTTGAGATCCCTGGCTTTGAAAACCCAGATGTTTGTGATTCCCTCTCTGATAACTAACTAGGTGTGGATGTAATGGTCAGGCAACTTTCTGCTGATCTGTTTCTCTGTCTGTATTTTTCGTCTGTTTGTAACATCTGTTTGTATTATCTGAAGTTCAGTGTGTTGTCTTTTTCCCCTGCACTGGGTAAATGATACATTTGATTAAAGTAGGATTGTTAACCCATTTTGAGTTGCTTTCCTTTACAAAAGCAAATCTAAAAACCTGTGCTAGCAGCCATCCTGGGTATGCTAGGGTGCTTGATGCTACACTACTCAAGACACAATGGTCAATGACTATAGGAATCCACTTTTTGATAAATCCAAAGACTCTGGGATAAGAATTCACTATTTGACACAAAATGCTGAGAAAATTGGAAAACAGTATGACAGAAACTAGGCATAAAACAGTATCATATACCATATACCAAGATAAAGTCAAAATGGGTACATGATTTAGACATCAACATTGATACTATAAAAGCACACTAGAAGAGTAAGGGATAGGTTAACTATCAGATATTTGGAGAAGAGAAGAACTTATGACCAAACAATAGATCACAAATTTCCCCC
>CM053601.1:61958256-62019532 GCA_028646575.1 Pseudocheirus occidentalis
GCTATGTGGGAGCTGTGGAATCTTGTTGCTTCTATGCCACCACCTTGGCTCTGCCCCAAAGCTGTCAATAGCATCTTAATCCTTTGGTACTTTTAAATTGTCGTTCTTCTGGACAGATTTTGTCATTTAAATCTTACTGTTTACCAATGACTTGATTGTCATGGTTTATAGTCAGAAACTGTTGCCAAGATAATATTGAGGGAAATTGTAATGTCATTTAAAACCTAAGAATTTTGATAGTATAAGTCTATTGATTTTTCTTAATTACCAATATAATCCTAGTTATACTGAATTTGAAACTCATTCCAAATTACAACTTAATTTTCTGAATCTAGCACTGAATAATATTGCTCATACTAATTAAATCAGTGTTAAAAATTCCTTGTATGAAAAAAATAAATCATCCAGTCCTACAGCCTGTGATAGGATTCTTTTGAATACATAATTGACTTAAACAAGAAAAATATTCATTCATCTTTAGAATTATGCTAACCAGAGAATTCTATATCCTAATAAAGAGCAATTAGTTAGAGGGCTAGGTGGCATAGTGAATAGAGCACTGGCCCTGGAGTCAGAAGGTCCCAAGTTCAAATCCAGCCTCAGACACTTAACACTTTCTAGTCTTGGGACCTAGGACAAGTCACTTAAACCCAGTCATCCTGCATTCCCTCCTCCAAAAGGCAAAAAAAAATAAAGTTAAAGAGCAAATAGTTATAGAGTTTGGATTGTCAGAAAGCTGGAGCCTTAGTTACCTTCCTTGGTAAAAATTTGTCAAATAACTTGTATAATATTGAGTTCTGTCTAAAATTTTAGGTCAAAGATGAATAACTATACCAGTTTATGTGGTGAATTCAATAAAGAATCTATAAACGTACATGATGGGGAGGAGAATGTCATATATTAATTCATAGAAAATGAATTTTCTTTTGTTCTTTAATTTAAAATAAATATAATTTTTTCACACTGAAGAAATATTCTTTTGGTTCTTTCATAAGATTTTAAGCTTTAACATTTAATTTCACCTCTAATTAATGGAAAAAGGACATTTTTCATATAAAATTTATTTTCTACTGGTTTTGTTTGCTTTCCTCTAGCTGTAAAGAACTCATATGAACAAATTCACATCTGATCTTCCCCCTCTCAAATCAAATATAGTAATATATTATTTGCTGAAAATTTTGTAGGTGATAATAATAAAAAGGAGAATAATGATCTGGGAATTTTAGCGGTAACCTGAAAGGAATTATCATGATACATGTCTCCTTGTCTCTTCTTTTGGCTCACCACAAAAGTTTTCTTTTATTCTTCTTAGTATAGCTTATGTGAGAGACTCTCTGCCCATTCAAAATAACTGAGGGAGGAGAGTAAGAAAGTCTCTCCTGAGGCTCTTCAATTAATATTCATAGAAACCCATGTGACAACCATGTGACAAGCATAGCTCTTGTTAGATGGTGCATCAAAGAGGCCTTGTGGAGAATTTCCTTAGTTATTTTCTGTTCCTCCTACCTACTCCTTTCTGTCTGACCACCCTGCTATTCAAGTCTTTTTTTATTTGGCATCTGGATTGGGAAATGCTAATGCCTCTTATTGCAGTCTGAAGTGATTACAGATAAACAACCCTCTACCTTACTAAACGCAGGTTGATGGGGTCATCATGCTCACTACAGTGATCCAGGAGTTAGCAGTTAGGGGATGGAGAATTCAAACATGCTAGAAAAAAAAGAGGGGTTGGTGGTGATGGGATGGAAGTAAGGGCACTGAGATACCAAGAAGGGGGGCATAATTTAGAGAGCCTTAAGAGTCTAGGAAAAGAATAGTATAGCTGTAATGGTAAAAGTGGGGGGGGATGTGGGTGTGGAGAGGGAAATATACGTGTGTATATGTCTGTTGCTTTATGTGTATGGGATGTGTGAATGTGTGTAGGACAGTAGTACACCCCCACATTCCCACACACACCATACACACTTACTCCCATCACCACCACCCAGAGTATGGCCTCAGACTTTCACTAACTGTGTGACCCTGTGCAAGTCATGTAACCTCTGTTTGCCTCAATTTTCTCATCTATAAAATGTGGATAATAATAACAAATACTTTCCCCCCTCAAATAGTTGCGAAGACGAAATGAAATCATAATTGTAAAACAGTTAGCACTTAGTCTGGCACATATTTAGCACTATATACACATTATAAGTACTATATAAATAGCTATCAGCTGTTTCTCCACCCCCTCTCCACCTGACTGCCTCTTCATCCCCCACCATGCCCTGACTTCAGGCTCAGCATTCTCCCTAGCTAAGTAGAAACATGTCTTCAGTTCATCTAAAAGTCTGAATCCAAAGTCAAAGAATTCTCAACTGGTTTTGACATAATTTCTATTTGCTGAAATTATCCTACTCTCTTTTCAAAGCAGTTACTTTTCTGTTCCAAAGAGATTTTTCTCTATAAAATCTAACAGATTTTCTAGTTTAAAAACCTTATGAAAACCTAATTCTGATGTAGCTTTATCTGCTACAAATTCAATGTGATGCTTCATTAAAGTGAAATTCATTCTAATCAAGTTCAGAAGCAAAGTCAAGAAGTCCTATTCTATTCTAATGTATTAAAGGTCATTTCCTTTATTTTTTTTCTTCCTAGGTTTTGTGTACCAGGTGTTTGAACACTAAGCACATTGTTTTTCTAGATTTAGTTCTAGCTTTATGCAGCAAGCATAAGATATAAGAAATTGTATTCAATTTTATAACTTAGATTACTAAGAGATTTTTTTTCTGAGAAACCACTTACTATACCTACAACTTCATTTATCTGGGATTCATGAATGGCTAATAAAAATTTTTCATGTATTATATACACACTTACAATTTAAAATAGATATGTTGATAAGGAAAAATCAATGAACAATTATGAAAAGTTCAAACAGTTCTTGCAAAATTTATCACAGATTATTATCTAATATTTACATATTATTATAAATCTCTGGATACTTCCTTCACTAGTATAAATTATAAATCCTTTATATCATAGAATATGATTTTTAATAAAAGATCATATGCCAAAAAAGTCATCATCTAGAGTCTATTTGGTGATAAGGTTGTTTCTTGAGAGTATTAATATAACTTAATACATATATATACTATGTATATATATCTTACATATAATATGTATATGTGTACATATACACACATATACATCTTTATAATGAGAGATGAAGTTTACTTTTTCATAGCTGCTAACCTGAAACAGAGGGGAAAATTTCCATGCCTCTAATTCTTTAGCGTGGTGAAGTCATAGGTACAAAACAAAGTTATTCACAGTATGGTAACTTAGTGTTTTGATAAATTGTGTGATATATTTACTTAAACTTCCTAAAAATTATTTTGGTCAAGTATATTTAAAAAATAAACCTATTATGATTACTCCAACAGTTGGGGTCCAAAGAGGTTCTTGAAATATCAGGCAGCCATGTCCAAATAAGATTGTAAAATGTCTTACTGCTGCATAAAAGATTTTATGGCTACATTAGTATGTAATTTTCATAAAAGATAAATATGCAAAGAATACACATTTCTAGTGGAATATATAGGTGAATGAGTATGTGATTTTATGTGTGTGCCAGAAATCATAAGTCAGATTCCTTCTTGATGAAGCCATTTCTCTAGTTGACAACTGTCAGAGACATCTCAGAAACCCATGAATATTAAAGCCCAGTTCACTGGCACATTTGGCATTTTGAAGTCAGGCAAATAGAACTCATGAAATATGAAAGGAGCGCTCCATGTCGCTTTGTAGAAAATGTTGCCATTAAGATGATGTATGGGGAAATTCACACCTTCATCTGCTGGGAGTGCTCAACTGTATTTTCCATCAGCTGTATTACTTTACTTTGATAGCATTAGTAGTGGATTATAGTCTTTCTGTTGGCTTCAGGATCCCTGAGAAGCTATGGTTAGATGAAAGGTTTTAAATACTTTCATAGCTAATATATGCTTTAAACAAAAGTTCACTGCTTTACGGACTTTATATTTTAACTGGTAATAGGTACCATATTCTTTTCATGCTCACTAATAGACTAGGAATCATTTTTAATCACATAGCACCATTTGTATTTTCATAACTCTCATAACTGGACACATTCAGAATCAAACTGTGATTTTTTTCTTAGCCTTCCCTTCCCTTCTGGAAACTTTGTGCTTTGCTATACTTCTCTTCGTATGAAATAATATTAGATAACTTGCTTTTTACATTCAAAAACTTCACATTCACTCAAAGTCATGTTAAATCTCTAATCTTCCTTTTCTTTATCAGTAAAACTGTGTATAATAATATTACCTCCATCATAGGATTGTTTTAAGGAAAATGTTCTGCAAATTTCATAGCACAGTAAAAAAAGTAGTCATTGTTATAACAGGGGATATGTTGAAAAATCCTGATTTAACTGTTGATTGTATGTACAAGGAGAATTCACTCAGTTATGAAGTAAATCTGTCAATCCACTGAGTCTTTCTTTTCTTTTCTTATTTTTAAAAGAATTTAACTTGTGTATTTATCCCTCAGTAGAATTTGAGCTCCTTAAGGAGAAGGATTGCTTTATTTTTGTTTTGTGTCCATAATGTCCAACCCAATGCCTAGAGCCTAATTGTTTTGTAACAAATACTTGATGACTGATCTTTGAAATAGTTAAATACCAGCACATACCTGCACCTAAACATTTCCATGTTCTCCATCACAGAGGACACAAAAAGTGGAATTTGGGGTAACACCACTTTATTGGATCCATGTATTTACATAGTGGCATGAGAAGTTGACTCTATACACAGTACCAGAGGCATTAACCCCTACTTCAGGAGCTTACATAAAATAATGGACGTGAACTTCAGAGTTCAAAGCTATGTTTCATAATCCTATTTCTCGAATGCAATTCTAGTAAGCTTTGATCAAAGCCCTGGGGAAAAAGTCTCCTTGAAAAGTTATGTAATATGTTTTGTTCTTAAAGGGACTACTATGAGCTATCCTTAGAGATAGTGCTGAAAGATTATCACTAAACAACAGGTATCACCATGCTAACAGACATTAACAGAAATACAGAATTCAAGGAAGTCAAAGGAATCACAGTGGATATTTATATAGCATTTTAAAGTTTACAAATAACTTCCTTCAAAATAACTGTATGCGGCAGATAATGTAATGTAAAGTGAGTAATGTTATTGCCATCTAACACATAAAAACTCATATTCAGTGACTGTATGGTTTGTCTATGCTACTAAGAGGAGAAACTATAAGTCAACAAACATTTTTATGGGCTGCTATGGGCCAAACACTGTGCTAAGTTCTGGAAATGCAACTATGGAAAATAAAGTCCCGGCCTTCAAGGAACTAATTGGAGAAGACAACACACAAAAATAAAAAGAAAAGGAGTGGGGAGTGAGAAATGATGTATTTGGCATATGAGCATGATAGAGAAGTACAAAGTACTGTGGTAAGGTAGAAAATGAAGAGATGGATGACATAGATATCCACCGCAAATGGAAGATAAATAAAAGGAGGTCTTCACTCTGTCTTCTTATCAGAGGCAATAGGGCTTATCCAGATTATCAGAAAGCAACTACAGTCCTACCCTGTTCCTTTATACATTTTTTGCTGAAAGATGTCTTTGTCCTTACCCATTACTCCCCTTCCCTTTCTCTTCCCTCCAGAATTAACCTTCCTTTTTAACAGAGTGAAACAAATAAGCAAAATCAAAACCAACATCAATACCTTTTCTACTTATTCGCACACTTTTCTGTTTTAGTAGGCCTCCACCTCTCTGCATTTTGACATTAATTTTTTGATTGCTCAAAGTTCAACTTTGTGGGGTATGCTTTATATTTACCTTGTTGCATTGATTTTCTTTATTTCACTCTGTACAAGTTCAAATAAAGCCTCTGCCATTTCTTTAAATTAATCATTTCCATTATTTTTTCCTAACAATAATATTCTGTTACATTCATATGATAATAGGCTCTTGTGTTCTCCATTGTTCTTGGCAACTAAGAAAATTAAAGTCATTGAAGGTATGTTTATACACCCAAGGCAATTCAATAAGATTCCATCATTGGGATATTTTATTGCCTGCAGGTTACCAAACTTATCCTTGTTGTAAAGAATGTGGTAACTTCTAATATTTATACCACGGTACATGCATAGGTCAATACATTTACATATCAGTATATATATATATATATATATGATTTAATGTATATAGGTATACATAAATGTACTTTAAGAGAAGATCAGTATAAAAGATACAGAAATCACCTTGTATTCAGGATAACCTGGGATCCATTCCCACTTCTAACATATTGGCTATGTGATCTTGGGGAAGTCTTGGTGCTCTAACCACTTCTCTAAGATTATGAGTTGGAAATTATTGCTGATCCACATCAAAGAAAGAATATTATCAGCTGGGAGTTCTCTAAATTTAAAAGAGAGACAGACAGACAGACAGACAGAGAGACAGAGAGATAGACAGAGACAGAGAGAGAGAAAGACAGACAGAAACAGAGAGACAGAGACAGATAGACAGAGACAGAGACAGAAAGACAGAGAGACAGAGACAAACAGAGAGAGACACAGAGAGAAAGAGAGACAGAGACAGAGAGAGAGACAGAGAGAGACAGAGAGAGAGACAGAGAGAGACAGAGAGACAGAGACAGAAAGAGAGAGAGAGACAGAGAGACAGAGAGACAGAGAGACAGAGAGAGAGAGAGAGATCCTGCTCCCATCAGCTCACAACTTTGTATATCCCAGGGGAGAAAAAAGATAATATTACAAAGAAACAAAAAACAAAAACTTTCTATATGCCTCAGGTGCCTAGTGGAGCTAGGTTCTCAGAAATAATGGTCTCTAGAGATTATAAATTAATACTGTAAACTGTAACTAAGTCATTGAATCCTTAGAAGTGTTATGTGGTTTGGGAAAGGATGATTTAATACAAATATTTTGACAAGTGTGCTATTTTGGCAGTCAAACAAAGGAAACTATAATACATCATTGCACAGGCATTCCTAGGATAATAGCAGTTGATATAATAATGATATAACAACACAAATTAAGACAGGAATCAAATGCAAATATGAAATTCAAATTATAATGGAACTTATCTAGCTGGCTATACAGATAAGAATTTAACATTGACAATGCCAAAACCCTAATTGCATCTTGTAAATCTCTGATGGGAAAAGTACTTTTCTGAAATAAGAGAAAATGAAGAAAGATAGTCTGGGGAACATTAATGAAATTGTGCCATATTGAATGACACTCCTGTTTCATCACAGTTTTGATAATGCCTTCATTTCAGTGATCATTAATTTAGCATTGTTTGATGAAGTTTACCTTTTCTTTTCTTATGTTCCTCCTTCTCCTATAGTAAAGGTTTCACCTAAAATTCAAAAAAGAGCCAAATTCTTGTTTTGACAGATTTGTGAGATCTTTCCTCCATGGAATAGTGATCAACAGGATATAGAAGTCTTTATTATTAACAACATCAATCAGCAACAATCAAGGACCAGCTGCTCCTTGATGCTGAATAGTTCCAATAGCAATTGCTGTCTCAAGTAGGTTTTTGTTTAATTGGTTGCAATACACATCCCTGTGCATTTGTTTTTCATTCTAGGTTGGCCTTATGTTTTCTGTTAACTTCTTTAACTAATAATAATGAAAATGTAATATACAATGATCAAAGATAGATATAAAACAGCTGTTTGACTTGATAAGCATGTGATTTTCAAATGACATTTTTTGAGGTTTGTACTTCTATTTGTCCTAATCAGAAACTGACTTCCTGATCTTAGTTTGGGGATGGGATTTGAATAAAGAATGTTGCTAGCTCACACATTTGGAAGGCAAAAGGTAATTAAAGTTAGGATATAAGCTGACATTTGTGTGTCTCTAAAAACCCTCTGCAGAAACTAGTATATTACTTCCATGGTTCAGTATTGAATTTTGGCATTGGGCAAACTTTAATTCCATTTTCAAATAAAATAATTCCTCAAGTTTTTATGTCTATTCTAAACATCTACCTAAGGTACTTTGTATATAAATTATTACTTTGAAAAGAACTGGAATTAAGGCTCAACTTGTTTGACTAGAATCTCATTTACTTGAAATACAGAAGAACAGTAATTCAAGTGAATGAGATTCATCTTTACAACAAGGCAGGAAAGATGTAAGGTTCTAAACTTTGCTGCCTATGGAAAAATGGAGATGACTTGACATGTTAAAAAAAAGACACGCTAATAGGAAATATATATTTTTAAGCTATTGGCTGTCACTCAACAAAGATAATCTATAACAGTTCAACAACATGGGTTTACAGTCATCTGGTATAGACAACTTTCAATGGATTTTAGATACATACAATATTACTAAAGGGAGCTAACTACCCTGAACATTTTCTGAAAAGTATTATATTTATGAAATTAAAATTTCTACATCACATGCATGTATATTTGTGTGCATGTATACATATCTATGTATGTATGTACATAAATATGTATAAGCAAAATTCATGTCTGTTTGTATATAGTATATGTATGCGTATATATGCTAAGATAAATATGTATACATACATCCTCCTTAAAATTTAGCCAATCAATGGTAAAAGATGTATTAGTGGGATATCATGATGGTCTTTTGGGCAAATATGCGTTCCTAATTCTTATGAGGTCATACAATCACATTACATTTCTCACAATGGAGGGATGTTTTTATTTAGTGAATGAGTCTTAGAAGGCATAAGTCAGAGGTTTTCAAATTTTTTTGTCAGGACCCCCTTAAACTTATGGCAACAGAAATTAATACTGCTTAGTGATGCTTTGAAAACAGGTTTTACCCCATGGACTACCTTAAAGAGTTTCAGGAACCCACAGTTGTCAGTAATTTATACTTTTAGAAGTCCTGGATGGTGTTTAAAATGGTAGACTTGGAAACCAGACCTAGGTTAGAATACACCCTTAGCATTACAAATTGCTTGATGCTGAGCAAGTCACTTAACTTTGTGACACTCAGATTCCCCATCTGTAAAATGGAAACAATGAAAGCATTTACTTCATATATTGGTTGTGAGAATTAAATGTCTAAATTAATATAAATTACTTTGCAAACCATGAAACACTATATACATGCGAAATGGTATTATAGAAGATAAAATAAAGAAGACTAATTTGACTCTCCAAAATGGCACATTCCTATTAGCCTCTGAGGTAATATAACGTGCTTTGTTAAATTTAATTTTATATATGTATTGCATACATAATCAACATCTTTAAAATATACATAATAACAGTAGTTTTTAAAGTTTCTGATAGAATCATCTTCCCTGTTCTTTGCATATTAAATGTTTGCTTTTAATAATTAAGTTTATAATTTTTAAAAAATGCAAGAATTTTGAAAAATAAGAGTACCCTATCACCCAGCTTGTCCAACCCATTATAAACACAAGGACATTTGAATAAAATATTTGTTTTATTTAGTATTGATAAAATCCTTAATACTAAAGTTCATTTGAAAGATAGTCTTTTACACTAATGCTTCATGGTTCTAGGGTCAACCCTGAAGAGTAAGAAAAGAATCAGATTTGGAATAACAAAGCGTGAGTTTTGTTTCCAGCTCTGCAACTCACTTTCCAAGTCAATTTAGAAAAGTAATCTTATATTTCTGTCTGAATTTTTCTACCTGTAAGATAAAGGTTCTTGACTAAGTAGAACTATTGCTTTAAATTTTCAATACTAGGAATTCTTTGTCAATGAATTTGACTTTGAAGAAAATTGGGAAATAGATTATTTTTTTCTTTACCACCTGCCAAACACCATTCTCCATCCCCCCCAATACCTTTCAGTTCTTTCATTTACTTCCTGACACTTGACACCTACTGAACACAATGTTAAGCTCCCAGAGATCCTCAGATCCCTGTTTCCTTCCCCATTACCCTAATCAAAACTTCTCTACCTTTCCTAAGGCAGACATTCTACTAAGAAATTTAAACATTGATTTGGCAAATTGTCAGGTACCCACACTCCTCTTACTTTATGTTTGCAAATTGTTTTTTTGAGCCAAAACATATGAATTTACAGTGATCTCCATTAAATGTTATCCTCTTAGATTCAGCTCCCAAATCTAGTCCATCAAATTATTTTTTAATATTGACTCTACCATAGATCCTTAATCATTCCTCTCAATTTTGAGTCATATTCAGATTGGAAATCTATACCTTTATCCAAGGAAATATATGCCCAAATCCAAATGATAACAGGATTAAATAGTATAGGGCCAATCATATATCCCTGAAACTTTTCTCCAGATTCTTACTGTCAAGTTAACATTGAATCAATAATTACTAGGCTTTTCCTACAACTCTTCAAACAGTTAAGGGTTCACCTATGTACTCTAGTGTTATAACCATATTTCTATCTCATGCTTTGGCTAACACCTTTGCTAAAGTATACCTTATCTATATCTATACAAATTCCCCGATTATTTAGTTGAAAACAGATCAGAAAAGGAAGTTATTTTGGTCTGATTTATTTTCAGTGAAGGTGAAAGAATTATTTTCTTGTTGATATTTGTGTCTTCCTTTCTGTAATATTTACTATCATCCATTTAATAACACTTTCTCAATTTTTGCCTGGAATTAAAGTCAAGTTCACTGTCTTATAAGTAAGCAGAGCAGGATGTATGGGGAATTCAAAGCAGACTAGAGCTGCCAGTGAGAGGGCTTGGAAGCCCTTTTCAGGGCTGTTCATCTACTTTTGGTGCCTATCAGGCACTCAATTCACACCTGTGACTCCAAGAAGTGATAGCATGTGGCCACACCCTGGTAAACAATTTTGTAAGGGAGCTAAACCAGGTTAAGGGTAACCCTCAGGCCTCAAACTCATCAGGGAGTTAGGGGTGTGTCTACCCCAGGCTCATTAAGACATTATTTGAAGTAATGGACAAATGAACCATGAAGGCAGCTGAAGAAGGCTCTGTGGAGTGCTTCAGACTTGTTCAGATATCAGATACCAAGGTCATCCACAGCATTCCAGCCCATTGCAGGTAATCCTGACTTTTGCCTTTCTACTGGACTTTGGTGACTCAGGAAGAGAGAGTAAAGTGACTGTCAACTTCAAGTGATGCCATCATCTCCTTTATTTCATGGTCCTCTTCAAAAACAAGGACAAATACAACTGGTGTGTAGTCCAAGCTATCTTTATGGGAACCCAGGCAATTGGGTAACTCACCTAGTTCTCTCCCTCTCCCTCCCCTTCTCCCTGTCTCTTGCTCTTCAAAAGAAGGTGAAACATGAGCTTCAGCAATAAGAGAAGAAAAAGAAATTGAAGGAATTAGAATTGACAAAGAAGAAACAAAGCTATCACTCTTTGCAGATGATATAATGATATAGAGATTCCTAGAGAATCAAGTTTAAAAAACTGCCTGAAATGGTAAATAACTTTAGCGTGATTGCAGGTTATAAAACAACTCGGAAGGTCTTCCCCTCCCAGTGTGATTTTTTTTTTTAATTAAAAGGGCCGTCCCTTTTGACTCACTCCTTAAAGAGGCCTCTTGAATGCCCATTGAATGGGCATTACCTCACTCAAAGTGAGAACCTGAAAAGATCTGAGCCTGAAAGGGCCAGTGTCTCCCATTGCATCCTAGGCCATCTCCAGTTCTGCTGATGATTATCTGGCCGCTGGATCCAGATGGCTCTGAAGGAGAAATGTGAGACTGGTGACCTTGCACAGCCCTCCCTCACTCAAATCAAAGTCACCTGCAAGCCATGTCATCATCTTCCTGACATCATGGTCCTCTTCAAAAATGAAGTATAAACACAACTTAAATAAAATTCACATTCAAGCTAAGAAATCATTCATATCATCTGCCATCTTTGAAGATGAATGAAAAACAATAACAGTTAACTCTACTCTCCTTTAAAAAAGATCATATGAGCAGCTGCCCTGCAGTCTCTTTTTAGTTTCCAATTTCTTTTGGAATATCACTGTTGGTAGCTCAGCAATCATATCTGTCAATTCTTTAAACAACTTAATATTTAGTTCTTTAAGCCCAGTGATTGATATTCATCAAGATGATGTAGAGCCCACATACTATATTCTTACTTATCATGCTTTTCAAATTAATCACTTTCATTTTGTTCTTTGCAGTCCAAATACTAAAATTCTTGGAATACAAATAAAAAGTGTTACAAGAATTGAGTTGCCTTTCTTTCTTTCCGTCATTGTAATTCATCAAACATTTATGTAAGCAATGGTCTTGACCGCTCTTGGATTATCCTCTTTCCTTCATCATTGTTACTTATATATAATTCTTATTACCTTTAACTTTCCTTTTGGGTTTCATCTATCACTGACACTTCGTGCTATGCTGTTGTAATCATACTCTTTTAGCTGACTTTGCTGTCCTTTTGTATGTCTTTTTCCTCCGCCAAATCTTAGATGTTTTGTAAGTTCCTTTGGCATCCTCATCCCTTGGACAACATTCATTCTAACTTTAAAATCCCTGTCTCAGGTATGGTCAGACTAAAATCCCTGTCTCAGGTATGGTCAGACCTTATCTGCTTTGTACAAAAGGAGAAGTAGCTGATTAACTGTCACTTTTTTTCCCCTCCAAGAAGCTCGCATGCTCTATCAGAATTCTTCTGATATGGAAGTTAGCCTAAGATAAAACCCTTGAGGATGTGGAAGTTAATGATAAAAGGTACTTTATTTAAAAAGTAGAATCTTTGAGTTCAGAAATATCTTATTTAGACTATGATCAATATCAGAATTAATGACACTGTGAAGTCAAGGAGAAATCCCTCTCCTAGGGCACATAAAGGTTAATATGTTTGATAAATGCTGCAAGTTTTCTTAAGTGAAATTGATTAGGATAATTAAAGAAAAAAATTACTGTACAATTAATTGGCCACAAGTTCAATGACCCAGACAGGGTATCTTCTAATTGAGTCTCATAAAATCAAATAGGTTGGTCACTATTTCTGGTTAAGTCTGAAACTTCTTGCTTCTGGCCTACTTGTTACCTCAGAATCAATATCCTGCCACAGCAGTAAGGATTTAATTAAGATAAAAAAGCTGTTAAATATTTGTTTCTTTATCTAACTGATTTCCCCTTAAGGATTTCCAATGATTTTCTGAAGCATCCCTAAATATTCTAAAATAAAAGAAGCCAAGAGAGATCTGCTTATTTAGTCAGGGAAGTGCTTGTACGTCTTTGCATAAATTAACATAATATAGGCCAACTGTATCTTGGGAACAAAGGAACTAATATAGTCAACTAATATTTAACAGTTAGATTATTAAGTATTTGTTCCCTGAGTGACATGTTGATTTCAGTGTGATAGTTACTGGAAGTCCAAATTTTCTTACTCACAAATTCCTTTGGATTTGGGATTGTTTCATTTGTATTTGCATCTCCAATGCCTAGCACATAGTAAGGATTTAGTCAATGTTTGTCAGTTGATTGAGGCCGACATATAGAGAGAGACACTAAGACTAGTATTTGAACTGCTTGTATTTGCTTGTGACCTTTCTATGTAATAAAATGATTTGTAATAAACATTTTACTTTTTCTTAAATCTTTTAATAATTCACTTGGCCTCTCCAGGCAAATATGAAGTCCATCTCCTCCTCATTTCTTATAGCATAATAGAATACCACAACTTGTTTAGCCATTCCCCTATTGATGGGCATCCCCTTAATTTCCAATTTTTTGCCACCACAAAAAGAGCTGCAATAAATATATTTTTTTACATACAGATCTTCCTCCCACTTCTATGATCTATTTGTATCTAGGTGTACAAACCTAGAAGTGATATTACTGGGTGAAAGGGTATGCAATTATTTATAGCCCTTTGGGAATAGTTCTAGATTGCTCTCCAGAATGGTTGAATCAGATCACAACTCCACAGACAATGCATTAGTGTTCAAATTTTTCTACATACTCTCCAGCATGTGTCATTAACTTGTTTTGTCATCTTAGTCTATGTAACTGGTGAGATGTGATACCTCAGAGTTGTTTTGATTTTCCATTTCTCTAATCAATAGTGATTTAGAGCATTTTTTAAATATGCTAACAGATATCTTTAATTTCTACCTCTGAAACTTGCTTGTTCACATCCTTTGTCGCAAGGTTATAAGACAACCCCAAAAGACTCAGGATGGAAAGAGATGTCTACATTCAGAGAAAGATCTAGAAAGAACAGAGCTTAAATGCATATTGAAGTAAACTACCTGCTCTCTTTCTTTTTCATGTTTGGTTTTCTTTCCTCTTTCCCATTATTCATTCCATCAGTTACAACCCTTCTTTAGAACCGGACTAATGTCTAATGTGAAAGTATTTCCAGATCCTATACTTGACTGCATGCCACCATGGGGGGAGGGGGAGGGAAGGGAGAAAATTCAAAACTCAAAGGATTGTGGAACTGAATCTTGTAAACTAAAAGTAAAACAAACAAACAAAAACAAATCAATAAAAAAAGAAAAAAGAAAAGAAAGTAAAAAAAAAGTAATTCACTTGGAAAAGCTAACAATAGCCATAGGCAATGATCTATTATGATTAATGACAGAAAGAAATGGCTGTTTAAAAAATACTGTACTAGTTTTCAATGTCATTATTTCTTTTATAAAGTTCGGCCCAAGTTAAGTAGCCATAAAATATGACCTAGTTTTATGGGTGGTCCCATCTTTGTTGGCTCATGGTAAAATCTTACCATGGAAAGGATTGTGAAGAAAGCTGAATTTCATAAAAGTATCATGCAAAATCAAAGTGAGGCTCCCATTACATGACCCTTTTTACTACTGGAGGAAAATAAGAAAAGTTTTAAGAACTCTCTATTTGAGAAAATATGCTATCCTTTACTAACATTATCCACAAGAGGCAGAAGCCACATTAAATTGTCTCTACTCCAGTCTATTATCAGACTGAAGTACTAATAAAAATCAAGCTATAAAGCATAGAGGGTCACCTTAAGAATTGTCTTCCTGCCTACTCCTATATTATAACACTGTAATAGACAAAGCTCACTGATGTTGATTTTTTTTGCTCTAAGCTTTTGCATAGCAGAAATCTGAGATTTAAGTAAATCTCACCCTATATATGCTTTGTAGAGTGCCTCATAATTTCCTTTTTAAAAATGAAGTCCGCATTTCATGCAATGCAATTATTTCTAGTGTCCTCTCCCACCTACCCTGACACATACATAATTAATTCTTTCCTTGGGATGTTTCTAATGTGTTTATGGTAGATTTTTCTAGTACCTTATGCTTTTCCCAATCCCAGGTATTTAGACTATTAGCCCAAGTGGTCAAATTACATGGTACCAGATCCTTTCATGAGGTAATTAGGTCCAACCCTGAAATTGGCACCAATTAGTCAAAACACATTTTGTTGGAGAGTTGAGTAAATAATAACATTAATTTCAGAGTTGAGTTACCTTCACTTTTGATTGAGTTCTACTTCACAATGGCTTCTAGTGGTCCAGTTTTGAAGCCCTTCATCCTGCTACTCTGACCCATTTTTCATCTTGTTCCAATAGTTAAGGAAACACAAATACTTAACTCTGACAGGGGAACTATTTAAAAGGAAACCTCAGTAAAGATTTTTAATTGTGAAAAATATTTTTGTACTGTGAATAATCATCCCTAAATTTATTCACTCTTTTATTTCTCTGTTTCAAATCACTGGGGATTTTTTGCTTGTTTTTGGTTTGTTTGTTTTCTTAGAGTAGAATTTGCATAATGGAGGAACAATTATTTCAATTATTGGTACTTTTTATTTTCCATCTAAGGGTTTACTTGGTTTTGACTCCAAAAATGTCAGACATCCCACAGGAAAACCTAATCTTCTGAAATCTCAACATCATACAGATTGACTGATATTTTCAAATGCAACACCTCGGTTTCCCTCAATCTTCTCTCCCCTCTGATTGGAGGGTTGGAAGGTAAAGTAACAAACATGTTCCAAAATCTTCCTTTGCAGAGGACTGGGATCTGAACATTCCAGGTAACTCTATATTTCTGTCAGCTACTCTCTTTGATATGGACATTACTACACTCCAGGCACCCTGATTCACTCCCTCCCTCTCCTCCTTCTCCCATTTGACATTCCTTTGAGGGCAGGTACTATTTTTTTTTTAATTTAATATCCATCCCTAGCACCTGCACAGTGCCTGACACATAGTAGGAGCTTGAAAAATCTTTATTGAATTAACACATTTAAAGAAGTACAATATTTGAAGTGGCCCTTTGTAGGCCACTTAAAAGGCTTAATGACACTCCCATCTATCTTTAATGCCACCAATTGGTTTTTCATTTTTTAGAGTTGAATTGATCAGTAAAAGTAAGTCATCTAAACTGAAACTAGGGGATAGCAAAGCAAGTAGAAATCCCTAAGGTCTATAAGATATCTCAAATATGTACTAAAACAAGAGAGGCAAACTATGGGAACATAGTAGCAGACAGTTAGATCTAAGAGGCCTGGGACATGGCTTTGAATTCCCAACAGTGCTACACACTACCTGGATAAGAATGACCAAGTCTCAGCCTCCTGGCTCTCACTTTCCTCATAGATAAAATGAAGGCATAAGTATTGGTTGGCTTGTATACTCTGTTCCAAATCTAAATCCATTATCTTGAACACATATTCATGAATTTCATTTACTTTTGTGATAATGAGAATGGGGAGACATCTAAATGTCATCTATCCTAATTGTCACCCAAGTTTTCTAATCCTGAACTACTGTATTTACAAAATGATCATTACACAAAGTATTTCTCAACTTCTTTTTTTTCTGATTTAAGAGTTCTATGTTATTTTCAAGTTTTAAAACCTTGTGTGACTATGAAAGCAGCTATGGGAGATTGATTGGGATAAATATTGAAACACTGGATCTAAATTAGGAGACCTGGTTTCATATCCTGACCCTGCTAATCACCTGTGTGACCCCAAGCCCTCCTCCAGCTTTGCTTGGGCCAAGTCTGTATTGTAACAAACTTGTACTAGATTGTGCTCCTCTCTCACCCTGGTACAGAAGACTTTTCCTGCTAACCTATCAAGTTGTCTTGGGCTGGGAATTTGTTTCTCTCCATTTTTTTTGTGGGTTCTGCTCCTCCAGAATTTGTTTAGGTCTACCTTTAAAAGGTTGTTGGAGGGGTTTGGGAGAGAATACAGATAAGTCTTTGCCTTTACTCTACCCCATTAATACTTTTAAGGTAGAAGTCTTAATGTAAGATTTCTGGGGCACTCTATATCAAGCCTGCACGACATATGTCCCATAGGTCACTTGTAGCCCACCAAAGAATTTGTGGCAGCCTTTTAAAAATATAGGGTTGACACTTTCATTCTCTTGTTTGTCACATGACCTACAACAACCAAAAATTGTCAGTCAATCTCTATTCTAACCTATCTGCTGCACAAAGAAGATTATAAATTTTGCCTGTCTGCACTATATAAATGTCAGCCATGGGGAGCAGCTAGGTGGTGCAGTGAATAAAGCATCAGCCCTGGAGTCAGGAGGACCTGAGTTCAAATCCAGCTTCAGACACTTGACACACTTACTAGCTGTGACTTTGGGCAAGTCACTTAACCTCAGTTGCCCTCCAAAAAGCAAAAACATTAAAAAAATGTCAGCCATGATTACTCCTAAAATAATTCACAAGGGAGAAGGCAGGTGGTACTGTGGATAGAGACTAGGAGTCAGAAGACCTCAGTTCAAATCCAGCCTCAATACTTACTAGTTCTGTTATCCTGTCCAAGTCACTTAAGACTGTTTTCCTAAGTTTCTGCACCTATAAAATGATCTAGAGAAAGAAATGGCCAACTACTGCAATATCTTTCCCAAGAAAACCCCAAATGGGGTCATGAAGGGTTGGAGAGGACAAAAATGACTGAACAACAACAAATGCATAAGAGTTGAAATTAGATACTCTGGAAACTTAAATTTCTACTTTTAACTCCTTTTCCTTCACTCTGTTCCTTTTATCTCTCACACAAGTCCAGTGTGCAATCTCCTTCCTTACCAAAACCTGTCCCAGAAAATGGTACAATAAATTTATTTATATGAAAATATAAATCTGCAATGAATCAGTGAATTATAATCTGAAAGCCTTGGCTTCAATCCTGCCTCATATATTTTAATAGATGTGGGGATGCTCAGGAACTTACTTATCTGCTCCATATAATACTTTAACACTCAGAGAAGTGTTCCTTGATGCACTTCAGGAAATCTTTCTCTGTCCAACTTTGTCCCTGTCCCTATCTCTCTGGGTCTCTTTCTCTGTCTCTGCCCTCCCTCTGCGCCCACTGTCATCTCCTGCAATTTCTAAAGGATCATAGATCTAGAGCTGAAAGGAACCTAAGGAGAATTCTCATTTGAAAGTCATTTTAAGATGAGGAAATGGAGGGTTTGGGAATGGGGACATGATAGTGTCCAGAGAAGTAGTGCCTGACCTCATCTGCTCTAACCCTACATCTACCCCTCTTTTTATAATATAATATATATATATAATAAAATAATATAATATAATGCTGTCTCAATATATTTCCAAAATGTATATTTGATCAAATATATTTCAATATATTATAAGTAGTATGAAGGTAGATCCCATCACATAATCCCTGTGTCCATTGTGGGCCAGGGACTAGGTCTTATAGTCCTTTGATTCATACTTGGTACTTAGCACAGTGACTTACATTAATTGGTGGCAGTAGAGGGTTTCAATTAAATATATGTTGATTAAACTATAATAGCTCAATGAGTTGGCATTGGGACATTTTAAGAGAGGACAGGCAGTCATCTTGACACATTTAAATCACATCCTGTATGTATGTATATTCTTTTCAGGCTGATCCTGTCTAATCCTAGTCATCAGATAAATTCACCCATAATTTCCCTTTTTCTACAGAAAAATGCATTTCTGTTAAAACTTTTGTTCCCACCTATTAGGAGGAGATCTGAGGTATGAAAAAAAATGATTTTGTTTGTCATTAGGATCAAAGAAGATTTCCTTTAAAGGATGTTATGTTCAGTTTTACCCAGTGCTGTTATCAGTAGAGGTGGCAGGCATACTGTCCCAAGCAGAAACTTTTCCCCTATTCCCCAAAAGAATGTGCATCCAATTAGTCCATAAACCTGGGAAATCCCCACCTTGAATCCCCCTCCCCAGATTTTCCCACTTAATCTGGATTTTCCATGCCTAAATCTGAAAAGCTTAATCTAGTCAAACTCTGCATTGTCTGTTACCTCCTGATTGCCTCTGGCTGCTTCCCATTCTCAATCACATCAAAATTTCATTTTTTTAATTACTGGGAATCTGACTACTAGTCACCCCCAGTCCCACCAAGACCCTTCTTAGACTCCTCCTCAAGACTATCCCTAAACCCCTCCTCCAGTCACCCCAGACTACTTGACCACCCATAGATCCCTCCCACAGTCTTGCTATATAAAAGATCTATCTTGCCTCCATGAAGGTGCTCAGATTCAATCTAGCTCAAATTCAATCTAACTGAGATTTAACCTGGCCTGCTCAGCAATACAAGTATCACAAATGCTTAGACTCCTTAAGAGTCCACTCAGTATGATGAATGTTTAATTAACTTTCCTTTTCTTTGACTGAAAAAAGGTTTAGGTTGAATTCATTCAGGCAGGATCCAGTTTGTTGGCATTTTGGGTCCTGAGCAAACCAAACCACAAAATTTTAAACCCAACAGATGTATTCAAACTTAATACTTAGTTCATCTTTTCCAGACTGTGCTCCAAATATATTGCTAATATATCATTTCTACTCCAAATAGTCTGTGGGGTTAAGTAGTATCTAAGTTTTAACAAAAACTTCTCTGAAAAAGGCTCCTCAATGCAGCATTCATAGTAATCGTTTCCCAGTGTTAGCCTTCACATATAGCAGCTGGTGTTTTTATGACTGTGTGAAATACTTCATTCTTCTTTTGGAATACAGAAGCTGAAATTCCTTCTCTTTGCCTACCAGTGAATGAGTATAATAAACATGCCATTTAACAAATAGGATTCTTCCTACTTAAAGGGGTGGGGGGGGGGAGGATGAAATGGTCATGATTCTGTAATTGTTTGATTATTCTGCTAAGTTCCAAGAATATTGATATAATTTCACCCTACCTTCAAGTTTTCTTTCTTAATATCTCACAGGAGTTGGTCTTGTAGCTGAACTCCACCCCAGTGTGAACCAAATTCTATTGCAAAACCAATAATTGGTTGGAAAGCAAGATGTATACTCTGCATGGAGCCACTAATTAGAAAGCATCAGAAGCAACTGTGATGCCTATTTAGCTCACAGCTTCAAGAGAAGTCATCCTGAAATCACTTTACATGACCATGAACAAGTCTACTTGTCCTGAGTCTGAAGGAAAATCAGTAGGGCTTAAGAATACCTTCTCTCAAACAACAGTAATAACACAATTGCAAGAATCTGGGAATGGAAACAAAGTGCATACATAAAATAATTTCTTTGTAGGCATTCATTTACAATTCATGAGAATCTAGGACTGATCTGTTCTATCTCATAAAACAATGCATGTGGACCCAAGGTGTGGATTAAGACTTCAGTTTTTAGACATAATTAATGTGGAAATTTATATTGATTGACTATATGTACTTGTTACAAGTTTTTTTCCCCTTCTTTTTACAGGAAAATTAGAGAGTGGGACAAAGAGAGAAAGGACAGGGGAGAAAAGGCATATAATTTTTTTTTAAATCAGACAACAGAAGTCTGACAAGAAAGAAGTATATACAGGTCAGGGACCTTTACATTTTTAAAGGAAAAGAAGTCATAGATAATAAATGTTATTTCATATATATTCTCTTTTTAATCTTCCACTATGTTAATGAAAATATCTATTTTACTTGGTGTTTCTTAAGTTTGAACTTAAAAAAATAGAATTCGAAAAAATGTGGAATTTTTTTTCCCTCATCAATTTATAGCAAATTCATTAGATAATAGAAAAGCACTAGAATTATGATTGGAAAGTTTAAGTCATCTCTACTCCTAACTGGTAACTACTGCTTAACCATCGGAAGTCACCTCAATTTCCTCTTACATTAAACAGGATTAACAGGATTAGTTGAGATGTGTTTATTCTCCACTTCAGTTGGCCATTCTATGATTCTAGAAAAATGTTTAAGATATACAAGTGAACAAACCCCTCTACAAACTTAAAAAAAATAAAAAGGAAAATTTCTTTATTAAATAGGTGCAATTTGGAGATGACACGTAAATGCAATATTTCTTTTAGCATAAGTTACTGTATGGATGTGAAAGTCAATACAACAGAAATTTTGCAAAATGTTATGTAATTTGTATTTTTTCATAATGTAGAGAGGTCTTTCTTCACTAATCCAAGTTTTTGATGTTTTATAATATTCTGCATTCCCAATGGTAAGTCCACTATGGGTTAGATTTGTATGAGATAATAGCCCCTTTGGGGTTACGTTCTTCAATTGCAGTCCCCTCACTAGTGAAATCATAAATCTATCAAGTAGTTAAATTATAAATAAGTTAAATTAAGATGCTACCTCTCATTGTTATTTTCCTCACCTCTAAAATAAGGAGATTGAACAAGATAACTTTTGTAGAACCTTTGGAGTTCAAGTCTATGATCCTATGATCCTAGGAACATATTCATGCCTTCATGATACTTAAGATTTAGTAGAGAAAATTAAATTAGAGGAGCAAAGATGGGGGGGTAGAAGCAGGAAAAGTCCATTAGCTACCCCCATAATCACCTTAAATACCTGTAAAATAAAACTCTAAACAAAATTTAGAGGTACAAAACCCACAAAGTGACAGAGAGAAATAAATTTCCCACTGAAGATAGCCAAGCAAGTAGACAGGAAGGGTCCATTGCAACATGCTGGGAGCTGAGCCCAGTGCTATGTGAGCCTGTGGTTTTAGCCCCCGGGTGCCCTGACCAGTGGCTCCAGCAGACTTCAGGAGAGTGGATAACCAGCAGAAGTGACAGTTTTCAGATTTATCAACCCATAAATGTCAGAGAAAAAGTGTGAGGTCAGCGTAGAACTGTGTTGAAACTGGGGAAGGGGGAAGGAGAAGGGTCCAGCCCCTGCCCTCAGAGCTAGAAGTGGTGGAGGTATGGTGGCCCTGCAGCCACCTCCATGTGGGTGTTTCAGAGATCCTGGACTACAGATTGTAAGGGGGGCAAACAAACATTCAGAGGGTAATTACTCTTGCTTTAACCTGCCTGGATCTGGATCAATCTTGGGTGGTGGTCCTGAGATGTGTGACCAGTGAACTAGACATTGTGGGAGATGCAGAGATAAGGACTTCCTAATACCTCTAGCAGCTGTGAAAAACCCAGTGATTTGGGACAAGGTTCTCCCCTCTGGAAGGAGAGGTCTACTGTGGCAAAAAGCTCAAAAGTCAAGCAAAGGAAGCAAAGCAAGCACAACAATCCAACTTGAAAAAGATCACCAAAAGAAAACTTCTAGGAATATTATAGCCAGGTTCTGGGATTCTCAGAACAAGAATAAAATATTACAGCCAGGAAAGTGGAAACACAATCAAAATAACACAGGATATAGCAGTTTCTACATTAAGGGATATAAAGTCTGGGAATATGATATTCTAGAGGTCATAGGAGGTAGGATTGAAACCAAGCATCATCTACCCAGCAAAACTGATTATAATGTTTCAGGGAAAAATATGGTCATTCAATAAAGTAGAAGACTTTCAAGAATTCTTGATGAAAAAAATGGAACTGAATAGAAAATTTGACATTCAAACACAAGAACCATGAGAAGGTAAACATGGAAAAGAAACCATAAGGAACTTATCAAAGTTGGACTATTTACATGTCAACATGATAAAATGATAATTGTAACTTATGAAACTTTTCTCAGTATGAGGATAGATGAAGGGAATAGAAATGTGTGTGTCTACATGTGTGTGTGTACATGTATATATGTATATATACATTTACATTTCTATATAGGAGGGTATACATGCATGATTACATATGCAAGTTTGTATATATATATATATATATATATATACAGGTTTACATAGAGGGCACAGGATCAATTGAACAGGAAGGGATGATATTTAAAAGGTGAAATTGAGAGGTGAGAGAGGAACATAGTGAGAGGAGATGGGGAGAGATAGAATGGGGTAAAATATCTCATATAGAAGAGGCAAGGGATAACTGTTACAATGGAGGGGAAGAACGGGAAGCAAAAGGGAAGGGGTCAACATTACTCTCATTGAATTTGGCTTAGGGAAGGAATGGCATACACACTAAATTGGGTATCTTGCCCTAAAGGACAGTAGGGGAGAAGGAAATAGGAGGGAGGAATGATGGAAGGGAGGGGAGGTTGGGGGGAAGGGTAGTTAGAGCATACTTCTTTGAAAAGAGACAGGGTCAAAGTAGAGAATAGCATTTGTTGGGGGCAGGATAGGAAGAAGGATAATATGGTCAGTCTTTTGCAATATATCCACTATGGAAATGTTTTGCATAACTACAAATCCACAACCTATATTGAATTGCTTTTATTTCCATTAAGGGTGGGTGATGAGGGAGGAAGGGAAAGAATCTGGAATTCAAAGTTGTAAAATCAAATGTTTTAAAAAGTTATTATTATTATTACTATTATTATTACTTGCCACTGGGAAATGATATATAGGCCCTGGGATATGAAGATCTATCTTGTGCTACTGGAAAGTCAGTGGGGGTTGGGGGAGGATAAAGGAGAAAGCAGATTGAGGGATGGGGTATATAGTGTGATCACTGTTTTGGGGTGATGGGTAGGGGAAAGATGGGAAGAAAATTTGTAACTCAAAACCTTGTGGAAATGAATGATGTAAATTAGAATATAAACATAAAATTTAATTTAAAAAGGCAAAAAAAATTAGAGAATTAAAAAAAAATCTCAGCTTGATTTTTTACTTAGATTGAGCAGACATAGGAAAGTAATTGAAAAGAATTAACAATGCAGATTAAGCTTAAAAGTGTATCATTACACATCCCTCATGCCAAGTTCATTGTTAAACATTTAACCACACACCACTGATGTAGAGTATACATTTTCTAAAGCTAATTAAAGAAATAATTTTGATCAAAATAAGTGAATATGAAAATATAGATTAATGACTCAGAAGTGGGGAACTAGAAGGGACTTTGACTATCACCTGGATCAAAACTCCTATTTTTCAGATGAGGAAACTGAAAGACAGAGAAATCAGCCATGTCAATTGTTCCACCACACCAGTTGGAAAAGTAAAAACATATATATTTATGTTGTGTTAAAAAAAAACTTTTGTGATTTTCTAATCCTTAAAAACTGGTAGTCCAACCTAAATTTTTTTTGCCATTTTTATGGGTATGTGTTTAACTTTTTAATAAAATCAATTATATTGTTCCAGAGAGAGAGAGAAAGAAGACATTCTGAGTCATAAGTGTCGCAGTAGTAGATGGGTAACAATAGAAATAGATCATAATGTATGAGCATATCTAAACACGTCACTTAGCCCTTATAAGCCTTGACTTCCACATCTACAAAATGAGAAGGCTGGAATAGATCTGTCATTTGTAACATCCTACATTTTAATAAATTTGCATTTGGTAATCATCTATTGAATTGGGGCAGTTGAAAGGCACAGTGGATAGAATGATGGACCTGCAGTCAGGAAGACTCATTGTCCGGAGTCCAAATCTCGTCACAGACACTTAAAAACTGTGTCATCCTGGTCAAGTCACTTAACTGTATTTGCCTCAGTTCCTCATCTTTAAAATGAGTTGGAGAAGGAAATGGCAAACCACTTTAAGTATCTTTGCCAAGAAAACAACAAAGGGCACAGCTCCCACAAAGCCAACTCAAATATTGTTAAAATACGACTCTAAACAAATTTTAGGGCTCCCAAACTCATAAAAGTACATAAAAGCACATCTCCTGCTGAAGACAACTTGGGAGGTAAGACAGGAAGGGTTCATCACAGTAAGCTGGGAGTCGAAACAGGCTCACCCTGAAACTGAGGTTTGGCCTGGGGGCAGCCAGGAAAAGTTGCAGCCAGAGCCTTCAGGAGAGTGGATCAGTGGCAGCTGTGGCAGTTTCCAGAATTATCAAGCCATAAGAAAAAAGGAATAAGTGAAAGGTTAGTGGAACTTGGCCAAATTTGGGGAAAGGGTCCAGTATAACTGCCCCCAGGGCAAGGAAGCAGGAGAAGCAGGGAAGCTACCTTCACATAGCTGCTTCAGAGTTCCTGTCCTCCAGATTGTAGGGTGGCCAAGTGACCATTCAGGGGTTAAGTTCTCTTGCCGTAACTGGCCTGGATCACGATTGTGCTGTTGGGTGGTGGTCCTGAGGTTCATTTTCAGTGAGCCAGATCTGGTGGGGGCTGCAGCAGCCTCCTAAAAGCTCTGGCAGCTGCAAAAAACCCCAGCAATTTGGGACACACCTTTCCCGTCTGGAAGCAGAGTTCCACAGAGCTAAAAGGTCACGTAATTGACTGGCAACATGAGCAGGCAAAGGAAGAAAAGTAAGAATAGCAATCGAACTTTAGATTCCTTCTTTGTGGGCAAAAAGGATCAAAGCATGGAATGGGGGGAAGACAACAGAGTCAGAACTCCCACACCAAAAGCTTC
The DNA here is from genome assembly GCA_028646575.1 of Pseudocheirus occidentalis. Classification (NCBI taxonomy): domain Eukaryota; kingdom Metazoa; phylum Chordata; class Mammalia; order Diprotodontia; family Pseudocheiridae; genus Pseudocheirus; species Pseudocheirus occidentalis. The sequence continues at coordinate 61,983,907 of CM053601.1, forward strand.
TAAGAAAAATGTAGACTAGTTACAAGCCATATATCAACTTAAGAAGGATTTTGAAAGCCAAATAAGAGAAGTGGTGAAAAAATTGGGAAGAGAAATGAGAATGATGAAAGAAAATAATGAAAAGAGAGTCAACAACTTGACTGAAGTCATATATATATGTATATATATATATGTATATAATTATTATTATTAACTACATTCAACTGGGAATTAAGACATATAGGGAGGGACTGGGGTAGGGAGTACCATCTTGCCCTACTAGAAAGTCAGAGGAGTGATGGGGAAGGGTATAGCAGAGAGCAGATTGGGTTAGGAGTTACACAGTGGGATAGCTGTTTGTGGGTGCTAGGTTGGGGAAAGATGGAGAGAAAATTTGTAACTCAAACTCTCATGGAAATGAATGATGTAAACAAGAAAATAAATAAATGAATTAAAATTAAACATAAGAAAACAACAAAGTGGGTCTTGAAAATAAGACACAATTGAAATGACCAAACAACCATTAAGTTATGAGTACTCAGTTAAGTTCTACAGGAAATACAGAATTCTGATTACAACCTCTGTCCTCTTGCAACTTACAGCCTTTTGGTGGTGAGGTAGACATCAATATAAACAGCAGTCATAATTCATAACAATTGATAAGGGGTTAAGAGCAGGATAAGCTAAATGCTATGTGAAGTCCAGAAAGAAAAGTTAAAGTTCTATATTGACTAATAAGCATAACAGAAGGCTTCCTGGAAGAGGGAACATTTTAGATTGAGGAGTAAAATTGTAACAGGTGGTGGGTAATAGTATGTTCCAGGCAGAGGAATCTGTATGAGTGAAAGCATACAATAGGACAGTGCAGAATGTATACAACGACTCTAAAAGAGCAAGTAGTCTAATGTAACTGGAGCATAGATTGCATTAGAGGAAGGTATTTGAAAGAAATCTGACAGGCAAGGTGGTGCCTGCACATTCTATGTGTGATAAATTACATTTATGGAACCTAATTTCACCATGACAGAAAAGGTCTGGACCCGTAGAAAAATATCACAATTCTGAAATGAATGGGCATGGTTCCAATGTTCCAGTGCTTGAAAAGAAGCTAATAAATAAATCAGAGAATTACAAGCTGACTTTATTTTATTAAAAGCTGTTATCTCTGATGCCATAGAAAGGGTTTGAGGGTTAGGGATGGACAACTTCAATTAAAGGACAGCCAAAGAATTAAACATGTGTTGTTCAGAATTTTCTGTCTTGTCCAACTCTATGTATTTATGGTTTTCTTTTCTTGTGTGTGTGTGTGTGTGTGTTTACCTTTTTACCTGAACATAGACATATATGTACACATACATGTTTATGATTAAGGGAATATCATTTCTTTGACCAAATGAAATGTGTGTTCATTAAGAGTATTTGATAATCCACATTCAGATGAATAGAATAGAGGTTTTACTAGGTCAGTGTCTTATTGGTATTTTAATTGAATGATTGGTCTAAATTCTAAACTGGGAATTGAAATATTAATCTTATTTAAATGCAATAACTGAGGGCACTGAATTACTTTTAATTAAATTGTTAATTGAATTTTTTTTAATTCTTTGGATGATTGATTACAATTCATTTGATTGCTAAGGTCGTTCATTGCTGTTACCACCTGCTTCCAAAAATTGCATTTCACAGGCTTGACTTATCTTTATATTTACCATTATCATTGGGGATTTTAAAAAATGATACTAAACTGCTGTATTGGACTGGTCTTGGCAAAGTGTTACTACAGTTAAGCCATATGTATATCTTGCTATTAGGTCTAGTTTCTGATAACCTTTAGAATGACTGATATTTTGAAGATTTCACATGTTTTGCTCAAACGTGAAATGGAGGTTGCATGTCTCACTAAACAGTAAGTATGAAAGAGCACATTTATTTGACAAGCAATGTCATATAAGCAAATAGAGCAATTATAAATGTCTGTAATCACCTACAATTATAAAATTGTGGACCCAAGTTGTGTTAAATTAGCATAAATGGGTTCCTGGAGGGTGGATTCAAGATGGCAGCATAGAAATGGGAGAACTCTGCAAGCTCCCCACCCCCACCCCCTACCAATAGCACCTCAAATATCCATAACATATGACTCTAAACAAATTTTAGAGCTCCAGACTACACAAAAATGATGGAATTACAAAGCTCCTGCTGAAGGCAGCCTGGCAGGTGGTCATCACAGTGCTGGAAGAAGAGCCCAGCCCCATGTGGTTTTAGCCCCAGCATGTCCAGAAGAAGCCACAGATATGGTGTTTAGGACAGTGGATCATCAGCAGCCATGGTGATTTCCAGAATCAAAAACCCACAAGAGCCAATGACAAAGGGAAAAGGTCAGCAGAACTCAGCTAAATTTGGGGGAGACTGTCTGGCAAAACTTCTTCCAGAGCTAGAAGCAGTCTGAAGCTGAGGCTCTGAAGCCACCTCCATGTGGCTGCTTCAGAAACTCCTGGCTTGCAGATTTCACGGGGGCAAGTGATCATTCTGAGGCTAAATTCTCTTTCCTTGACTTACCAATTGGATTGTAGTCTTGGGTGGTGATTCTGAGGTACATTTTCAGTGAGCCAAATCTGGTGGGGGCTGCAAAAAGTGGCGGCCTCCTAATAGCTCTGGCAGCTGTGAAAACCCCAGCTATTTAGGACAGAGCTCTCCCATCTGAAAGCAGAGTTTTACTACTAAGCCTAAAAGCCAAGTAATTGACTGGCAACATGAACTGGCAAAGGAAGCAAAGCAAGCCCAGAAATCCAACTTTAGATTCCTTTTATTGGGACAAAAAGGATTAAAACATGGAATGGGAGGAAGACAACACAATCGGAACTCCAACACCAAAAGCTTCCAAGAAAAATATGAAGGGGATAGAGGCAATGGAGGAGCTTTAAAATGATTTTAAAAACCAAATAAGAAAAATGGAGGAAAAATTGAGGAGAGAAATTGAAATGATGTGAGAAAATCATGAAAAGAGAGCCAACAACCTGACTGAAGAAAATAACACCTTAAAATATACTAACTCAAATGGCAAAGGAGCTCCAAAAAGCCATTGAGCAGAAGAATGCCTTAAAAAGTCAAATTTGCCAGATGGAAAAAGAATTTTAAAAAACTTGCTGAAGAGAATAATTCCTTCAGAATTAGAGTGGAGCAAATGGAAGCAAATGATTTTATGAGAAAGCAAGATACAATTAAACAGATCTAAGCAAATGAAAAAATATAAGGCAATGTGAAATATCTCCTTGAAAAAAAACACTGACTTGGAAAATAGGTCCAGGAGAGACAATTTTAAAAAATATTGGACTACCTAAAAGTCATGACCAAAAAAAGAGTCTAGAAAGTATCCTTCAATAAATTCTCAAGCAAAATTGCCCAGATAATTTAAAAGCAGAGGGCAAAATAGAACTTGAAAGAATTCACTGATCAACTCTTTAAAAAGATTCCAAAAATAAAACTCCTAGGAATGTTATAGCCAGGTTAGGAGTTCCCAGATCAAGGAGAAGATATTACAAGCTGCCAACAAGAAACAATTTGAATCCTGTGGAAATACAGTCAGGATAACCCAGGATCTAGCAGCTTCTACATTAAAGGATCAAAGGGCCTGAAATATGTTATTCCAGAGATCAAGAGAGCTAGGATTAAAACCAAGAATCACCTATCCAGCAAAACTGAGTATAATGTTTCATGGCAAAATATGGTAGTTCAATGAGGTAGAGGACTTCCAAGTATTCTTGAGGGAAAAACCAGAACTGAAAAGAAAATTTGACATTCAAACACAAGAAGCATCAGAAGGTAAACAGAGAAAAGAAATCATAAGGAACTTAACAAAGTTGAACTACTTACATGCCAAAATGGAAAAAATGATAATAGTCACTTATGAAACTTTTCTCAGTATGAGGATATGTGAAGGGAATATAAATGTATACATATATATATATATATATATATATACACACACACACACACACACACACACACACACGCACATGTATATGTATGTATGTATATATGCATACATATATGTCTACATAGGAGGGTATATATGCATTTGAATACATATGTGAGTGGGGGTATTTTATGTGTATGAAGACAGAGGACACAGAATCAATTGAACAGGAAGGAATGATACTTTAAAAAGTGTAATTAAGAAGTGGGACAATAATAGTATGAGAGAAGACAGGCAGAGACAGAATGGGTTAATAATCTCACATAGAAGAGGCAAGGGATAACTGTTACAATGGAGTGGAAGAACAGGAAGGCAAAAGGAAATGGGTCACCCTTACTCTCATTTAATTTGCCTTAGGGAAGGAATGACATACACTGTAAATTGGGTATCTTGCCCTACAGGAGAGTAGAGAGGGTGGGGAGGAGGGGAGGGGGAGGGATGATAGAAGCACACACTTCAGTAAAGGGACAGGGACAAAGTAGAGAACAGAACAAGGTGGAGGGGTGGGATAGGAAGGAGGGAATATCATCACTGTTACACAATATGTTCATTGTAGAGATGTTCTGTGTAACTACACATTTACAGCCTGTATTGAATTACCTGAATCTCCAGTGGGGGTAGATGACAAAGGAGTACTGGAAAGAATCCAGAATTTAAAGCTCTAAAATCAAATTATACACACACACACACACACACACACACACACACACACATCTATATCTATATCTATATCTATCTATCTATCTATCTATCTATCTAATTATTTTTATGATGATTTACATGCAACTGGGAAATAAGACATACAGGCACTGGGATAGGGAGATCCATCTTATCCTTCCAGAAAGTTAGAGGGGTAATGGGGGAGGATATAAGAGAGAGCAGATTTGGGGAGGGTGTATTCAGTGGGATTGCTATTCTGGGGTGGTGGACACGAGAAAGATGGGGAGAAAATTTTTTCTTGTGGAAATCAATGATGTAAACCAAAAAGAGTAAACAAAAGTTAAAAATAATAAAATGACATAAATGCTATTTCTATATTTATTATACACCATACCAAAATATATAGACAACATGAATGCACTACTCTATTGAATCACAAATGTGCTCTAAAATTTTATGCAAAATCATAATTTTGCTTCTTTTTTTGTACTTTTAAATCACTTGGAGAAAGTATTTAACTAGTCTGTATTTTTAAAAAGTGGTAAAAAATATCCACCAATATCTTCTTTTCTTTTGCTCATGTAATCATTTCCTCCATAGCAAAGATATTCAAAATGATTCCATTAATGTTGGAAATATGCTACTAAAGACTCTTTAAAGTTTTTCACCATTGACATTAAATTACATATTTATGCTATAGTGATCTTTGAATTAGACGAGTAAAGGGATAGAGAAAGAAGGTAGAAATTCAGAAGAGGCTCAAAACGCATATGTGACAAGTCAAAGGAAGTCAAAGGTTTTTACAGCATGTACTATACAGAGAATATCATTTGCAGAGACAAGGAACTGAAAGAGAATCAAACTGGATTCTGAGAAAAGCAAATCTACTTTTAAAAAATTAATTAATTTTTAGTTTTCAACAATCATTTCTGCAAGATTTTGAGTTACAATGTTTCTCTCCCCATCTTTCCCCTACCCCCTCCCCAAAATAGCAAGCCTACTGAATACCCGTTCTTCCAATCTTTTCCCTCTTATACCCTCAACCTTCACCCCCACCTAACTTTCTAGTAGGGCAAAATGGGTTTCTATACTACAGTACCTGTATATCCTATTTCCCACTTGCAGGAAAAAAACAAAACAATTCTTAAAATTTGTTTTTAAATATTTGAGCCCCAGATTTTCTTTCCCTCTTCCTACTTCACCCATCTCCACCCCTCTACCTCCTTCCCCTTGGGAAGACAAGCAATTCAATATAAATTGTACATGTGTTATTACCCAAATAATTTCCATAGTAGTCATATTATGGAAGACTAACTATATTTCCCTCCATCCCATCCCACCCCCCATTTAAGCAAATTTATTTGTTGATCTGAGAAAAGGACTCGATGAAATGAGAGGAACATAACTCAGCTAATTGGTTCTATTTAGTTATATTTGGAGCTACCTCATATTTGAGGGCCCAAACAGTTTTATGGCTCTATGTGATAACAAATAAATGAATCATTAAGAGCATATTTAAAATATAGGGAGCCATATCACTTTATAGCACAATGACCCTTGTATATAGATGGCACAGTAGGAGATGAACTGGATTTGAAATCTAAGGACCTGAGTTTGAATCTAGTTATGCTACATGGCTATATGACCTTTCTTCAATACACTTAACTTTTCTAGGCCTCAGTTTCTGAACTTGTAAAATGGAAGGATTGTACTACATAACCTCTAATAGCCCCTCTAGCTCAAAATATATAATCCTTTGGTTCTATCATACATGTTATAGTTAGATATTATATATATATCAATATATATCATATATAGTTAGATATCACATATAGTTATATATCACATATGTTATAGTTAAGCATTTTGAGTTGCTCAGGAAATGATAGTACAAAAGATATAGTTGCTGTGGGTCTTCTTTCTCTCCTGATAAGGACTACTTAGTTAACAGAGAGCAGATAGACATTCTTGGCTGTCAGCAAGGGACCATTGCAAGGTTGATTGGAGCTTCCCCAATAATTATCTCTAGCTCTTTGAATAGTGTTATATTCTGTGGTCATGCACAAGACCCTTCTCATTTGAAAAGTGTACTATCACTCCATCTCTACTCAATAGGAAACTAAAATCTCAAAAAAGTCCCACCAGTAAAAATTAAAAAAATTGATTCAATTCAATTCAATGAGTATTTTATTAAATATCTACTATCTAACAGCCACCAGAGTATGTACTTGGGATAATAATGATGAAATAAACTGTTCCTCATTTCAAGAGGCTTGTCTTCTATTGAAAGAAAAGAACATGAAGTCGTATAAGTAATTATAAACTATGAATAAGGAATTGATCTTTTTTTTTATCCTAGCTAAAGGGAGCTCATATAAAAAAAACTTCTTTTACCAATGCAAACCAATAATTCTCAAACTTGCAGTCTTAGGGAGTTGCAAAATTTAAGTGATTTTTTGATATTCACATAGTCACCCTATGGCAAAGATGGAACTTTTTAATTTAGGTCTCTCTAGTATCAAGGCCACCTTTGTATGCCTTATGCCATATTGCTTTTTCATAGTCAAATACAAAATATAAATAAAATAATTCGGGGCCAGGGATTGGAGGGAAGTGAAGAATAATTAACAATATAAGTCTATTAATACCAGACCAGAAATTCCAGAGAGTACAATGGAACTTAAGACAAAACTCACTGGTAATACAAAGGTCCTGGTAAAGTAAACCCAGGCCAATGGATAGTAGATTGGGATACCAGTGGACAATTTGAAAACACAAAATGGATACTTGTGTACCATTCTTGCCTAAGACTCTGTCTTAAGACTGTGGACAGAACAATTTTTGCCAAATTACACACTCCAAGAAGTAGTCTGACAAAACATTATTTTAAAAAAATCTAATTCATTGCTGTCATCTTTATTTTTTGTCAATGCAAATGTTCTAATTCACATATCTCATATGCTCCCCTCCTTTCCCCCTTCTACATCCCTATAATAAGGACTGATCTTTTTGCTTCTTCATTCAATCTTTCCATTGCACAGTCTCTGAAGCCCTTGCCATCTGGAGTAGCTTTCCTCAATCTCTGTGCCTCATCAACCTCCTATTTCTTTTCAAATTCCATCATAAAAGTGATTATATCCCTCTCCCACCTGGGCATCTTCATTTCTCTTTCCCTTAGTTAGTCTTATGGTTACATGACTGAAATTATTTATCATATAATCTTATTACACTGCTACTTTCTGTGACCCACACTAGAAGGAGACACGTACCAACTAAATGTATGGGCCACAGAGCATGTCAAAAATGTGGTGCAGCATATAGTAACGTACCACACAAAAGTCTAAAAGAGACTACTTATTTTCCTATGTGGATGTACTTGTGAAAATATAAGTTCCTCATATGCAAAATCATCTTTCTCGTTGTAGTGAAATATATGATCATGAACAGTGGATTACTTTCCAGTAGTGTACTGGGCACAAGCTTCTTTTATCTCTACTACTTTCTGAATAAGTTTGATGTTAATATTGACCTTGTAGTTAAAGTTTCATTGGAGAAAGTGTTATTAAACTAGGCATTGATAATTTTATAAATAATTCAACAGTTCCATATCAAATATAAGCATCTCCTTCCTATGCTTTATCAATTTTTATGTAATGCTATGTCCTATGGACTGAGTAGCTGGCCACATGCTGGAGGAAATGCAATGATTAAAAAAATGAACTCAACTTTAGATGAATTTAGTATGCAGTATGAGGAACAGGACATACACACATGCACACACAGATATGGATAGATACAGATAGATAGATAGATATTTGATAAATTGCTAAGCTTAAAATTATATGTTATGTAAACCAACAGATTTGAATGTGAGGAGCGTATTTGCTGACTGACATAATTCAATTCAACTTAACAAATACTTACTAAACACTCTATAAATTTAAATTACCATGCTGGGTGCTAAGAATTAAAAGACAAAAAATGAAAAAAAAATCCTCCTTCCCTCAAGGAGCTCCCATTCTCCTATGGGACAGATTTTATGGAAGAGATGGAATTTTAGGATGGTCTTAAAAGAAGGCTGGGTAGGATTTCAATAGGTCAGAAGTGGTGATGGGGCATTCCAAGTACAGGGAAGAGCATGAGCAAAGACATGAGGAAAAGAGAGCACAGCATCTATACAGGGACAGAAATGATAAGATTTATATCTAAAATGGAGAAACTAAAGCCCTATAAGATAAAGTGACATCTCAGGAAAAGTAGTAGAGCTAGGGTTCAAATTTAGATCTTAGACATCAAATCTGTAGTTCTTTTGATTACTCCGGAGAGCAACCTGACCAGTTTAGTGAAATATCTAGCACATGTTCATGAGAATAACATTAACTAAGGGCCCAGTCAGGTTTCACTATTTATATGGATTTTTGTCATTTCAACTAATTGTCTAGCCAAGAACTTGTATAACTCTAACACAGGCCTGCAACAACCTGCAGCCTTCAGACCACTTGCCAAAGGATTTCAGGAAGCCTGGGAAAAATATAGATGAAAACATCCTTTGTATGCAGAGGAAATCCTGTTAGGATGTCTGCATTCCACCTGTTGAATTAGGGAAAGAAATATATTAATATTATCTATATTCTATCTTACGTTTACTTATTTCATAAAATATTTCTCAATTGTATTTTAATTTGATCCAGCTAGACTAGGGAATTTGTAGGCCCCATATGGCCCTCAGCCTCCTGTTCAGTCTAGGCAAACTGCTAAGACTATCAGTTGCAAAGAATACACTAAATTTAATAGATATAAGGGACTTCTTAGCAGGGAATTCCCAGTATCAATGAAATCACAGTTGTAGTCCCTGCCAAGTCTCTAATTTATCTTTGTCTAACATCCAGTTTTTATGAGTAGTCTCATTCAATGATCTGGATGAATTTCCATTCCTCTTGGTTGCAACTATTTCCCCCCCTGGTCTTGAATTTGCTAAATATCATTGTAATAATTCCAGAAATGTGTTCCATAATCTGGTTGCTTGGCTAAACTCACCACTTTAGACAGTGGTCAAATAGTTGTACTGCATCTTCTGGAGCCAAATTTGGCCCAAGAGGTAATGGAATATTAAGCACTTGTCAACTCAAGTTGTTTCTGTTTAAGAAAATCATCACAAAAAATGAATGTCATGAACATACAGACTTTTAGTGTTCCCAGCTTATATCATTATGTTGTGCTTTGCTCCACAGTCAGTCCAAAGTGATACCTTTGTTTTTATCCTTACAGCTTAAGCATCTTCCCCTTTTATGGAGGGGAATTTTGTAAGCTTTTCTTTTACTCCCCTCCATCAAAATAGAAAAAAAAAGAAAAGTAAATTTGGTCTCAAACATTTTGCCCAGGCAAAATATTAATCTGGAAAGTTGCCTACATTTAGGAAAGAAGAGGTATGAATGAACACGAAGCCATAAATAAGTATACCAGGAAGGTGGTAAGCATTTAAGTCAGGAACTTGGAATTGTCTACATAACATACCATCCATATCATCATCAAAAAAAGAGCCTAGAAATCATCCTTCAAGAAATTCTCGAGGAAAATTGCCCTGATATTCAAATAATAGATTTAATAAAATTAAAAGGTGGGAGAGGAATACAATGAGAGAAGGAGGTAACGAGAGAAAGAATAGGGTAAATTATCTGATTATTGGAATTTGTAACTTCTAATTTATGTGATTCTGGGCACTGTCACTGAGGTTCAGTTTCCTTTCGGTCCTTATTTCTGTTCTCCTGTATAATCATGCCATTTTAGCTAATTCAGTTGAAACGTGGGGGTTAATGATATGCTTCCTAAGGCATAGTTCTATAAAGCCAATCATGGGCAGCTCTCCTGAGGACTGCTACTGTGAATAACTTTAAGAATCTAATCAAATAATATAGTGAATTCTCTATTTATTCAGCAATTAACTAAAGCAAAACATTTGCAATATAACATACCTTATTACTAAGGTGACCACATAGTCTTAAACAAAACAAATCATTCAGTAAAACACAATCTCCTCAATCAGTGTAGAATATCTAAGTAAAGTGTTCTTTCAACTTGATGAGGTGGACTTCCACTCATCCCTTAGTCAATCATCCCTAGGGGGTAGCAGAAAGTACAAACACTATCTAGTAAGTTACAATATTATCAGTTAGCACTGAGTACCCAAGCAAAGTTTTCTTTCATCTTAATTCAAGATTAACTTCCAAACCCCATGGCTCTTCTTCCACTTGTTGACCAATCCTGGATGTTGCCTGGATTCACCCAACTCTTTTATGGATTGACAGATAGGCAGCTCTCTGCTCCTTTTCCATATCACAGCTAATAGGGACTGCTCCACCCAAAGTTGTTCAAAGTTTCTGTTTCTAGGAAAACAAAGCTCGATAATATTTAGATACATTGCTAGCACTATCATCTCAATTTGCTTTCTGTCTGAGAAATTGACACAAATTAACAGTCAGAGGGCTTCTTTCTAACAAAGTACACAAAACAACAGAAAAAAATACTTCTGTCTGACAAGGTAACACAATTCAAGAGACAAAAGGCTTCTGTCTGAAAAAGGAACACCAACACAGAATAGCAGACAGAATGGCAGACAGAGTTCTTACATAAGAAACATTCTCTCTCTCTTAGCTTGGCTTGGTCCCCATTTGTGCTTGAGCTTTAATCTGCTCTGCTCCTTTCTGTTTCACTTACTGTGTTCCACCCTTCCCATTCCACTCTTTCGACAAGTTCCCCCCACCTTGGTCTCCTTGTGATGTTATTAGACCTATTAAGGGCAGGGAAGGTCTCCAAATTACCTTAGGCCTATTAAGGCCAACACAATTCATACTGCTTCCAAAAAAGACTTGGCACAATTGAAGAAGAGGTTCAAAGGCAGTTGAATAGTTGAAACAAGCAGCAAATACTACTTTTCTCATCATTACAAGGTCTGATATAGAAAACCGTAGACTAGCAATTAAATCCCTCCACAATTTGGCTTCATTTGCCCTTGCAGCTTTATTTCATGTAACTGCTCATGCCCTTAGCTTTATACCACCTTCATCCTACACAAATAGGATCATTGGTTATTCTCAAAGTATCATCAACTCTTTGCATTCAAATAGGCCACCCAACATGCTTAGAATGCCACCCCATCCCAACTTTTCAAATTCCTTCTTTGATCCGACTCACCACACAGCTGTAGGTATGGTCTCACTCCTCAAACTTTCCTCAAGAATTTTGAGAGGATCTGTCTTTCCCTCTGCTCTATCCTCTCTAATTCCATTCCAAGCAATTATTGTATCATGTTTTATCTTTGTATCACCAAGACTTAGTACAAAGTCTTCATAGGACTTAATAAGTTCTAAATAAATAGTTGTTGAAGAAAAACTAACTGCTCCTAAACAGCTAATAGGTCTGGATCACATCTTGTTTGGTCACTGAACACCTCTAGGCTTCAGTTTACTAATCTGTGAAAGGAGAGAGTTGGATTATATGGCTCCTGAGGACATTTTTGGCACAATACTATTATGTTCATGATCACCACCATCATCGTCATCATAATTGCATGCTGAAGTATGAGTTCCAGTGTCTCTAATTATGTCATTAATTCAAATCAAGTCAACAAACATTTATTCAGTAATTACTATGCGCCAAATATTTTGTTACTCTGATAAATGTTGGGAAGACAAATGAAACAACACAAGGTTAATCTCTTCTCTAAAGGAATTTAGATTCTATTAGAAGAAGATAACACACAAAAGTATGCTGAAAATGATGTGGGGGGGTGTGTGGGGGTATGCGAAGGCATGGTGGAAAAGGATCTTTGGAAAGGCAAAAGAAGAGTTGAGAGGAATGAAAAAGTGAATATGTTTGATATGATAACTTCCTTTAAATGAAACTTCTGAGAAGACATGACCAATAAAAAAAAAACTTCCTCTCTGTCACAAAGGAGACAGATTCTCTAGTGTGAGAAATTTGCAGAAAGATGGTAGAGGAAGAGGTTTTGAGAGTCAAATGTGGCTGTTGGCACTAGTGAGATTGTTCAGTGTCTACAGTAATGTCTTCTATCCCACTGGGAGACATAGGTAGTTTTTAGGTGAAAAGAAGCATTTATTTATGAGAGTAAACTAACATTTAATTTCAAATATTGTTCATTTTTGGCAATCCTGACATTTTAAAGATCAGAGGTAAGCAAGGGAAATGGAAACAAACTGTATGAATAAAAAATGCTGGGGTGGAGAGATATGGAGAAAAGGGAAGAGAGATCCTGGGTTTGTAGAAGATACAACTACCTGGGACATATGTAATCATCTGGGTTTTGAATTCATCTTTCAAAAGAGAAATAAAATGAAAGCAACCAAGTATAAAAGTTTAAAGAAGTTTTCTTACATAGAAAATGGGATTAAAGATCAGATGAGAATTATTTGGGTAAGAGTGACAGGTTTAAAATGTGTGAATGATGAAACGATGAAGAATGAAAAATGCCCTTGATAAAAGCCCAGAAAACATTTAAATTGTACAAGTTTTGTTTTTCTATTCTGTTCAGATTTAGTTGGTATAACAATTACTAGAAAGGAAATCTCTACTAATCAATAAAGCAACACATTTATTAAGCAATAACTATGTAAAAAGCACTGTGGTAAGCATAGAAGTACAAAGACAAAATGAAAGTCCCTATTCTCAAGAAGGATACACTTGAACAAAGGCAACAACATGTACATATGTAGATATATACATAATGAATACAAATTATTTTGCTGAGTGATCACTACATCTGCTCTGTAATTTACTCTGCACTGTCTGGTGCATTAAAAGGTCAAATGATTTGGCTAGAGCCAAGATTTTAAAAGATGACTTCCTGATTCCAAGGCCCCTGTAATTCCTCTCCACCACATAGCTGTTATACATAAAGTTGATGAAGTTAATGAAAAGGGAGTTTCAGATGTTGACACCACAATTTGGAATGGGTCTTGGAGCAAGCTGAAGTGTTTATGAAAGAAGATATTCAATTAAGGCAGATGTTGGAACTGTACTTTGAAGTTCAGGAAAAATACTTCAGTATGATGTTCCCAACATGAGTTCTTACGGTAATTCTAATAGAGTTGAAACAGATAAATGCAAATTGTTTTACACAGTGCCCACAATACAGGGACATTTAGTAAATGGTTTTTGACAATAATTTTATCAAAAACTATTGTGTTTACAGGCAAGTAGGCATGCAAATAAGGATCAAAATCTACAAATACTCAATGCCCCATTGTCTTTTAAACCATTGAGTTCATCCCCATGTTGTCTGATTGAAGAATCTTACCCCCTAAAAGTCATTGTATTCTTTGATTTATTTATAACTTCCCTGTGCCTAGAACTGATTCTGGAAAAATTGCAAATAGGCTTGTGTCTTGGTTTCTGCAAATGGGAGTAACCAGTCCCCAATGCTCATGCGGGTACTCAATGTAGCAAATACATGCTGAATACAGTATAAACTTTATTTCATCCTACATAAACAGCACAATATTAAATGGACTACCAGGAAGTGATAAACACATACAGGAAATATCTAAAGCAATCAGCATAGTCCATAATTTCTTTTCAGAAGGGAAATGAAAAGTGTGGAATTTCATCAGTCTAATACTCCTGTAATTGTTTGAAATCCCTGTTTATCACATAGTCCTCTACAATAACCCCCCAAACTACCTTCACAACTTCAACACACTAGAGGCTGTAGAACAGTCACCTTTTTTCCCATACAGTCTACACCAGTGGTTTTCAACCTTCCTAATACCATGACCCTTTATACTCCTATGTAGACATATCTGCATGTGGGCAGACCCGCCTGGAGATGGGTAGAGGAGTGATGTCTTGGTTCCTAAGACCACTGGAAATATGTGTTTTCTGATGGTCTTAGGCAACCCCTGTGAAAAGGTCATTAGACCCCCCAAAGGGGTCAAGAACCTCAGGTTGAGAACCGCTGATCTACACTATCCCCATAACACATCATAATTTTGGGGACTTTACTAATGTCATATTAGTGATACTCTTCTTTCTCTAAAAGAATGCTGCTTAAGAATCCCAGTTCTCCCCTAGGAAGTCATATGTCGAAGATACTTAACTTAGAAATACTCTCAAGGCAAGCACTAAGGCTGATGTTTCCTAAGATATTCCAAGAGAGAGAGAGCACAGGTGAAGTTGAATATAAAGGGATGATATCTAAAAAAATAAAATTAAAGGTTGAGAGAGGAATATAATGGAAGAATGAGAAAAGGAAATGTATAATGGAGGTAAATTATCTCACATAAAAGAGCCAAGAAAAAGGTTTTTTACAATGAAGGGTAAGAAGGGTGAGGTGAGAGGGAATGAGTGAACTTTATTCTCATCAGATTTGGTTTAAGGAGGGAATAATTTACGCAATCAATTGGGTATGAAAATTTATATCATTCTATAGGAAAGTAGGAGGCAAGGAGATAAGAGAGGGGGGATGATGTAAGGAATGGCAAATGGGAGGAGGGAGTAATCAGATGCAAACATTTTTGAGGAAGGACAGGATCAAAGGAGAAAAGCGAATAAATGGGAGGGGCAGAATAGAATGGAGGGAAACAGTCTCACAACATGACTGTTATGGAAATATTTTGCATGGCTACACATGCATAAGCTATATTGAATTGCTTTCCTTCTAAATTGGGGAGGGGAAGGAAGGAAGTGAGAAAATGTGGAACTCAAAGTTTTAAAAACAAATGTTAAAATTTGCTTTTTACATGCATCTGCGAAATAAGATACACAAGCAATGGGATACATAATTCTATTTTTCCCAACAGGATAACAGAAGGGAAGTAGATAAGAGAAAGTCGGGTAATAGAAAGGAGGGCAGATTGGCAGAAAGGGGTAAATAAAATGCCTGCCATATTATTGTGGTTGAAGGGCAGATATAGGGAGAAAATTTGGAACTCAAAATCTTGTGGAAGTGAATATTGAAAATTCAAAATAAATTAACTAATAAAATGCACTGAAAAATAGATTGAGATTTTGAGGCTGTTGCTGTATATCATTATGTTGTTATATATTCAAATTCAGTCAAAGGCTAGATTAAATGGATTGTGACTTTCCTTCTGCATCTAAGATTTGGTCACAGTTTATAATACTAAGAGAAGATGCTAAGAAGTTCAAAGTTCTTCCACTTATAAATGATCTCTTAAAATATAGGCAAGAGTATCACTTTTATATTTGTACCCACAGTACCTAGCACAGTGGCTGGCATATCAATGCTTGTTGGGTGACTGACTGACTTATGAGACTTGAGCCTCCATTATGCTATAGGTGCTCAAATATTTTACATTTTCCCCCAAATAAGGTAATAGATAGTGACTGGCCACCCTAATGCAATCCTTATATAAAAATAAATCATTATTTTCCCATCTTTGGGCTTCTTTTGAAGGTGATGAAACTACAGAAATTTTTACTGATGTCATAGAATTCTCATCTTTTAAATGCTTCCTGTGGGAAAATTTCATAAAGATACCCTAACACATCTATGTCTTTTCCTTCAGATACTAGTTTTAGCTTGACCTTGCTTATATATAAACTTTCAATTTTTCTTCTTAAAATATCTTTAGTGAATGTGATCTAAAGATCTAATACTAAAGTATTAGCATCCCACTGAGGTCAGAATATGTGAAAAACTTGAAGCAGAAATTTATGGGGAAGAGAAAGCAGGCAGCCTTCCAGTTCCACCTGAACTATATCTGCCTGGTGTGACTTCATTATTTTGTATGAAATACTGGAATTTCTCCAAATGTCAAATGCACATATATTAAATAAAATGCATATACAAAAGACAGTCCAAAGACTAATTTAAATGAATTTGAGATCATGAAGCTGCACTGTTTCCCTTCATCAGCACAGATAATAGAAATTTATCTATAATTCAGCATAGCTGCTAATGTGCAGTAGGAATTACTAACAATAAATGGAACATGTAATTAACAGACTACATTCCCCAAGATCATGTACACCTTACCAAGGGGAAGGAAACTCAACCAAATGAGTCAGTGGTCCAACTATTTGTACAGAAATGAGAACAACATAGTACTAGATAGAAAATTCCATTTTGAGTGAATCTGTGCTTAACTTATGGCATGGAGGGGAATACCAAATAGATTGGAATATGATTATCACAGTGTTTTTTTTTAATCCATAAGCCTCCTTTAAACAGGTAACTCCAAATTGACCTCATTTAGGAATCTTATTCAACTTACTGCTCAAATTTTAGAATTAGGGAAGTTAATACATATGTTAACTATAAAAAAATTTCACAAATCTCAATCATAATGTGAAATAAACTCAGAGGTTTCATTAAATATATTGAAGGCAGTTTCTCTGCATTGATGTATAGTAGCAATGTACTCTTCCAATTAAAAAAAATCCTTGCCTGAGAAACCTATTGGATTATTTCCCTTGTTGGGTCAAGACATTAAATGTGTTGTTTAAGTTACTATGTACATTAGATAATATTAGATTATGTACCATTTACATCAAATACTCAGAACAGGAAGGGGTATTGGTCACTTAAACCAAGCAACTCATTTTACAAATGAGAACATTGAGGGTCAGAGAAGTTAAGAGATTTCCTTTAGGTCACACAGATGGTAAGGGGCAGAGAAGAGATTGGAAACTACATACTTCAACTAAAATTTCTGTATTTTTCCACTATAACAGACAACATCCCATAAATATTTTAAACTTTGAGGAAACTGAGGACATGTAATAACTGAATTCAGGGAAGCATTGCTTCAAGTTTACATATTTGAAAGAAGGATTTGGTCCACATTATGAATCATACCTATGAAATTTACTTTAAAATTATGTATAACAGACATAGAGGAAGAAGGTTTAAGGGGGAAAACATTCAGTGATAAACCTGTAAAAGATGATTTTACTTTTTAGAAGAAGCATATATTAAATGATATTTAACAAATCCATTTTCCCCCTTTGTATCCCATGGTTTATTACAATAGTGAATAAAAATTATCTTACTATATTTAAGACATATATCCTTTTCAGTGGAGTATAAGGCAAGCACAGAAGTAGTTAATACCTTGTTTCAGCTGTTTAATTAACACAGAAGTAGTTAACCCCTTGTTTCAGTTCATGATTATATCAAATATAAAGATCCAGAACTTGTAAATGCCTCAACTTTTGAACCCTAGAACTTCTGAACTCCTGCAACAGGAAGGGGAAGAGCTAACGTCTCTATATAAGGAGAGGCCCAGGCTAAAGAGAGCAGAATTGAGAACAAAACTTGTGGTGGCAGAACTGAGAACTGAGAAGAGAACTGAGAAATGAGAACTGAGTAGAACTGAGAAGAGAATTAAGATGAACTGATCAGAAGCAAGAAGGGAGCTATTGTAGTGAAGGAGAGAACATGTGGTATCCTGGCACTCTATGTTTGTCTGTTTTGTCTGTGTTGATGTTTGTTTGTGATACTTTATACAGAAGCCCTTGGACTATAGTGGAAGCTCTGAAAGAGGACTTTCTGATCGTATGCTTACAGAAGTCCTGGAGGAGGGTTTTTGAGGTCCTGGGACTTTACTGATGTCTTGTGCTGACTCTTTGGACCTTGTTTGTAGGTCTGTGTTGATTTCTATACTGATGATTTATGTTGAATTCTCAGACTTTGTTGGTGGGTTTGTGTTGATTTCACAGACAGATAGTGAATGGATGGTGATGTGGGCAATGTGTATGAATATTGTTTTGGCTCTGTTAAATTTTGTCCTCCCAGAAATGGGAACACTGAAGGAACTGAGGTGGACTGGACACTGTGAGCTTCAATATAGAATAGGAACTAGACAAGGAACTGGATGAAGAACTGGACAAGGAACTAGAAAAGGAACTGGGAGCTGCCTGCCTTTGAATACAGGTGACAGTCGTATGGATTTGGGCACGAGCTGGGACTATGGAAAAAGAACCATGAAAGCTTAGAGCCAGCCTTGAGTCAATATAAAGACCTCTTCTTGGGTACCTGATGCTGAATGAGGAGATTATGATTTACTGTGCCCTAGGAGTGGAGAACTTTGACCTTTGTACCTTGTCTCCATTAAGGGGGCAAACCTCCTTAAGGATGATTGAATTAAGGACTTACTAAATGATTCTACTTTGTTCAAAACTATGTGGCAACTTTGGGGAAAACTATGTGGCCATTTTTAGTGATAAGTTGTTATGTCATAACATTGTGAATGCTGTACTTTGATTTATGTGAATGTTTTGATTTAATTTACTGCTGATTAAATAGAGTTCACTGTATTATCTAATTAGAACCTTGAAGCTGTTCACAGAAGCAGCCCTCTGGAAAGCTGCTCCTGCTTGGCTTTTCAGGGAGTACCAACTCCATGCTAGAGATACTGGTTCCGTGAATTGAAAATAATTTTTTATAAATATCTATTTGAGTACAGGACAAAAGAGAGGAGCTAAATTGAGACTATTTATATGACATTTATTAAATGGATTTTGCCTTAAAGGAAGGATAAGTAGGCACATAAACTGATAATTCAACTATCAGTGCAGTTTATGAAGTGCTATGAAGTCTATTCTTCAAATTGATGTGTTTATTAAGTTTTAACTTACCAGATTCCCTTCCACAATCCCTTGAGTTTCAAAATTCTTCCCCTTCCTTCCCACCTTCCCTATGACAGCATGCAATCAAGTACAGTATCTGAAAATACTTTCACATGGGACATTAGTCTGGTTGTATAGAAGTGTTGTAACCAATGGAGTAAACAATGGGAAAGAAGAAACAAAACCTAACATGGAAAAGAAAGATATCATGTAGCTTGCTTCGGTCTCCATTTACTCTGTTCTTTCTAGATCTTTCTCTATATGTAGATATCTCCTTATATCTTGAGACTTGGAGAGTTGTCTTATAATTATGCATTGCTAAGAAGAGTTCAGTTTATCAAAGCTGGTTGTCACACATATGATGTGTCTGTGATTGTGTACAAATTTTTCCTGGTTCTGCTCTTCTCACTTAGCATCAGTTTGTATAAGCCACTCCAGGTAAATATGAGGCCCATCTGGTCCTCATTTCTTACAACATAATAGTATTCCATTACATTCATATACCACAACTTGTTTAGCCATTCTCCAATTGATGGGCATCCCCTTAATTTGTAGTTTTTTTGCCACCACAAAGAGAGCTGCAATAAATATTTTTGTACATATGGATCTTCCTCCCACTTCTATGGTCTCTTTGGGATACAACACTAGAAGTGATATTACTGGGTCAAAAGGTATGCGATTATTTAAAGCCTCTTGGGCATAGTTCCAGATTGCTCTTCAGAATGGTTGAATGAGTTCACAGCTCCACCAACCATGCACCAGTGATCCAATTTTTCCATATCCTCTCCAGAATTTGTCATTTCCCTGTTTTGTCATGTTAGTCAATGTGACCAGTGAGATGTGGTACCTCAGAGTTGTTTTTATTTGCATTTCTCTTCTCAGTAGTGATTTAGAGCATTTTTTTTCATATGCTTGTAGATATCTTTAATTTCTGTCTCTGAAAATTGACTGTTTATCAATTGGGGAATGACTTGTTTTCTTATAGATTTGACTGTATATTTTAAAAATGAGGCCTTTAACAGGGGATGTGCTAGTCTTTATCATTTAAATCAGCTACTAGTATAGAACAGACATTCTATCAGTCAGAAATTCAAATACCACTTTTGACAATGAGAGGACAACAGTAAAACTTCAATAACTTTTTTTTCTTTTGGAGACATAATTCTTCTCTTTCTTCTACTTGGGCAATCACTCAGTCTCTTGTTGTGTCATCACTCCTCAACATTGTTATACCCCAAGATCCTGTTCTGAGACCTCCAGTCACTCTCTACATTTTTACCAATGAGCTGACCTCATCAGTTACATGAAATTATTTATGATATTTATGTTAATCCATCACTTTCCAAGGCACTATCTACATATTGATAGGGCTGGTCTCCCTGCCTCGAGACTCTCTGCACTCCAGCCAATCACCCAGGTAAGTGAGAAATTGATCTTCCTAAAATACTGGTCTCATAATCTCTCTCTCTCTCTCTCTCTCTCTCTCTCTCTCTCTCTCTCTCTCTCTCTCTCTCTCTCTCTCTCTCTCTCTCTCTCTCTCTCTCTCTCTGTCTCTTTTGCAAACAAATACACACACCACTCCACACTCAGTAAAATCTATACATCCCCCCTTACATAATCTCTAGGAACAAATACAAATTCTACTATCTGGAATTCCAATATCTTTTAATGTTTCCTAGAATATTACATAGTTAAGTGATATGACTAGAGCAATAGAGAGCCTATGTGTCAAAGGTTTGATTTATAAATCTCAAATTATTTATTTAGGTACAAAACACACCAGGTCAGGCACATGAAAAATTTTAATAAATAATTACTTATTTGAATGATGAGTTCATGTAGCATGTCCATAATAATAATAACAAACAATGGTTTAGTACCTATTATATGGCAGATACTGGGGTAAATGACATGGTATAATATTTGACTGGTGGAGCTTACATTCTAAAAATAAAAAGAGAAGATACTGCTGAGATGTTTAAAATAACCTGCATTAAATGGTTGTGGTACATATACGTAAAGCAAAGTATGATGTGAGTTCTGAGACAGAAAGTCAGAAAGTCTCAGAACTAATGGGGTTTCAGAGAAATCTTCACGGAGGAGGTGACATTTAGGTTTTCTTGTAAAGATGAAATATGAATTCAATATTTGATAAAAGATGCTCCAGAATTAGAGAGCTTTAGCAGTTAAAGAGCAGCAACAGGAACATGTAAGACAGTGATAGTCGATGGGTAGACCAGTCTGAATAGAATACAGAGATGGAGGACTTGTGATCTTTAAGCAATATATACTCTTCTAGATCCTTGATTATTTTATTGTAGTAAAAAAACATGTTTAAGAATCAAGAGGGGAACATCCTGAAAGCTGCAGGACCCTCATCCCTGGAATAGAATGTGTGGTGGTGATGATGGTATATTAAATGAGGCCAAAAAGCTAGAAAGGAATCAGATCTTGGGAAACCTTGAGTGCTAGGAAAAAGATAATTTGAAGGATTTTTTGATAGCCCTTGGGGAACCCTTTAGGTTTATGTCTTTTATTTGTTCAGCAAAATTAAATATATATTTTGAGAGGAAAAATCAGTAGCAGAAGTGAAGAGTAGAGATAAGAAACATTCAGGTGGGTCTTCATGGGTGTGTGTACTAAGGTTTTATATGACAGTGGGAAAGAAAGGAAGAGAATTTGTGAAGTATTTTGAGGTGGAATCAATAAGACTTGATACTTGATTGACTATGAGAAATAAAAGGGAAATGGTGAACTAAAGATAACCACAACATTGCCAATATAAGTGATAAAGTACATGGTCAAACAGTAAAGTCAGAAGGAGAAGAAGGTTTAGGGGAAAAGAGAAGGAGTTTGGTTTGGAATCTTGAATTTGAGAATCCAGTGAGGCATCCAAGCAGATGTAGGGATTAAGGGATATGGATCTAGACTTAAAAGAGAGTTAAGATTGGACATACAATATTAGACACGGTCTGGATGGAGATGTTAGTTGCTAGCTAGTAATATTAAGTCATGAGAGTGATTGGGATTGCTATGAGATGCATGAGAATAGGCAATGGAGAGGTAAAAGTTTAGTTCCTAGAAGAATACCCACATTAAGAAATCAGAGAAAGACTGAGAAGTAATTGAAAGACAGAAAATGATTGGTTAGATAATCAGTTGAATGACATGGATATTGTGTCTTTGAAGACAAAGTATTAAGCATCCAGTTCAGTTGTTACTTAAGCATTATTTCAGTCAAATCTAACTCTGTCATCCCATTTGGGTTTTTCTGGGTAAAGATACTGGAGTGGTTTGCCATTCATTCCCCCCCTCCCCATTTTACAGATAAGGAAATTGTGCTAAAGAGAAATAAGGGACTCACCCAGCGTCACACAGCAAGTAAATATGTCTGAGACCAGATTTGAGCTCAAGTCTTCCTGACTCCAGGACTGGCACTCCATCCACTGTGCCATTTAGCTGCCCAAAGTGTCCAGTAGGATTGCTCCATAGTCTAAATAGCTACAGAGAGGTCAGCACAATATAGAGGAGAGAACACAAGAGCTAGAGAGAGAAGGTCCAGTTTCCAAGCTTACCTTTGCCATTTACTAAATTTTCAACCTTGGGCAAGTCACTTAACTTCCTTCTTTCAGTCTCAAATTCTTTATTTATAAAATGAGGTGGTGAGATGGGATGACTTCTGATTGACTTCATAGTTCTCAGTCTTTAATCCTTCTTTCATAGCATTGAGGAAGATGAGAACAAATAGAGTCTATTGTAGTATTTTTGAGAGAACAGTTTGCATTTGAAGATGGAAATAAAGATGAGATTGTGAGAGGGTAAAGAGAGACAATGATACACTGAGAGAAACAACGAATTTCAAAATGTTTGATATTGAAAAGGTAAAGAGAGATAGGGTAGCAGTAAGAAGTTATCAGTACATACAAAAACACAATTTTAAGCTATATAGCATGCATTGGGGCATAGAGTGTGTTCAGTGAAGACTAGTACCTTTGATGAGAAGGTTCTTGAACATTTTTCAGGGTTGCTTTCCACCTTTGGTGTCTACCTGTTCCACCCCACTCTCATCTGTGGCTGCAGGACGTTGTAGTATGTACAGTGGTCACAGCCCAGGAAACCATTTTGTCTGACGGGCTAAAAGCAGGTTGAGGGTAACTGAGGGGATCTCAAACACATTGATGAGTTAGAGGGGCATCTACCCCAGGAATGTGAAGACTTCTCCTGGTAGACTGGGTGGATAAGAACAATCTGTTCCAACAGCCTTGAAGGCAGCTGAAGTAGGCACTATGGAGTGTTTAGAGCTTGGTCAGACATCAAAGCTGCCAAGTTCATCCACTGCATCTTGAGCCATCACCAGTCATCTTGATTCTGTACTGCTGCTGGACTGTGACAACTCTGGGGGAGTAAGGTTGATGACTTTGTGCAACTTTGCCTCACTTAAATTCAAATTGCACAGAAATCAAAAGACATTATCACCCTTATCATTTTACATATCTCAAAGCCCAGTGGCAACAGGCAAGTGATTAAGCAGCAAGTGCAGAAACACTGGGAACTGTAGTCACAATCCTGCACACAGACAGTCCAGGTGATAGGGTCATCTTCACACTGGAAGCAACAGTGGGATTCAGAAGCCCTCTAGGTGTCTGAGAAGTCTTTTAAGCATCTCATTGCTCACCTCTTGGTGTGAGGAAGGGGCTAGACAAGTGTCCTTAAAATTAGCTGCTTACCCAACCCTGGCCAGATTATTACAGCAGGTGGGGATCCAATTCTGTGGCCAAAATACAAAAAAAAGTACAAAAATGTCTGTAAAGAGGATTCCACTCACCATTGATACATGGAATGCGTGCACACTTATAGACAACATAGAATCCAATAGACCTGAAAGACAAATAGTTCTTGCTGCAAGAGAACTCATCAGGTATTTCACCCCAGTAGAAGTCCTGAGTGAAACAAGGCTGGAAAATGAAGGTAAGATTACTGAAGTTGCAGCTGGGTACACATTATTCTGGTGTGGTCACAGTGAAGGGGAGTACTGTAAAGCTGATGTAGGTTTTGCAGTCAAAACTAATGTAGTCAACAAGCTTGTATGCCTACCAGAAGGAGTGAAAAAAAGCTTCAACAACAGGTGATTTCTGCTTGCAAGAAAACACCACACCACCAATATCAGGGTCTATGATCCCACCATAACACACCCTGATGATCTCAAAGAAAAATTTTATGAAGACCTGGATACCCTTCTCATCAGTGTCCTTCTAATCAATGTGTCAAAAGAGCACAAGCTCTTCTGCGTGGTTTTAAGGCTAGAGTAGACTGAGACTACCAGACTTGGCAGGGAGTTCTAGGGAGGAATGGAGTTGGAAACAGCAACAGCAATAGTCACTTACTACTGAAGACTTAAATATCTCATTACCTTCTCATAACCAACACTATCTTCCATTTACATAAATGCAACAAAACTTAGTGGATGCAGCCTCACAGCAAATTTAATAGACCATCTGAGTGTAAGAAAAGATGGACAGGATGTGAGAATGACTAAGACCTTGTATAGTGCAGAGTGCTGAACTAATCATGGTTCAGCTATGTATTCTCTAAGCTAATTTTCACATTCAACAAAAGCAGTGCCTTCAAAGCAAAATTACTACCAGAATAATTAACGTCACGAGAATAGACAACTTTTCTGAGATAGAACATTTCTTTGTTTACTTGGAGGAAAAGTTGATCCAACACACAATTGGCAATAGTGGAACAAAAAAGGACTGGGCAGCTTTCAGAGATTTGATGTATAGCACCTTATTTGTTTATCTGGGTCAGAATACTCATAAACATCAAGACTGGCTTGATGGAAACGACTGGGGAAATTCAGGAGCTTCCAAATGAAAAGCAAGAACTCCACAGGTTTTACCAGAATGATAGTTCATCTGTCTCTAAGAAGGTAGGATTTAGTTTCATCAAAAGTAAAGTACAAGCAAAGCTAAGAGAGATGCAGGATTTTGGTCTCAGTAAGAAGGAAGATGAAATTTAGTTACATGCTGATAGTAACAAACCAAAGAGCTTTTATGATACCCTAAAGGCTATTTATGGACCAAGAGCTATGGTGCATCTCAACTATTCAGTGCTGATGGAGCCATATTGGTTAGTGATAAGGTCATGATCCTAGAGAGTTGGGTTGAACACTTCCATGCTGTTCTTCAATCAATACAAAAGCCATAGACCTCAGATTGAAGTCAATCTTTCCTTGACTGAAGTTCCAACTGGAGTGGTTTTGAATACCACGAGGCTCCTATTGAGTGCCATAGCACCTAGTGCTGATTCCATTTTAGCTGAGATTTACAAGGTATGTAGGGGGTTCATTTTTTACACAAATGCTGACTGAAAATTTTCGGTTTACATGGCAAGATGAGGTTATTCCCCAGGAGTTCAAGGACGCCTCTATTGTCCATTTCTACAAAGGTAAAGGAAATAGATGGTCCTGTGACAATCACAAGGGGACTTTATCTCTTACTTAGTGCTGGCAAGATTCTTGCCAGAGTTCCCTTTAATAGACTGATTCTTCACCTGGAAGACGGTCATCTACCTGAGAGCCAGTGTGGCTTCAGAAAGGGCCAAGGAATGATTGATATAGTGTTTGCTGCTCAACAACTCCAGGATAAATGCCAAGAGCAGAACAGAGGTCTATACACAGCATTTTTTTCGTCTGGCCAAAGCCTTTGATAATGTCGGTCATGAGGGCGTATGAAAAAATTGTTAAAATTTGGTTGCCCAAAGAACTTTATCAGTTGTAAGTCAATATCATGATGGTTTACTTGGCAGGTTCTGGATAATGGTCAATGCTTTCATGCTTTCCTGGTCACTAATGAAGTGAAATAAGGCTGTGTGTTTGCTCCTATGCTTTTTAGCATGATGTTTTCAGCCATGTTGTCAGATGTTTTCAATGACAATGAACACAGTGTCATGGTCAGTTACTGCACTGATGGCAAATTTTTCAACTTGAAAAGGGTGCGAGCCAAAACCGAAGTAGGAGTGTTGGTACATGATTTTCTGTTTGCAGATGATACAATGGATTATGAATCAATTCTTTGCTGCTTGTGCTAATTTTGGCCTAACAATTAGCACTGAGAAAACAGGTGCTCCATCAGCTACCACCATACGATCCATATGTGGAACTACCAGGTATAGCAAATTGAGAAGTTTTAAATGTTGTGGATAAGTTAATTCGTTTATACTTTCCAAGAATGTACACACTGATAATGAGGTTGCCTTGTCAGAGCCAGCTCAGTGTTTGGTAGTCTCCAAAGGAAAGTGTGGGAGAGAAGAGGTATTAGACTGACTACCAAACTGAAGTTCTACAGAGCTGTTGTGCTGACCTCATTGTTATGCCTGTGAGACCTGGAGAGTATATCAGTGCCATGCCAGGAAATTAAATCACTTCCATTTGAATTGTCTCAGGAAGATTCTGAAGATTACCTGGCAGGATAAGATACCAGACATGGAGGTCCCTTCATGAAATAAACTGCCAAATATCCAAACCCTGCTTTAAAGAGCACAACACCAATGTGTTGGCTGTGTTGGTCCAATGCAAAATGTATGCTTTCCAAAACATCTATTTTATGGAGAACTCACAGAGGGCAAGTGTTCATGTGGTGGAGAGAAGAAGGATATTCTTGAAGTCTTTCTTGAGAACTTTGGAACTGATTGCATGATATGGGAGACACTGACACAGGACCACTCAGTATGGTGTACTTACCTCAGAGAAGGGGCAATGCTCTATGAGTAAAGCAGAACTGAAGTAGCTAAAAAAATGCAATATGCACAAATCTAGAGAATCCACCCCAATTATTCATATGGACCATTTGAGTCCGACTTTTGGTAGAGAATTCTGAGCTCAAATTGTTCTCATCAGCCACAGTCTGGATAAGCCTTTAAAAGACACTTCAGCCCACTTCACATAGTAAAATCTCCATGACACAGCCAGAGGAATTGTTGAAAGTACAATCGCTTTATTTGCTCCCTTGACTTACAATTGTGCCATGAAGAGATTAGAGAAAAACTTTGAAGCTGGTACTTCTCCTTTAAGGTCACTTGATTCTGGGTCCATGTAGCTTTCTACTATACTAGGTTATCTCATTGGGCCTGATGCACATTGT
This sequence comes from Pseudocheirus occidentalis, assembly GCA_028646575.1. Classification (NCBI taxonomy): domain Eukaryota; kingdom Metazoa; phylum Chordata; class Mammalia; order Diprotodontia; family Pseudocheiridae; genus Pseudocheirus; species Pseudocheirus occidentalis. The sequence continues at coordinate 62,011,273 of CM053601.1, forward strand.
TCACACCTTTGCTTTCTTACCATTGTACAACATGGATAGTGTCAAATCTGGATAATTACAAAGAAAAGCACACAAGAAGCTTATAGCTTTTGTTATATGAGTTAAATTTAACTTTTTAGAATTATTCAAGGAACAAACACCTAGATGAAAATAGCATTACTTTAATTGATAGCCAGTTCTTTGACTTCTGTTAGATATATATCTGCAAATATGAATTACAATGAGAATTAGATTTGTTTTCAGAGTCAATATACCTGATCTAAAAAGCTGTAATCGGAAAAACAAAACAAAACAAAGCAAAAAAAAAAAAAAACAACCTTGGCCACAAAATGCCTGATTTAAGGACAAAAATACTTTGTCATTATTGTGGGTTAGACATAGTTCCTCAACAGCTTAAGAGCTGGACTTTTATTGACACTTTCCCTCTGATGATGAAGCTCTTATTTATCAATGAAAGAGAGCGCTATATATTTTTCCTAGCGTTTCTTTTTGTCTCCTGTGTATATCTGCCTCACAATTGCTATGTCTATTCATCGATCACCAAGGGCAGAAAGCTACAAATGAGTCTTCTAAAAAAAAATCACAGGATAAATTTGCATAGATAAGTAATCACATCTGCCCTTTGATCCTAGTATCTTTTTTTAAATTCCAAAGCCAGCATATTTAGAAATAATTTGGTTCTTCATAAGGTAAATATAATTTCAAGTGGCATGGTGCCATTGAGAGAGGGCTGTTTGGAGAATCAGATAGTGGTAGGTTTAAGTACTGCTCCTGACACTAGGTGTGTGACTATGGGCAAGTTGTATAACCACCCATTTCCCCAGGAAACCCTATATAAATGTAAGTAAAGTGAGACTTATCATTTGAATTATGGGTAGGGATAACTCCTACACCAATAAAATTACGTACACAGGCTGAAAATAGAGGCAGACGGATAGACACAGAGACGGAAAAACAGAGGGAAACAGAGATATAGACAGAGACACAGAGAAAGAGAAAAGAGAGAGAGACAGAGAGAGAGACAGAGACACAGAGACAGAGAGAGACAGAGACAGAGAAAGGAAGAGAGAAAGAATAAGGGGAAGAAAGAAGAAAAGAAACAAAATAATAAATATAAAATAAAAATAACAATTCAAAACTATTATACCATGGTGAACATACTATATAGATTATTCAGTTAAACTAATGGATATTAGCAACCTACAATGTTCAAGTGACTATTGATAACATGGCACCAAGGAAAAAGTACATAATCATCTACTATCAAGGAACCTACATTCTACTAGGAAGACTCCAATGGGTCATAAAGAAGACAATAAAATTAATATGAAGAAAGAGAAAGAAATAAGAACTGAAACAACTAGGGAACATTTCACCTTGAAAGTGGCCTCTTAGCTGAACTTTGGCAAAATATAAGAATTTTGATAAATGAAGGTGAGGAAGTAGTACATTCTAAGAATAAAGTTAGCTGATGTTAGTGAATGGGAACTTGGATATAGTTTATGGAAACATCCAATTATCTAGTTAGATGGTGACACAGAAACAAGTCATACTCCACTATGTTTTGCATTATATTGCATGACTTATGAATAAAAAGAAAAGAAAGATCTTTCCTCCGAATTTTTATATGTAAGCATAAGTATTATCAACAGGTATGTTCCTATAAATTTTGAATGTAAGGTATTTTAAGTATCCACTTAATCTCTCATTCTTCTTTGAAGAAACCAACCTGAATCCACCCAGGAATCTGATTCAATTCAACAAAAGTTTAAGTGTGTAGTATGAACAAGGACCAAGAATACATATTATCTGGGGTGTGTATGTTGATTTATACATACACACATACATATACACATATGCATGCATATGTATGCACATGTATGTGTGTACATGTTTTTATATTTACCCCATGGGCTATACTGATACAAACCTGTGTTATACAAGACAAAGTCTGAATATTCTGAGCTTTTAGGAGAATTTCTCATGTCTTTAGTTTCTTGTCTTCACCCAGAAAACCTGAGAAATTCATTACTAGTCAGTGGACAAGGTGCTGCAACAAATTCTCCTTGCAGGGACATTGATCACAATGCTCAAAAAAGAAAATGTATTTTTACTTGAAAGAACACAAATACGAATTTTACCAAAGCTCACAGAATTTATCAACATCCATCCATGAACATCCCTTCCCCAGACACCTTTATAACCTCAGTCACTTCTAGTTACACCCTTTAAGCCTCCTAAATCGTATTTATTTTTATAGTCTTTAAGACAATGGTACCTAATGAAAAGGAATTTAGCTACAAGCTGGTGGTTGTTTTCACCCACTGAGTTTCTCTTCCCAGCACACAGCCAGTGATCCATGGATGCACTCTTCATTTCTATTACAATTCTCTGTCACTCCCATCATGTTAGTTTAGTCCCTTCTTACCTAATCTATTTCAATTGTCTTGCAATACTTCACTTTGCTTCCTGGTTCTCTCTTCTCTTACTCATCCTCTACATAATTGTGAAAGGAACACTCCTAAAGCAAGTGGCTGACCACATCACTCCTCATGAAGAGCACAAGACATTCTAAAGAATCTTCTTTTGTTTTCTTTTTGGAGGGGAAATGCAGGGCAATTGGGGTTAAGTGACTTGCCCAAGGTCACACAGCTACCAAATGTTAAATATCTGAGGCCAGATTTAAACTCAGATTTTCCTGACTCCAGGACTGGTGCTTTATTCACCACATCACCTAGCCACCCCTATGGACTCTTTATTAACTCTCAAATCAAGTAGATTTCCCCCTTTTTAATATTAAAATTCTTCACAAATTTACTGCAACTTATCTTCCCTAATATTCTTATTTAGGCATTGTAAGAATTGTAAGTTGGATCAGGCCAACTGATCTTGTTGTTCCTCCAACATGGCCTCCCGTCCTCCCATCAGAGTGTTTCTTTGCACATTCTATCTCCATATCACAGATGCACTACCTCATCACATATATATTTTAGAATCATCCCCAAACATAGGAATCCAAGTACAGGACAAACAGCAGACTAAGGCCAGCATTATGTATTTCCAAACAATCTCACACGTATTAAACTACACTATTGTTTTTGTTAGTTTCCTATCTTTTTATGTGTCACTAGCAAACATTTTGATTTTTGTATCCCAACCCTGTTTTCCACATCAGATCTATGATTTTTATTGCTTCCTTTGTGCAAAGCACAGTGCTTTTTAATTTTCTTTTGGGGGGGGGAAATGCACATGTTGCATTATAACAGAATTTATCATACTTGCATTATTTGTCTTCATGATTACACATTGTAAATTCTAATTTACGTATCTTCTATGTAAGTGAAAATGATTTTTTTAAAAAAAATTTAACATTAGAGGTAGATTTTATCCATTTGTTTGCTTTTCCGTTTCCCACTTAGAACAGAGATTCCCAAGTAGACATGATCTTGTTGAATTGTTATGATTACTTGGGAGGTACAGATATACACCTTTGCTAACATTTCCTTAAAAGATTTTACTCTCTTATTTTACTTTCCAGTTCTGGAAATTTTATAAAAAATGGTGACACAAGAAAATGTTCCTTAAAATTCTGCATGTTTTGTGAAAGTTGTCATTTTCATTAGAATCTTTATTAATCCCAGTCCTTTTGAATCAAACACTTTTTTCCTCTCTGATTCCATTCTAGCCCACAATTCTGGAGCCTTACAAACACTTCAATACCTAAATATAAGCTATTGCAGAATAACACACTATATGCCAAATCAAATACAGTTCAGAGAACAATGTTTACCAATATAAGCAATCAGAAAGCATTTCCCAAACTATGAAAATGCTGCATAATTTCATTTGTATCACTTATTCTTAAACAATGAAAAATACTTTTGCCTTTCTCAAAAACCCATCTACTTGGATACAACTTTCAATACATTTATACAATCAGCTAATAATTTATTATATTAGTTCATTATAAATAATCACAATTTTCCTGGAATCAACTGATGTACCACAGGCAAATTAGATTCCATGTTCAAGTGACAGATCAGAAGGCATTATGTAAGATATAATCTTTACTTATTCACTATGGTGATAAGTGGATTGTAGATTTAGACTTTTCTTTCATCTTGACTTTTTCAAGATTATTGAATGTATTTATCTGGAAATGGAATAAATAAAATTATTTGTAGCTTAGAAATATTCAGCATTAAGAGAGCATGAGAACATTTTTGGTTTCTAGGTCACTTTTCTATTAGCTCATCCTATAAAGAATGAATGACTCTTAGGATATGACACTAGGAAAGATACTAATACTGAACACCAGTATACACTTAGTTACTATTTACAATCAAATTAATAATCTTCATTGTAAAATAAACATCATATAAAACACAATCAGCATATAAAATCATATTATCTTTTCAGTCTTTCCAACTTAAGTATCCTTCATCATTGTTTATCCATTCTCATTCATTTTTTCTGACATTATAGTAGTTATTATATTCTTTACTCTTCTAATTCTTTTATTTTTCCTTATTTCATAAGATCTTTCCAGATTTATTTCTAATAATTGTCTGTTTTAATTATTTAAGATATTCCCTAAAAAACCTATCAAAAGAAATCTAGCAAAAATCACATATCTTTATAAAGATTTTGTAGCCCTAAAAAAGAGGATAAATCATAAAAGTTATTTATGCTTCATTTTTAGTGCATTTATTTTGTATGCATATTTGTCTTTGTATCCTCTGATATAAATGTGGTATATCTTTCATTCTATACCCCAGCAGTCAGAATAGCTTGTGACACACTCATTTCCATGAGATTTTGAGTTTCAAATTTTCTCCTGATCTTTCCCCTACCCACCACCCCAAAACAGCGATCCCACTGTAAAGCCCTTCCCCCCATCTACTCTCTCCTGTGTCCTTCCCTATTGCCCCTCTAACTTTCTGGTAGGGCAGGATGTGTCTCCATACCCCAGTATATCTGTATATTGTAATTCCCAGTTGCACATAGTTAATAATAATAATTACATATATATGTATGTACATACATACACATACATACATATATGCATACACACATATATGTATATTAACATTTGATTATAGAACTTAAAAATTCTGGATTCTTTCCCTTCTTTCCTCATCAACCAGCAGTACTGGAAGGACAAACAATTCAGTACAGGTTATACATATGTAATTATGGAGAACATCTCTACAGTGGACATATTTTGAGAGACTGATTATATGTCCCTTCTACCTATCCCACACATGTTTTATTCTCTACCCTGTCCCTGTACCTTTACAGAAGTGTGTGCTTCCAGCAATCCTCCTCCTCACCCTGCCCTCCCCTTCTCATCCCACCTCTCATCCCCATCCCCCCTACTCTCCTGTATGGCAAGATACCCAGTTTAGAGTTTATGTCATTTCTTCCCTAAGCCAAATTCAAAGAGAGTAAAGTCGACCCTTCCTGTTTTACTTTCCTGTTCTTCCCCTCCACTGTAACAATTATTCCTTGCCTTTTCTATGTGAGATTAACCCCATTCTGTCTCTCCCTGTCTCCTCTCATTCTAATCCTCTCCCACCTCAGAATTTCACCTTTTAAAGTATCATCCCTTCCTATTCAATTGATCCTGTGCCCTCTAAGAACTCATATATACACATACTCAGATATGTATTCATATGCATATTTATATACTCCTATACAGATACATATGTGTTTATATGTATATGTATATATATACATATATATGTACATTAGTATTCCCTTCACCTATCCTCATATTAAGAAAAGTTTCATAAGTTACAATTATTGTTTTTCCACGTAAATAGTTCAACTTTGATAAGTTCCTTATGATTTATTGGTTTTAATCCTAGGTCCCTGGATCTACGGAATCTGGGGACCCCAGAACCTGGCTATAACATTCCTGTTTTCTTTTGGGGACCTTTTTAAAGAAGTGATCAATGAATTCTTTCAAGTTCTATTTTGCCCTCTGGTTCTAAAATATCAGGGAAGTTTTCCCTGAGAATTTCTTAATGGATGCTTTCTAAGTTCTTTTTTTTATCATGATTTTCAGGTAGTCCAATAAATTTTAAATTGTCTTACCTGGATCTATTCTCCAGGTCAGTGCTTTTTTTCAAGGAGATATTTCACATTGCCTTCTATTTTTTTCGTTTGTTTTGATCTATTTAATAGTATCTTGATTCCTCATAAAGTCATTTCCTTCCATTTGCTCCACTCTAATTCTGAAGGAATTGTTCTTTTCAAAAAGCTTTTGATATTTTTTTTCCATCTCCCAAATTTGACTTTTTAATGCATTGTTCTTCTCATTGGCTTTTTTCAGCCTCCTTTGCCATTTGAGTTCATCTATTTTTAAGGTGTTATTTTCAATCAGTTAGTTGACTTTCTTTTCATGATTTTCTTCCATCATTCTCATTTCTCTTCCCAATTTTTCCTCCACTTCTATTATTTGGTTTTCAAAGTCCTTCTTAAGCTGATTTATAGCTTGTAGGCAGTCTTCATGTTTCTGGGAAGCTTTTGGCGTGGGAGTTCTGACGGGGTTGTCTTCCTCTCATTCCATGCTTTGATCCTTTTTGTCCCCAAAAAAGGATCCTATAGTTTGATTGCTCTTTTTCCTTTGCCTGCTCATGTTGCCAGTGAATTACTTGATTTTTAGCTCTGTAGAACTCTGCTTCCAGAGGGGAAAACTTGCAGTCCTGCAACAAGCCCTTCCAACCAAGCTGCCTTTAGTGGGAGATGTGTTTTAGTGTATTTTTGTGTGAGTTTTGGGGTCCAAAAATTTGTTTACGGTCACATTTTATGGGTATTTGATGTGGCTATGTGTGAGCTCTAGCATTTTCTTGCTTCTATGCCATTGTATTTGCTCACCCCCAACATATGTCTTTTGATTGATCAAAATTTTAAGATAATGAGAAGATATCATTTTCAATTATTTCCCTTGGAACATAATTTCATCAAAGCTTTGCTAGATTTCATCAAGCTACAGAAATTTCCTCCTAAGCCATCTACATGTATTGAAAGTTAATTCACATTCCAGAATTCCTTCACCTTCTGTAGACAGCTGATGATTTGATGGCTGATGTATTGAATTGTTCCCAAATAACATGTATTTGAAAGAATTCATTTGGGACATAAATGTCACATTGATTTTCATACTAGCTTTGTAGTTGTCATTTTTGGAATAATAGCTATGAAATCCTTACATTTCTGAGTCACAAGAGCAGCTTTCAATCAAAAAATTAACAGTCCCTCAATTGTAGGTAGAAATGATAGTAAGGAAAATGATACTGTTTCAAGAGGAACCTAATAATTTTTGTTGTCTGGTCTTATAATCATTCGAAAGTATTAATCAACTGATGTTTTAAGAGATGATTCAATATGTGGAAAAAACAGAATTAAACCAAGTAGAGATTATCAAATATTATTATTCTTTGAAACTTTGGTTTCATTTTTGTTTATTCATCATTCCTTTCTCTTTGAGGTCTTCTGTTCTCCCTCTCTTCTCTCATAATTTTTTTTTCATATAAGTTAATTTTTGAAAGATTAGTGATTTTCTTAGAATAGGTACCCTATCCATCCATACAAATCATATTTCCTACACACTTTAGAAGATTCTGCTTTTAAGATGCAATGACTAAAAAATTAAATTGTTATACTATTAATGGACCTTTCATGATGAGCCTCTCCTAAAGTAAATATGCTTGTCCTAGGTTGTGATACAATCCATCTCCAGACCCATAATTAAAACTTTCTAGCTTGGTAGCAATATGCCAGCATTTGAATTCTGCTGGTAGACAGTTCATGATTCCATAGTCATCAGCATATTAAGATATGTAGTAAGAGTGAAAGACCTTCTTACCAAAAAAAAAAAAAATGAAAAAAAGAAAAAAATTACTCCATTCCACCCAAGGTCAAAGTAATCCCTTATATTTTAATGAAAATTTATGCTCAGTATAGTTTTACTTTGAGAATGGGGATGTCAGTTCTGCTCATTAACTATTTGAACCTAAGTTTAGTCCAAAATCAAAGAACCTTCATATTTAGCGTTGGAAATTATCTTAAAAATCATTTCCCCCGAGCCTACTCATTTACAAGTTGTGTAAAATGACTATCAAAGGGTTTAAGGAAGTTGTCTAAAGGCACACAGGGAGAAAGTAACACATCTGGAATTCAAACTCTATTCTTCTGACTTTAAATCTATCTATATGATAGAAATATATATATATATATATATATATATATATAT
>CM053601.1:62020032-62048221 GCA_028646575.1 Pseudocheirus occidentalis
TCAGTCTCCATTTAAACTCTGATCTTTCTGGATCTTTCTCTGAATGTAGACATCTCCTTCCATCCTGAGACTTGTATAGTTGTCTTTTAACTGTGTGATGCTGAGAAGCGTCCAGTTTTTCAAAATCGGTCGTTACACATATGATGTATCTGTGACTGTGTACAAATTTTTCCTGGTTCTGCTCTTCTCACTCAGCATCAATTCATATAAGCCTCTCCAGGTGAGTATGAAGTCCATCTCCTTCCCATTTCTTATACATGCATAATATTTTTAAAAACTCAAATATATCATCAAAAATCAGAAAGATGAGAAATTATAAGTGGTTATTTTACGACAGAATTTGTTATAGGATCCCTCTGAAACAAATACTTACTGAAAGTCAAAATTTATTTTACTAATGAAAATCATATTTGTAAATATTTCTTCAGCATATGTTCATTGTGTAAATTCAAAGTCATTTAGATTCTATTTAACTTTTTTGAATACTTTTGTACAATTTTGATGAAAATGATTCTATTTGGACTTCATCTGGGAATTCAAGATTCATAGAATTTAATAATCTTAAGGTATCTCACAATTGTTTAGTAATTGTGGTTTAGTGGTTTAGTGGTAGTGGTTCTTGACTTTTTATGTCATGGATCCCTTTTTCCACGTAGTAACACCAATAAATTTGTTATAGGAAAAACTCTTTTAAATGCATAAGACAAAATACAATGGACTACAGAAGAATTCAATTATATGTTAACAATACCCAACCTAGCCTACCTTACTTAAAAGGAATCTCTGATGGAATATATCTGACAAATGGTTGTTTAGTCCCTGATTGAAAAGCTTCAAGGAAACAACCATATTGTAAGACTGTGCATTCTACTTTTGGACAGTTCTAATTCTTAAGAATTTTTTATTTCTTTTTCCTGACATCCAATCTAAATTTCCCTTTTTGCAAGTTTTGCCCACTGCTCTACTCTCTGGGACACAAAAGAAGGGGTCTAATCATTTCTCCATGTGAGTTTTCATTCAAAAGTCTAATCATGGTTAAGATTATCTTCCTGCTCCTGCTCCTTTCCAAGTTTTTTTTCCCATAAACTGCCCCCCCCCCAGTTCCTTAACACCATCCTTTTTTATGATATAGACTAAAGGTTATATATCATCCTGGTTGTCCTCTGGATATTTTACAGTTTACTAATTTCCTTCTTAAGCTGTGGGTCCAGAACTGAGCACAATACATCTTATGAAGGCAGAGTAGAGTGGAATTATTTCCTCCCTATTCCTGAAAGTGATGCATCTCCATATTGCTTTTTTTCTTGCAACATTTAATAGTTGACTAAAAATGAGATTGCAGTTCACTGAAAGTCTCAAATATTTTTTTCAGAAGCATTACTATCTATACCTTCTTTATATTTTAATTGTAAAGTTGATTTTTTGTATGCTATTGTGAATCTTTATCCCTTTTGAATTAAAATTTGTGAAACTCAGTCCAATGCTTTTCTTACCTTTTAAGTTCTTTTCAATCCTCATTGTTATTAGAGATGTTTGCAAACCCTCTCAGATTTGTGTCATTTTAAAATTAGATGAGGATATCAGGTTTGCCTATATACAAGTTATTGATATAGAATGGTTAGTAGCTTAAGCATGTCCTCAGGCCATCTCAGCATCTGTCTGATGTAAAATTTGAGGTAAAATTTGAACTGGACTGTCATCCTCCACATCAAACTTGAAATATGAACATACAAATCCAACTCTTCCAGAAACCATGGCCCCTGAACCTGGGGAAGTCAATCCAGTCATTTTTCAAGCTACTTGCCTAAGGTTTAATATTAGTAAGGGAGTGTCTGCAAACTAGGCCACTTAACCAATTATATTTGCTGCTACATACCTGAATCTGCCTGCTACCACTGATATATGTCGCCCTTATTTCACTTTTCTGCAAGAAAAATAAAAACCAATTCCCTGTCTTATTCATCACTCCCCTATATATACTGTATTCTCTTGTCAAAAGATAAGTGAAAGGGTATTCTCTCTCTCTCTCTCTCTCTCTCTCTCTGTCTCTCTCTGTCTCTCTCTGTCTCTGTCTCTGTCTCTCCTCTCTCTGTCTCTGTCTCTGTCTCTCTCCTCTCTGTCTCTCTGTCTCTCTGTCTCTCTGTCTCTCTCTGTCTCTTTCTCTCTCTCTCTCTGTCTCTCTCTCTGTCTCTGTCTGTCTCTCTCTGTCTCTGTCTGTCTGTCTGTCTGTCTGTCTCTCTCTCTCTCTCTCTCTCTCTCTCTTCTCTTTCTCTCTTTGTTGTATGTGTGTTTCTGTGTCTGTATTTGTATGTGTACCCCTAGCATCTGGCTCTTAGTGAGAAAATAACCAATGTTGTGTGTTTTATTTTTCTCCCTATTCACTCACTCACTTTACTCTTTCATTTAGCTCCTTAAGGTATATTTATTCTTCTTTTGAAAACTCTTCCAATAATCTAATTAAAGTTTATTTTTTTCTTTTAAAATCCTTCCACTAACCCATTCTCTATGTTTATTGATAATGCTTATGACCTCCTTTCTTATTAAGTTGTTCTGCTTACAATTCTCTTAGCTTTTATACAGTGTACTCACTCCTGCTTCCTGACCTTTTATCATGTTTCTTCCTAGAAAAATGCATTCCCTTTGCCTTTACAGAAATAAAAATGTTGTTTCCTTTAGGCAGCTTGATAGAGAATAATTGGTACTGGTAGAGTGCTAAACTTGGAGCCAGAAAGACCTGGATCTAGAATCCTAACTGTGGAATTTACTAGCTATAAGTTGCTGATGAAAATGATAGGGATGATTATGATAATGATGAGAGTTAATATTTCCGTAGTACCTATTATGTAGAGGGCACTATGCTAAGCTTTACAAATACCTTTTTTGATCCTCACAACAACCTTGAGAGGTAGGTACTATTCCCATTGTACATGAAATGTGTCAAACTGTGTCAAACAAAAGTGACTTCTCCAGTGTCACACAGTGTCTGAGGTAAAATTTGAACTCAGGTCTTCTTGACTCCAGACCCTTAGTTCTATATGTTGTGTCCATCTACTTGGCCCATGGACAAGTTACTCTAGCTTTCCATCTCCTTATCTAAAAAAAAAAAGGATGGATAAAATCTATTGAATCATTATTCCACACTCCACATACCTGCGAGCCTCATTGCAAATATTAAAATGATATAAACAGGTTATGTCTGGAGCGGCTAGGTGGCACAGTCAGTAGAGCACTGGCCCTGGAGTCAGGAGGACCTGAGTTCAAATCCGGCCTCTGACACTTGATACACTAGCCATGTGACTTTGGGCAAGTCACTTAACTCCAATTGCTCTCCAAAAAAGCAAAAAAAAAAATCACACAACCAAACAAAAAAACAGATTACGTATTATCTAAAGTGTGTCAGCTCATTCAATCTTTCAATCAAAAAGTATTTATCTAGTTCCTACAGGTACTGGTGATTAAAACAGAAAGAAGGAAATAATCCTTACTTACGAGAAACTCATTGTAACTGATGTACCTTCTTTCAAATTAACTCCATTCCTTCAGTTTTCTGACATTCATTTATGATGATATCCATTAATTATGCATAATTTTGTCTTATAACCACTTCCTAGTTACTTTAAGTTTTTCTCAACTTCCGGAGACTTAAGGTTTTAATTGGTGGTAATCAAAGCCGATTGACTCCTTTTTTCATGCCTTATGCATATTGCTACCAACATATCTGGTTTTGAACAAATGCTTATGTCTTATGTATACAAATAGATAAAATTACTATACCAGACAGAGTGAAAGGTAGTAGGTAAATGACAGTTGAGATTTTTGTTCTATTGGTATTCACTCCACTTAGATTCAGAGCGAGATCATTGACCTTTGGGAAAATATTCAAATTAGGAAAAAAAATACTGCCACTCAAATAGCATGGAAAAGCAGAGGACAAATAACCCACATTAAATATCAGTGAAATCTAATAATTTTAGCAAGTAGTCTATAATTAAAACATTTTACAATAACATCTTAATTGCCACTAATGAAGACTCACTTCCTGAATTCAAGTCTGATCTGAGACACAATCTGTATAACCCTGGGTAAGTCACTTAATCTTGTTTTCTTCAGTTTCCCCTCCTATAGAATGAACTGGAGAAGGAAATGAAAACCACTCTAGTGTCTTTGCCAAGAAAACCTCAAATGGGGTCATGAAGAATCAGACACACTTGAAAATGTCTAAATAGCTCTTACCTCCAAGAGTTATTGTGAAGTTCAAATGAAATGATTGTAAGGTGCTCAGATGAGTGCTTGATATACAGTAAGTACTATACAAATGTTAGGTATTAGTATCATCCTCATCTTTATCATTCTCATCCTCATCCTCATCCTCACTATCATTGCTACCTGTCTACCCCCAGCAACTCACCTAACCAGGTTTGCTAAATTTTCTTCATCTGTAAAATGAGGTGGGGAAGGAAATACCAAACCACTCCCATATCTTTGCTAAGAAAACTCAAATGAGGTCACAAAGTCAGACACAACTGAAAATACCTAAATATAATTTCCTTCCAGCAAAGGAGGATATTGGATCAATAGTATTGTGAAACTGCTTATTTTTTTAGTTTTTTTTCTTATAGGAGCAGGAAAGTATTAGAGTACCTCTCTGTCCCCTCTGGGAAGAAAGGTTTATAAATTATAAACTGAGGAAAATGTTTGATTAATTATATCATTGTACTTTTTGATTAAAGCAGTAATGATTATTTACATATTCAAACTATATTTAATTTGGGTTAGACTCCAGATCTGTGATTTAATCAGTTATGGAAACTTACTCCACATAAGAAGACCATCTCTCTAATTAATAGATATGAAAAGACACTGAGAGTGATATGGCTTAGCCCTGCTCCTATAGTCAGAATGTTTCAGAAGCAGGATTTGATTTCTGTACTTTCTACCTCCAAAACAATAATCTATCAAGTATACCATGCTACTTCTCTTTTCAAATTTCTTTATAATTCTTGCATACCTAATATTACACTCTAATAATATTTGAAATATGTTATCCTCATTTACTTGTTTATTTGATCAAAATTATAGTTGTTTTTAGAAGTTAATAGCATGTATATTTAATATGCCATGTATTTTTGAAAATCAGTTAACCATCATATCATTATTTTAAAGCACATTTTACACTTTTGTTTTTGAGCTACTGTAGTAAGCAATATGTGGCAAGGGACCAGTTGTCTGAATAGGGTAATTAAGACTTGAACAGATGTCAGTATTAATAAGAAACTCCAATGAGGTGTAGGAGATGAATGTGCTCCTTCAGCTGTGATGGCGTGTATGGTTTCATCTGTAGTGGTGCATGGATTGAGTTCAATCTCTCACAGCTGAAAGACACGGAAGTGCAATCTACAAATATGTTCTTCTTTATTAAGTAAAATGGTCCTACAAAACAAAGTGTCACTAGTTTTAATAACTCGGAGAGTGACTAGTAGCCTATTATATTGACAATCTTTGAAAAGCATTTTTAAAATTTAAAATACATAAAGATTTATTTTTCCCAGTCCAAAATAGATCATTCACATGACCAAATTAATGGTATGATGGTTAGTTGTGAAACTAACAATTACCATTGCTTTGAAAGGCCACATAATAAAAAAAAAACTGGCTTCACAATCAAGGACAATCAGAGTCCAAGTTCAAATCCTGCCCTTATACACATGTGCTTTGTTATCCTGTATAAAGCAGCAAGACAGCCTGAGAGGAAGGTAGGAGGCTGTGTGCACAAGGCAGGTCAAACTACCACCACCCCTATTAACTCAGACCACCATCTCCCCTTACATTTGAATGGAAAGAGCCCAGGACCATGAAACCAAGGGTCTTGGGAATAGCAGAGTACTCCAGGCTATTGGACCTCTAACCCCCACTCTGATGCCACCAGTAAGGGGAGATTCATTGTGGAGAAGGGGCCTACCTTCTTTATTACCACAAGTAACAGCTACTGGCCAACTGTTTCCACTCAATGGGCATATAAGTATAATAGTAGGGCTGCTAGGCAACAGAATGGAGAGCATTCCAGACCTGGAATCAAGAAGGCTCATCTTTGTGAGTTCTAATATGGCTTCAGACACTGATTATTTGTGTGAGCATGGTAAGTCATTTAACCTGGTTTACCTTAGTTCCTCATCTATAAAATAAGTTGGAGAAGGAAATGGCAAACCATTTCAGTATCTTTGCCAAGAAAATCTCATGGGGTCATGAAGAGTTGGACACAACTGAAATGCCTCAAGAACAACAAAATGCAATTGTCTTGGGAGTGGCAGCATTGCCAGGATAAGCAAGTAAGACAAGAGGAAGCAGCAAGTCACCATGATGGTAAGACAGAAGGTACCTTATGCTAGACAAGTCAAGCCATACCCCCCTACCACCTTGGAGCACAGACTCCCCTCAAAACTACAGACAGCCATGGGGTCTTGGAAAATCAGTGTTTCCATTCAAGTTATATCAGATATCATACTGAGAATAGACCCCCTCTCCCCAACCTGGAGAAACCTTGGCATCTGCTGTTGCAGGTGCTATAAGTCATGTCAGTTGAAGAGTAGAGAACAATGTTTCTTCAAAATCTTCAGCACTCTTAACTGGTTCAACATCAAACACTTACTTGCTTCCATCAGTGAAAATGACACTAAAGAAGAAGCATTACCATTTACTTTACTACTATGCTGTACAGTCTGTCTGTCTGTCTGTGGGACTTTTCCATCTACTTGTACATCAATCACTGCTCCTATATTGTCTCCCTTGCTAGAACATGAGCTTCTGGCAATCAGGGACCATCTTCCTTTTATATTTGTGTTCCTAGCACTTTGGGCATCGAAGACTTGTAAATGCTCTATTCATTCATCTGAGGTATGTCACAGATAGTCAAAGGAGTCTAAAGCAAAAAGGTTTAAGGACCCCTCATAGAAATTGATGACAATATATATTTCTGCATTGATACAGGAAGTTTTCTTTCTCAAAGTCCTTTCAACTGGGGAAATCACAACTCTAGTCCAAAAAATACAATCAATAGTTACATAGTTATCTATAATAAAATTAGCATTATTATTAGTTATATGTAATTATAAATATATATATTATAATTAGTTATATATAATTAGTTTTATATATATGTTAACTAGCTACACACACATATATGTATATGTGTGTGTATATCTCAAGCTAGTTATAAAACTGGAAACCAAGAATCCAGCAATATTTTGGAAACAACAGGTTCTCTGTTTACGTGCTTTGGCAATTCAATAGAGCAAGTTCAAATTCTTCTTGAGGGATCAAGAGAAAAGTATCAATTATTGATAATTATTTATAGGCTCAAGATGTACTCTTTACTATCTCAGCTTTTTGGAAGCACTAAATCCCTTTAAATTTCAGCTCAAATCTACTTTTCTAAAAGAAGACCCCCCATGATATCCCAGCTATAAGTTCTCTCACTCCCCTTCCCCCAGATGACTTTGGTTTACATCATCTATATTTTGTATTTCTTATCTGTGCATATGTTGTTTAATTAAGCTTCTCAAGAACAGTTATTCTTTCCTTTTTGTCTGTACATCTCTGCTACCTAGTACTATGCCTGACATAGAGTAGTTCTTAATAGCCACTTGTGGAACTGGGAAAAGGAAGGAAAGAAGGAAGGAAGGAAGGAAGGAAGGAAGGAAGGAAGGAAGGAAGGAAGGAAGGAAGGAAAGAAGGAAGGGAGGAAGGAAGGAAGGAAGGAAAGAAGGAAGGGAGGAAGGAAGGAAGGAAGGAAAGAAGGGAAAAAAGGAGGGAGGGAGGGAGAGGGATAGGGACAGAGATAGAGAGACAGAGAGAGAAAGAGAAAGGAAGAAAGAAAGGAAGGGAGGGAGGAATGAAAGAAAGAAAAGAAAAGAAAGAGAAAAGAAGAACAGAAGGAAGTAAGGAAGGAAGGAAGGAAAGAAGGGAGGAAAGAAGGATTTTTAAAGGACCTACTTTTGCAGAGTCTTGTGCTAAACACTTTTATGAATACCTCATTGGATCCTCAAAATGACTGAGAGGTAGGTAGTTATCATTTCCCCTTTTATAGTTGAGGAAGCTGAGGTAAACAGAGTTTAAATGACTTGGTCTGGATCACATGGCTGGCAAATGTTTGAGGCTGTATCAGAAACTCAGGTCTTTCTCATTCTAGAGCAGTTGTTCTCAACCTTCCTAATGCTGTGACCCTTTAATACAGTTCCTCATGTTGTGGTGACCCCCCAACCATAAAATTATTTTTGTTGCTATTTCATAACTGTAATTTTGCTACTCTTATGAATTGTAATGTAAATATCTTATATGCAGGATGTATTTTCATTGTTACAAATTGAACATAACCCACAGGTTGAGAACTGCTGGTCTAGATCAAGTACTCTATTCAACTTGCCACCTAGCTGTCATCATTTCAAGCTGCACCTTTCCCCAAGAATGGAAAATTTGAAACCATTTTGTTGCTGCTTTTTAAATTTTTGGAGGAACATTTGAAGTTGAGTAGTTTTGAAGTCAATAATTGGGAGTTTGGTCTTATTATGAGAGAGAGAGAGAGAGAGAGAGAGAGAGAAAGAGAGAGAGAGAGAGAGAGAGAGAGAGAGAGAGAGAGAGAGAGAGAGAGAGAATGAAAAAAGATAAAGCAATGGTTTAAGCAGGCTCCCACACATCCCAAGATTAATGAGAAAAAATTATAAGTAGGCACAGCCTTCAAGGAACTCATGGAATTCATGGTCCAATAGAAGAAATAAAACTGTATATTTCAACAATATGAATCTATTAAAATACAAATTATGCAGACAACTTTCAGAACCCTTATTTTAGTCTGTGAGAAAGTATAAAGGCACCTGGAGTAAGAGAACATCCCTGTCTACATGCTTGCACTCCAGGAGCTAGCAGGCACTCAATTTAAAAGGTGATGTGCTTTCAGATCTGACTGAGGAGCTAGGAAAACAAATCAGAGAAGTAACCAGGTAATGGGCAGAGTAAACTAAGGCCACAATATAAAATTATTTCTTTCCCTCCCTTAAAAAATAGATCATTAAACATTATTACCTAACTCACAGGGTTGTTGGGAGAAAAGTGTTTTGTATACCATAATGTACAATATAAATGTGCTTAGTTATTACCACTATTATTATTGATTCAATGGAGTCAAGTGGCACTTTAAAAAAATAGGCAAATAAACATGTTAACCACACATAAAGCAAAAAAGCACTATATTTCTGCTAGAGATATCATAAATGCTTGATTTGTAATCATATTTTATTACAGAACAGTGTTTCAATGAAATATTTTCCTAAGTACTATAAATCAAAGTGCCATCATTAATGCTGTGTGACCATTTTCATCTTGGGGCTGTGTATGTGTCTGTGTGTATACACATAAGTATGTATGTGAATATGCATATACATATGGCTGTGGTGGTATACACACACACACATACACACATATATTCTGTCATGTTTTTGTTACTTAGCAAATGAAGAATGAACGATCTCTAATTTTCATTTTTCCTTTGCCCATTTCTCTGTTACTTTGTAATTGGAGAGTATATATGATATATAATTTCAAAACACTCAGAAGGGATCTCATCAAATGAAATTCAGAGTTGTTGAACTGAGTCCTCTTGCTAGACTATGGTTACTGGTCCTCAGTAGCCTCTGGGGACTTGTAACACTACCAATTAAACTTAGAATTCGAAAGGCAGAGTAAAGCTTCTAGGCAACCAGCCAGAGGCAATTCAATGCCTAGTAACAGAGCTGGGAATAAGAGGAATAAAAGGAGACATAATGGCAGCATTTCTATCACAGAATAGCTTTTTCCCCCCCTTGCTGACACCACCCCAGGCAAGGAATTAGCCATAACTTAGGAGAAATGACATATTCCAGGTTTTCCCCAATAGAGAGGATGTTTTATGACCTATAGATGTGCATGGACATTCCCAAACTGAGCAGAAATACCTGAATACCTATGACCTTTGATAATCAGAAATCAATAGGATTTCCCACAACTTCATTTGTGGTCAAGACAGATATTGAACTATATTCTCCAAGTAATGGACTTGTTACACAATCTATTGCTTCCATAAATCTAATTAAGCCCCAAACCTAAATGCTCAGTATTGAATTCAAAAAGTAGTCCATAAGGTGATAATTAACCGGCAAAAATTAACAAAAAAAAGCTGATGAATTACTCATTTTGGATTCCACAGGAAATCTCATGGGAAATGGACAAAAGGCTATCCTTAAAATGAAGCAACATTTCTTTTAAATTATTAGACTTATTTTGAATACTATGCGTAAGCCTCCAACTCTGATTGTATCTAAAATAATCAAGCAAAATTCAACTTTTCACAAGAATAATACTTTCAATCATGGCAATGCAGTAAGTTTTCATGAAAAGAGAAAGAAGAGAGGACTACTTGAAAACCAAAAAAGAAATGAAGTAGTGTAGACTTCTGAGTGCTACTATGGCAAAGCAAAAGATAAAGATACATATTTTTATCTTATTTTTTATAAAGCTTGTGGAAAGAAATTTCTTTCTAAGCCATCAACAGTTGCAAAATGTGAAATAAATACAGCAAATATATATGGAAGGGCAGAAAATGTACTTAAAATTGTTATATATTAATCCTATCACTACTCCCAATTCTTTTTTATGTAATAAATTTTATTTGTTTCGTATTTACATCATTCATTTTCAGGAGATTTTTGAATTACAAATTTTCTCCCTGACTTTCCCCTATCCCAACCCCAAAACAGCAATCCCACTGTAGAGCCCCTCCCCTGGTATGCTCTCTAACTTTCTGGTAGGGCAGGGAGGGTTTCCCTACCCTAGCCCCTGTATACCTTAATTCCTAGTTGCAAGTATTACAGAGCTTTAAATTCTAGATTCTTTCGATTCCTCCCTTGTCACCCACACCAACTGGAAGGAAAACCAATTCAATACAGGCTGTGTAGGAGTGGTTATACAGGAGATCTCCATAGTGGACATATTGTGACGGTGATCATATGTCCCTCCCTCCTATCCCTCCCTGCCTTGTTCTGTTCTCTACCATGTCTCTGTCCCTTTATTGAAGTGTGAATATCCAGCATCCCTATCCTCACACTAAGAAAAGTTTCATAAGTTACTATTATCGTTTTTCCATATTGGCATGCAAATAATTCAAATGTGATAAGTTCCTTATGATTTCTTTCCCATGTTTACCTTCTCATGCTTCTTGTTTTTGCTTGTCAAATTTTCTGTTCAGTTCTTGTTTTTTCAGCAAGAATGCTTGAAAGTCCCCCATCTCATTGAATGACCATATTTTACCCTGGAATAATATGCTCAACTTTGCTGGGTAGTTGATTCTTGGTTTTAATCCCAGCTCCCTTAATCTTTGGAATATCATATTCCAGGCCCTTTGATCCCTCAGTGTAGATGCTGCCATATCTTGGGTTATTCTGATAGTGCTTCCACAGTATTCAAATGCTTTTCTCTTGGTGGCCTATAATATTTTCTCCTTTAACTGAGTGTTCTGGAATCTGGCAATAACATTTCTAGGAGTTTTCTTTTGGGGATCTTTTTGAAGAGGTGATTGGTGAATTCTTTCAAGTTCTATTTTGCCCTCTGACTCTAAAACAGCAGGGCAATTTTCTTTGAGGATTTCTTGAAGGATGCTTTCCAAGTTCTTTTTCTGGTCATGGGTTTCAGGTAGACCAATAATTTTCAAATTGTCTCTCCTGTATCTATTTTCCAGGTCAGTGGTTTTTCTCAAGGAGATATTTCACATTGCTTTCTATTTTTTCATTTCTTTGTAACTGTTTAATAGTGTCTTGCTTTCTCATGAAGTCATTAGCTTCCACTTGCTCCACTCTAATTCTGAAGGAATTATTCTCTTCAGAATCCTTTTGAGATTCTTTATTCATCTAGCAATTTCGACTTTTTAAGGCATTCTTCTCCTCATTGGCTTTCTGGGCCTCTTTTGCCATTTGGATTAATCTATTTTTTAAGGTGTTATTTTCTTCAGTCAGGTTGTTGACTCTCTTTTCATTATTTTCTTGCATCATCCTTATTTCTCTTCCCATTTTTACCTCCACTTCTCTTATTTGTTTTACAAAATCCTTTTTCAGATTATCTATAGCTTCTAAGAATTCTTCAAGTGTTTTGGAAGGATTTGGCATAGGAGTTCTCACTGTGTTGTCTTCCTCCAGTTCCATTCTTTGATCCTTTTTGTCCACAAAAAAGGATTCTAAAGTTTTATTGCTGTTCTTATTTTGGTTCCTTTTCCTCATGTTGGCCAGTCAATTACTTGGTTGTTTTTTTTAGCTTTGTGAAACTCTGCTTCCAGGGGGGAAAGCTCTGTTCCAAATTGCTGGGGTTTTCCCAGCTGCCGGAACTATTGGGGAGTGTTGCAGGGATGCCCCGGCTTTGGTTTGCTGAACGCGCTCCCCAGAACCACCACCCAAGACAACAATCCAGATCCAGGCCGCCCAATTCAAGAGCACTTGGCCCTGATCAATCAACTCAGCCTCCCTGCCAGATCTGCAGGCCAGGGGCTCTGAAGCAGTTCCTGCTCTTCCCCCGCTGCTTCCTTGCCCTGGGGGTAGATTGGTCAAACTGCATTTCCTCCCCCAAATTTAGCTTGAAAGCTTCCCTCTCTTTCACTGACCTCTAATCCTGGCTCAGTAGATGTGAAGATTGCTCCAGGTGCTTTAGATCTTCTCTGAAGTAGACTCACACTGTGGCTTGGGAGGCTTGGCTCCTCCTGGCCACCCTGTAGCCTGTCCACATGTGGGTTTCAAGCTGGGCTGGTCTTGGTACCTGGCCTGCAGGCTTGCGGGATGAGCCCCTCCTGCCAACTTCCTTTCTCTAATCCCTATTTTTTACATCTTGGTAGATGTGGAGTTGCTGGCGGCTGTAGGTCTTCTCTCGTGTGGACTGGCTCTGGCACTGCTCGGCTGGGCTCCTCCTGACTGCCCTGGGGCCTGGCCGTGTTTTGATTTCAGGCTACCTGCTGATCCCCTGCTGCCGAGCTGCCTTCCGGGAGAGCTGTGTTTTCTGTATTTTTGTGAGTTTGAGAGTCCTAGACTTTGTTTAGGGTGACTGTGTGGGAGCTTCAGGACCTTGCTGCTTCTACACCACCATCTTCACTACTCCCCATTCTTAAACATTATCTAAATGTGGATGTAGACATTGAATGTTTCTTTGAAATGTTTTTTAGAATAGATTCTCTTTGCTTGAAATTACTTATAAAAATAACAAAATGGCATCTGATTATCCACTAGGACAACAAAAGAAAAATACTTTGTAAGCTTTAAAGTTCTTTTAATAAATCAGTTATAATTATTACATGGCTTTGTTGTTAAAGTACCATAAATACTATTACTGTTACTAACATCTCCTTTTTCTTTCCTTTGTTTGAAATGATGCAAAGTTTGTCTTTCTAATATCTAGTTAAAGGCTGACCTATTGATAATTCAAATATATTGAGGGATATAAATTAATAAGTCCTGCTAATTTGTGTTACTACTAATCCAACAAAAGATATGTTTTGCAAAGTACTTACTTCTGAAGAAATGAAGATAACCTTTTATCCCTTTCCCAGTTTTTATCTTCAACAACTCGGTAGTCTGAGGTGACATAGATGATTTGAGAATGACTTTTATAAGTTTACTGTTAATGCATCTCTATTCTTGACTCAGCCTTCCCTTGTAAAATATAGTTGTTCTGTAGCTAGCAAAGTACATGAAACCTCTATAAAATAGTATAAATTTTCAGAGTTTGTACTTCATTGGAATAACTTGATATTATTACTTAGTTTAAAATTACTTTAGGAATTTCTCAATTCCTCCTAGGTAAAAATCAAAGATATTCTGAATAAATGGGAAAGAACAAATCTTCCATTACAGGTTAAGTAGTTCTAGACTACTTTTGAGTAGTAGTCAAGGCATCAGGATTAGGACTGATTTAGTGGTATAAGGAATTACTGGTAATGATTTTTTTTCTTCCAGTGAAACTCAGAACCTTCTCCAAAATTTGAAAAGTTTAGAAAATTACCTAAGCCAGTGATGTTGCACTCAGGCAGTAACTCATATTCCACTCACCCTGTCCTCTCATGAGTTACAGATATCATCTTTCCATGTAGGAATGTAAACAATTTGACTTTAATAAGTCATTATGATTTATCTTTCCTGTTAACTTTTTCATGCTTCTCATCATTCTTGTATTTGAAAGTTAAATTTTCTATTTAATGCTGGTCTTATCATCAAAATGCTTGAAAATCCTCTATTTCATTAAATGATCATTTTTTCCCTAAAGGATTTTTACAGTCAGTTTTTTCTGGGTAGATAACTCTTGGTTAAACCTAGCTACTTTGACCTCCAGAATATCATATTCCAAACCCTTCAATCCCTCAATGCTTAAGCTGCAAAAATCTTGTGTTATACTGCCTGTGGATCCTTGATACTTGTAGATTCTTCCTGACCAATTGCAATATTTTCTCTTTGACCTGAGAATTATGGAAATTTTCTATAATATTCCTGGGAGTTTTAATTTTAGGATCTCTTTCATAAGGTGACCATTAGATACTGTTAATTTCTATTTTAACCTTTGGTTCTAGAATATCAGGACAGATTTCCTTGATAATTTCTTGAAAGATGATGTCTAGGCTTTTTTTTATCATGGCTTTCAGGTAGTAAAATTTTAAAATTATCTTTCCTACATATATTTTCCATCAGTTATTTTGTTTTGTCTTGTTCTCCCAATGAGATAGTTCACATTCTCTTCTATTTTTTTTCATTCTTTTGATTTTGTTTTCTAATTTCTGGATTTCTCATAAAGTTGTTAGTTTTCATTTGCAAAGCTAGAGAATGCTATCTCATTGCCAACAAAGAAATCCCTGCAATCCCCCTCTGATCAATCACTCAATTCTTCTACCATCTTTAGACCAAGAGTTGCAGAAGCAGCTGCATCCACCACTTCCCTGGGGGTAGGACGGAACCATGCTCCTCTCTCACCCAGGTCTGACAGACTTTTCTTACCAACATTCTAAGTTGTCTTTGGCATTTGTGATTTGAGAAGTCTGGAAACTGCCACAGCTTGTAGTGATTCAGCCCCCTAATGCTTGTGGTTTGCTGGGGTCCAGTCTGTGCTGGGGTGGCCCACACTGGACTGTGCTCCTATCCCATCCTTATACGACACACCTTTCCTGTTGACCTTCCAGGTTGTCTTGGGCCGGAATTTTCTTTCACTCTGTCACTTTGTGTATTCTGCTGTTCTGTAACTTGTTTAGAGTCATATTTTACAGGTATTTGGAGAAATTTGATGGAAAATTTAAGGGAGTCCCTTCTTTTACTCTGTCATATTGGCTCTGCTTTTCTTTTTTAAGGTATGTACACAACTGAGACCATGAGTTTTCTTTTTCCTTTTAAATACCTAAAACCAAGCTTTCCAATTCCTTGTCATAGCTTATAAATGACTCTCAGGAATGGGAGATCAAGGATCCAAAAATTCAATTACCATTTGTCTTTATCTAAAGGTCTTAGTTATTGGAAACATGTTTAAAATTTGCTCAATTGGGGTGGAGTATAAGCAGAAACTTGCTTGAGCTTGTGCTCAAATCACCTCCAATATTGAAAAAAAATGACTCTAAATAAATTTTAGAGCTGCAAAACCAACAAAATGCCAGAAGAAAATACACTGAAGTTAGCCTGGCATCAGAAATGGAAGTGTCTGTTTCAGCAAACTGGGATGCCAGTGTAGTCCCAAGTAGGCTATGCTAGCACAGACAGGCCAGAACAGATCAAAGGGGACAGAATCACTAACAGTTATGAAGGTTTCCAGATGTATCAACACAGAAATGGCAAAGGGATAGTAAAAGGCCAGTGAGGAACGTCTGTTTACCTGGGCGAGAGAAGAGCATGCATGCGCCTGGGGCAACTGAGGCAATGAGATGGCTACTTCTGGAGCTCCAGTTCCACAGATGGGGGAGAACAAAGCAACTGGTCAGAGGGCAATTACAGGAATCTCTTTGCTGGTGCTGGGGCAGGAGTCTTTTGCTTTGGCCTACTTGAATCTGGGTCAATGTCATAGGTGGTGTTGTTGGGGTGAGGAGGAACAATGAACACTGGTGTGGCAGAGCTTGTGGTGATTGTGGAGAGTGAATCCTCCTTACATTTCCAAGGCAGGTACCTAGAAATAGCTCTAACAATAGCTTTTAAAAACTCTAGAAATTTGGCCCATAATATTTTCCACTCTGGAAACAGTTCTACCATGGCAAAGAGCTCAAAAGTCAAGTCAAGTAATTGACTGGCAAAATGAACAAACAGAAGAAGAGAAATCAGACATAAAGTATTCTTTGGTGACAAAGACAATAAAAAAACAGAACCACAGAACCAGAGGGAGAAAACAAAGTTAAAATTCCTGCATCAAAAACCTCCAAAAAAAATATGAATTGATCACAGGTCATAGAGGAGTTCAAGAAGGATTTTGAAAATCAAGCAAGAGAAGTAGAGAAAAATTTGAGAAGAAAAATCAGAGTGATGCAAGAAAATCATGAAAAGTGAGTCAGCAGCCTGCTAAAAGAGATCCCCAATTGCTGAAGAAAAAAAATGTAGACTAACTCTAATGGGGAAAAAGGGTTGAAAAAGTCAAGGTGGAGAAGAATGCCTAAACAAGCAAAATTGGTCAGGTAGAAAAGGAAGTTCAAAAGCTCACTGAAGATAATAATTCCTTCATAATTAGAATGGAGCAAATGAAAGCTAATGACTTCATAGGAAATCAAGATATTATAAAACAGATAAAAAGGAATGAAAAAAAGTAGAAGACAATGTAAAATATCTCACTGGAAAAAACACTGACTTGGAAAATAAATCCAGGACAGAAAATTTAAAAATTATGGGGCTACATGAATGACATGATCAAAAAAGAGTCTAGACACAATCTTTCAAGAAATTATCAGCAAAATTGCCCTGATATCCTAGAACCAGGGAGCAAAGTAGAAATTGAAAGAATTCACCAATTTCCTCTTTAAAAAGATCCCAAAAAGAAATCTCCTAGAAATATTATAGCCAAATTTCACAGTTTCCTGGTCAAGGAGAAAATTCTGCAGTCAGGAAGAAACAATTTGAGTATTTTATAAATAGAATCAGGATAACACAAGACCTACCAATTTCTACATTAAGAGATCAAAGGGCTTGGAACATAAAATTCTAGAGGTCAAAGGAGTTAGGATTAAAACTAAGAATCATGTACCCAGCAAAACTGAGTATAATACTTCAGGGGAAATATAAACACTCAATGAAATAGAGGACTTTCAAGCACTCTTCATGAAAAGACCAAAGCTGAATAGAGAATTTGACTTTCAAATATAAGAATGAAGAGAATGTAAAAGGTAAACAAGTAAGAAAAATCAAAACAAATTTATTAAAGTTGATCTGTTTGCATTTCTTTGTGGAAAGATCTTTGTCACTCATGAGATTTTTTTTTTGGTATTAGAATAGTTGAAGGGAATATTTGTGTGTAGTACATATATATATTTATATGTATATATACACACAGACAGACAGAGCACAAGAATGAGTTGAATATTAAGAGACAATATTTTAAAAAGTAAAATTAAGTAGTGAGAGAGGAATATATTGGGAGAAGGAGAAAGGGAGAGAGAACAGGATAAATTATCTCACATAAAAAAGTCAAAAAGGCTGTTATGATGGAAGCAAAAAGCAAGGAGGTCAAAAGGAATGAGTCAACTTTACTCTCATTCTATTTGGATTAAGGAGAGAATAACATGTACATGCGCACACGCACACACACACACACAATTGGGTTTATTATCCTCCAGGAAAGTAAAGGGGAAGGGGATAAGAAGGGGATTGATAAAATGGAGGGAAGATTGGGGAATAGGGTAGTTAGAGATAAACATTTATGAAAAGGGACAGGTTCAAAGGAGAAAATAAAATAAATAGGGGATGGGATACGATGGAGAGAAATATATTTAGCCTTTCACAGTATGACTAGATGGAAAAGTTTTGCATAACTGCACAAGTATAACCTATATTGAATTGCTTGTTTTCTCAATGGGGTTCGGTGAGGAGTGAAGAAGGAAGACAATATGGAAATCCAAGTTTGAAAAATAAATTTAAAAAGTTTCTATGAAACTAGAAATAAGATATTCAGGCAATGGGGTATTCATTTTCCCCTACATTAAAGTAAGTGGAAAGAGGGTAAGGGGAACATTGGGGGACAGAAGAAAAGGAAGACTGGAGGTAGGGGTAATCATTATGCTAGCCATCTTGGAGTGGTGGTTAGGGGAAAGATGGTGAGAAAATGTGGAACTCAAAATCTTGTGGAAATGAATGTTGAAAATTTAAATAAATAAAAAATTAAATTAAAGCAAAGAAAAAAAATTGCTCAATTGTTACCCTTAAGAGACAAAAATAAATCAAAACTCACCATGCAGGTAAGAAACATGCAACAAAAATAAGAATGCCTTCCATTAAAAAAGTGTGTATAAAAGTTGCTGCTTGTTTTCATGACAATCTTCATTTTACTTGTCATTCTAACCTCTAAACAATAAAAATGCGTGATTTGACTCAAACAAAGTCACCGCAAAAGCAATATGTGCATGTTAAACAATTTATAAAATAGACATAAAGCCCACAGGATAGTAACCCCACATCATTATTTCAACTGACTCCACTATTTTTTTTCAGACAGAGTACTCTTTAGGGCCCAGTTTTTGAGTAAATGAAACATATTTAGAGAAAGAAAAAGATACTTAGGGAAGAACCAAGATCGTTCTTCAGAAAATGGTGATTCTAGATGCTAAAGGCCAAAAGCTCAAAGACTAAGCTGGGAAAAATAGATGATACATCAGCTGAAAACATGAAACCTCTCTTTAATGGGGGTCTATGATATCAAACATCATTCTGTGCAATGCTTTGAGAGAGAAAAAATGCACCTGTGGATATCGACAAAGCAGTGGTCTCTATATCTAATGCTGTTCAGTATAATCTAGTTGCTTTTATCAAGCTGGGAAAAACACACAAAATAACCACAAGAACACCTTTTACTATATGGCACAAATTATCTAAGCCATTCCCATCCTTGGAAAAGGAATAGAAACATGTAAGTGGTTATATGATGGTTATTGCCATAAGTATTTTGTGCCTTGATATGAAAGCTTACAGTTGATTAGTTTCTATCCTCAAGATTCTATGAACCCCTCCAAGCAAATAATGGTTGGAACAGTCTCCCTCCTCCACTTTGCTTACTATCCTCCCTGACTTCCTTTAACTGCCAATTCAAATCCTACCTTCTATAGTAGAAGCCTTTCCTAAAATGCTCTTAATTCCAGTAATTTCACTTTCTTAATTTTTTCCTAATTATTTGGTAGCTCACTTTGTAACTGCTTGTTGACATTTTGCCTACCCAATTAAATTGCATGCTCCTTGAAAGTAAGGATTATAATTTATCTTTTTGTTTCCCCAAACTCAGCTCAGTGCCTGGCACATAGTATGCATGTAATAAAAGTTTATCAATTGATTGTAACATACTTCCTTGGAGCTCTTCAGGGCTACTCGCTGTGAGGCTATTCCTCTTTTTCTTTTCTTAAATTCCTATTCTTTAAAAAAATCAGAATTTTTTCCCAAGAAGCAAAAGGGCTGATTTATAACAGAAATCTGATTGTAGGCCTTGGCGACATGACTGAAAATCCATCTCACTTGGCAAGGTTGATATTTATACATCTTAATTCCTTCACTCAGTTTTGTAGTTCAGACCATTAGTGGAAGTACACTTTCCATCATTTATATTACTTTTGATGCACAAATATGGTAATATCTCAGCATTTTTCTTATTTTCAAACCTCTTGTCCAAACTCATAATTTTTTCACAATTTTCTCCTCAGTCCACATACATACATTTCCTTGCCATATTATGTTTGACAAATCTGAGTCTCCATACAGATAGAAAAGAAGTTATTTGCCAAAATTATTAGTTTATACACAAACACACACACATACACATACATATCATTTTATGTTTAGACTTTTCTTTTGTTCTGTAACATATTTATCCTACTCATCTCCCCTTTAAATGATAAATATCAACAAGTCAAAAGTTTCTCAGAAACACATCACCATTACATTGCCTAGTGCTGAGCTTAGGAAAAAATAGCAGTCTCAACTCCAGCTACTCTTTGATTTTAAGTGGTTGTCATTGTGTCCCTTTCCCACTCTCAGATTTAAGCATCAAGAATGATATTTCTATTTGGAAATTTAATTGACATTTTACATAATCCATAGTCAAGAGTTTGTCTGGGTAGTGTTAGGCTTTTGGTCTTCTCTGACAACATAGCATAAGATATTGAAATTAAAAACCAAATCATATTCAGAATTGTAGAAACTGATCCCTTAAAAATGTTTTATCTGGGGAGGCTAAGTGGCACAGTGAATAGAGCACAGGCCCTGGAGTCAGGAGGACCTGAGTTCAAATTTGACCTCACATACTTAGCACTTGTTAGCTGTGTGACCTTGGGCAAATCACTTAACACAATTGTCCTCCCTTTTCCCCTCCAAAAAGGAAAAAAAAGAAAAATATATTTTATCATCTAGTATATTGAGAAATGTGTTGCTTTTTGAATGGTGAGTGATAAGTATCCTCTACTTTCTCACTTTTGTATAAGATAAATAGCTGCACTAACCTTTGGAAACCTATGTAGACATATTAAAAAATTGTTCCTCTAGAATCTGGACAAACATTGTGAAACAAAATTTGTACTAGATTTATACAGAAGCAAAATATATTCTCTTATTTCTGCCATTGAAACATAGTAATGGTAAATGAATGAACTAACAAATAAATAAGGAAAGCACTGCTAATAATTCTAATATTGGAAGAAGAAAGGAATTTCTGACTGGCAGTATTCATATTTTAAAGATGTTGAATGTGAGACCCAGAAAATTAAATTATTTCCTTAAAGTCAGACAGTGAATTAGTTCCTAAGATCAGGATTAAAACTCATTTTTTTCTTTCCTCATCCAATGTCCTTTTACCAGGATCACATTGCCTGTTGTAACACAATCTTTCTCTGAGTGCTCTGAGTATCAGAGTTACCTCAGGTCCATATTTCCCATTTTTTTCTGAGATGATCATTTATTAAATTTTTGAGTATAGTGCTAAAAACATTCCTCCAGGCACAACACATTGCCTTAGACCACTTAATAAAGGGAAAAGCAATAATTTCACTCAAGCTTTCAATTTCTAGTTTCTAGATATTGGTCATTTTCAGAGACAGATGCAGTTCACTTAAATTCACTGAACTGAAACAAGCATTCCATTTCCATCCAACATTCCCTCACCTTGAAACAAAGTCTTTTGAAAATTCAATCTTAATTTTGTCTCCCTGTGTCTAAAGATGCAATTAGAATGTTAGTAGGTTAAAGCAATTATATAACACTAAAATAGGTATTTGACAGCTAGATATAGGAACTTGCATAGAAAGCAAAACTAGAATCTAACATTAGATGGCTGATATTCTTTTTCAAATGGGTTCACTGCAAAGTACTTCATTTTGTTCAAATTTAAGCTACCTTGAAAGGGGTCAGAAGTGAGAAGAGTTAGAGGAAATGACTCATTTCAGCAAGGTTCTCCACAGTAAAGTAAGGGAATTATTTTTGGATTCAGTTGATTCACTTATTCTCTGTTCTGATTTAAAGTTCTCCTTGAAGGACTTTTAAAATGCATGCATATTTTCTAGCTTTGTACACACAGGTGGCTAGATTCCATTGGAATACTGGCAGCTTTAGATGGGGCATCTGGTGGTTAGAGGATGAATTTTTGCCTAATACTGCCAAATGCTCTTTGGAATCCATTCATTCCTATAAAAATGAATGTTTAAGGGAAAAAATGTTGGGAAAAAGAAAAAAACTATATGAAAACATCATGGTTGGACAGTTCTGCCTCTTTATATTATTTTATCATGTGTCATATAATAGATAAAAATACTAAAAATTTTAGTAAAACTTGAAATGCTTGGACTCCAGTGAGAAAGAATTCTCTCTTAATTCCTGGCTTTACTTTAACATCTACCCAAAGGAAATCCAGCCTAATAACATCTACACATAGCTAGAATTTGCAAATACTTTTAGACATTATTTCTCTATATTGGTTGGGGGAAAGAGTACTTTCACTACTTATATTGCTATTCTAAAATTAATGGGAGAGTAGACTAAAAATAATGCCAAATACATACATAAGCTTTTTGCGGGGATTAGTAGCCAGGTCCAGGGCTTTTGTAAAGGGACATCATAAATGCTGTGCAATTTGTACATTGATACACACACACACACACACACAATTTTCTTTGTTGTTACATAGACACCATATAAGTTTCAGGGGGTTGTTTATCTTTCCAAGTGATACTTTTTATTTCACACTTGATTCTATACAACTGAAGAATCACAAAGGTAACAAAGGAATATTTATCTGAAAGACCATGACAGAAAGGTGCTATGAGATCTTCTAATGGAAGAACAAAACACATTTAGGATAAAAGGCTTTTAGTAAGTGTTTCAGAGTTAATTACATATTACATTATGCAATTATTAGAATGATGAGTAAAATGGATTCACTTCAAAAAAGTGAGTATAAAACCATGAATGGGACATTAATGGAAGGGATACACATAATGGACCATGGCCTCATTTTAGATAATTGAAATTTGATTCCATCAATTTATTAAACTTTCATCCCTGTCCTCATAATGAACTCATTTGTCATCTAAGGGTGTGTTATCTGATTCTCCCTTGGATTCTGCTGTAATGTCCAACTTGTCATCCATTTAAACTCCATTTGGACTCTAATAAATATACATTTTTGGAAGATAGGCCAAGATATTCTCCAGGAGGATAATGTGTTGATCTGTAGAAAAAAGATTCCCCTACATGATAAATTATGTGTCTCTTTCCTTAGATATCTAAATATTACCACCCATTGGGAAACAATTCACAAAACTTATTGTCAATTTATAATACAAATGTTGAATACACTAAACTATACAAATAAATTATGCAAAATTATATGACATATGATGATTACATACAATTAAGAGCAAAATTAATAATATCCTCATATATAAATATCACCAAATATATTGACACTCTTGAGAAAAATTTGGGAAACTCACCGTAAGTGGTTTGACTACTCACTGATTAATTTTATGCCTATGTAAATTTATATAACTAATGGGAAAAATATGACCAGTAGTTTTATAAAACAGACAAAAGTAAAAAATGACCCACTATCCAGTGGTGTCTCCTTCTGTTCCATGCCTTTCTGGTGAAGTTAGAAAGTGAGAATGAAAGAACGAAGTGTAAAGAATCAGATCAATATAAAAACCACCCTCAAACATGAATTTGGTTATATCTATTCTGAATGTATATGTGTGTTTTTTCTGTGACCAGTTAGTTCATGAAGCAATTGAACTCATTCCATATGGATATACTGAATATATGTGAAATGGGAAATATAATTTGAAGCTGCACAAAAAAATGCTTTCAACTTCTCTTTGAAGAATGCAATAAGGACAAGAAAAGGTGTAATTGGTTTCAAAATGTATTCAAGTCAACAAGAAAATAATTTAATGTTCAACTTAGTTATCTTTCCATGCTGAGTTAATGATAAAAATAAGCAAAAATTACCTACCTTCCTTTGACACTACACTCACATTCAGCCAAACCATCCAGTTGATTACAAGTACTATCTTGCAGATTCTAAAATTTCATCAAACTCCAAGGCTCCCCATGAAGAGAGATACATGGCATGACCATCCTAGGTTAGACTCATTTGACTCCTGACTTAAAATATTATAACAGATTCTGATGACCTGTTTATTCAATTCATCTTTCATGCAACTCCCAAATGGATATTTCTGAAGAATGTGTCTGATTTTATCACATTTCTACTCAAGAAGCTTTGATAGTTTTCCGTTGTCTTTAGGATGAAATACAAACTTCTCTGTTTGATAATGAAAACCTTTCACAGTCTGGGTGCAACATATCTTCCTAGGTTGATTGCATATTGCCCCAAAATTCTCTCCAGAAATAGCATATTCCATTCAAACTTCCTAAACCTTGTATATGATATTTCATATCCCACATCCATTCCTTTGAATAGACTGCCACTTCCCTCCTATAAATGGAACACTCTTCTACCTCATGCTACTTCTTACAATCCTATGTACTTTTGTGGGAACAGATTTTCTTTTGCTTAATCTAAGCTCCTTCATAGTGTGTACTACCTCACAACGCGTTTGTATAACTAGCTCCTTGCTCAGTTCTAGGTATGTTCAGATAATTAGTAAATGAGTTGGGAAAATATTCAAATAAAATAAATATAACTGAGAAGAAAGAGATAAAGTACTCCATTGCAAAAGTCCTAGCCCAACCAATTTGAAATAGTGCTTGACTTAGAAAAATGGGAAATAAGTAAATGCAAAGCATTGATTCTGGTTATGGCAATATTTTAGATAAATTTAATTGATGGTCAGTAGAAAGTATAGAGAGGTACTATTTCATTGTTGCAATGCTTGTTTTTCTTTATTTTTTCTTGTTTTATACCTTGGAAATCAGCCAATGCTACAAAACAGAGCTTGATTTATAGTTTTGTTGATTGTCCAGACTTTAAAAAGTAATGGGAAAATTTTAATGTAGACAATATTTAAAAGTGTGACATGCAAACTTTTCTTTTTCTTTCTGGAGATCCAGTTGAACAAGTTCCTGCATGCTCCTGGAGGCATCATTTCTAGTCGGAGTTCTTGGGAAAGGCCTCCTATAGCAAGCCCTATTTGAGATGATATTTCAAGAGGATTAAAAAAAGCTATTTAAATAGAAAAAGGTATGGGGAGGGACATTTTTAGGCATGAAGGATCTAGAATGCACAAGCAGAGAAGGGAGCAAAGAAAGGACAATATTAAACAACAGCTAAATTATCTGCTTTGATGGTTTGATTGGAACAACAATAGTTTTCAATGGGGAATTGTAAAATAATAAGAAAAATCTTGTCTAGAGTCAGAATATGGAAAGCTTTGAATGCCCGACTAAGAAGTTTAGATTTTTATCTAATGGTTAACAAAGAGATCCTTGATTTTATTTTATTTTATTTTTTATAAATGTGCAGAGGCATGTTAAAACTTGTGTGACTGGAAAATTTTTACCTACTTGGATGATAAATCATGGATGGGAGAGCACAGAGTCAGTGATGGAGACATTGTGATAGATTAGGAAGACTTAGTCAGTCATTGGATATGAGAGAAAGATTTCATAACTAAATTTAATTAAGGTGGGTGGGAGAAGAAGAGAGAGGGAATTGAAAGAGCCAGTCAGCATTGTTTTTCTTCTGCATTAGTCAAGGTTGTCCACTCCCAATTTCTGCCTAATCTCTGCCTTCCTCCCATTTCCTTTGGATTGTCAGCAAAGTTTGGTAATTATACTGATGAGAAAAGGGGACAAGGTGCTTTATGGTTCCGTGGGGTATCATTTTAAACTTCTAATACACTTCTATTTTCCAACACTAGAGCAGTGTTTGAATCTGAAACATTTTCCTGGTTATTTCCTTGGACCAAAATGTGCATAATTAAAAACTTGAAGGGAAAGAAAAAGAAATTCAAAATGTAAACTTATCATCACCAGTCAATCACTTCAGAAAATATATTGCAGTCTCTCCTTATTTTCACTAAGAAGAATGCATTATCATCTTCACACATACAATGCCGTGTTTTAATGATTCAGAGTGTTTACTGCCATAAGCCTGGGGAAACAAGGAACACTGACCCTTACACTCAAAAAATTCCTTCCCTTTCAGTAGCATCATTTAATGGTGAGAATACTGGCAGACAAAAGAGTAGGAGACATTATTTTAAATAATAGCAATTATAAAAATTATTGAAGTTCCTAGGTTATCTGTAAATTATTGATACACAAAGTATTTTGGAGGATCCATGGTTTTATCTATCAATTAGATTAAAAATACTTTTTCAGCAGTTCCTTTCACTCTTTCTTGTTTGTTTGTTTGTTTGTTTCATATTAAATAGATATCAAAAACAGCAAATCAGAGGTACAATTTGAACCTTGATGTTTCTGGATCAAAGGTTGACTCTTTCTCCACTCTCTTACTGACACATGTTGGCTGTGTGACCTTGGGAAAGTTCCTTAGCATATCAGTATTCTGTGCAATTCTCTAAGACCGTAAATTTCAGAGAAATAGGTAAATAGGTAGAAAAAAACATTATCATTAACACTGATTGATTCAATACAGTTGTTTCTCTTATCCTACCATTCCATTCTTCCAGCAAAAAATCTCCTGCTTATCAAATCCAATCATCTTTTCTCAATATTCATATGCCTCATTTATCTACAAAATTTGACAGTATAAATGACCCTCTTCTTCATTATATTCTTTCCTTGACTTCTGGCAAGGGTTCTCCTATTTTTTTCTTTCCCTTACCCATCTAATCATTCCTTTTTTCTGTTCTTCATGGATTCATCTTGCTCATACTGCTCATAAGAATAAGTATCCATTAGTACTATGTTTGAGAAACATTTTATGCAAAAATGCCTTAAGCATCTATTGTATACAAGATGTCATGCTAGACTTTGGTAACATAACAAGTCAAAAATGAAATACAGTCCTTGCCCTGAAGGAATTTGCATTTTATTACCTCCCCAGGATTTCCTTACCAGAAAAGTAATCTCAGTGTTCCTCTTGAGGGATGATTTTCTGCTTAAGTAAACATGTACTCTTATGCTACAAACTGTTTCTGCAGTATGCTCCTAGAGCTCCATTAAACACTCATTACTAGGCTTTTAGGGAGGATTGTTTTAAATGACAGAAATAGTTATCTGACTAATACTTCTGCAATCAGAGAAGGAAGATATCTGAAAAAAATGGGCAAAGATACAAGGAGGTATTTAGAGCTTTGATTTTCTGACCTTTAAAATGAGGTTCTTGGACTCAATGATATCTAAAATTTACTTGTTAATTTTTTTTATTATTTTTACTTAAATTACAATATGATAGATGGAATGAAAAATAGATGAGTGTGGAGTGAGAATAGCAGAGTTTAGTGAGAATGCACTGAATTTAGAGTCAAAAGAACTGGGTTCAAGCTTGATTCTGCTGCTTACCACTTTTGGAACTGTGTGCAATTCACATAATGTCTCTGAATCTAAGCATACACCTGTATAAAGTGAAGGAGATGGACAAGATGGTTTCTTGGGTCTCTTCCTGCTCATACACTATGATCTTTTGATTAATAACAACTCTTTAAACCCTCTTACTTAAAGTAGGTCTCACAGTTGAGTTGGAAAAGCACCAGTCTTTCAAACAATTGTCTTTCTAGTCATATACTTACTCATTGCATAACTTTGGGTAAGCCATTTTATCTCTCTGAAGTTCAGGTTTCTCAAAAATAAATGTCATTGGCAATACTTACACTGGTCACCTCACTATCTATAAGAGAAAACACAAACAAAACTTTTTAAAAGTTGAAGTTTTTAATGAAATGGTAATGCCACTATTTCTGCCCTCCTTTGTTCAAGTAGCTCCTTGCTTTCTACCTGACCTCTAAGAAATCATTTTATTGTCTGGGTTTCTGTTTCTAGCTTTGTTTAAAAAAGACTTAGGAAAAATGATAAAAGAAGCAAAATCCTGAATAATATGACCAATCTTGGCACCACAGATGTGAAAATACTTGTTTCCTTGCAATAGAAAATGAAGGACTATGGATATTGGATGATGCCCACACAGTCAGCAGAGATCATGGTGTAGGTTAGTTTTGCTTATTTTTTTCTTTGCTCCAAGTCACAGCTTATTCGACATGGATATGTCTTGGGGCTCTTGTTGGTAATGGGTTGAATTGGTCCTCAGCTAAAAGGAGGCCCATGATCACCTGGGGGCAGAATGCGAAGGTTGCACCTGTTTGCATTAAGCAGGATTATCTCTCCGCCTTCGGGGTGATGCACGATTGGCTCCCTGTGGCAAGGGCAAGGCCAGGGGAGGGGCCCTACGGGGCCCTGGAGAAAGGACTTAAATACAGGCTACCCGGAGGCAGAAGGAAGTCCAGCCATGCCAAGTTTAGAGAGATAGAAGCAAGTGTTGTGTTCTGAAGAAGAGTTCCAGTCCCACG
>CM053601.1:62048721-62064731 GCA_028646575.1 Pseudocheirus occidentalis
AGCCTAAGAGAAAGTAGCAAGAAGCAAGCCCTGTGTCTTAAGTTTTCTGTGCAGCTGTTTCTCCCGGAGAAAGCAGAAGCCGGGAGCCAGGGATGCCCAAAGCCTGTTGAGGAAGGGTATAGGTGAAACCTATACAGCCTGACCACAAAAAAACTGTAACAGATATGGTGAGGAAGGGGACAAGAGGCTAAAACATACATGATATTCACATATTGTTGTGATATGAAAGCAAAAGGTAAGGGACTATTTTAAAAATGTATGATTTTTACTTCTCCACAGTCATACTATTACTGAGAGTTTGAAGTACAACTTGAAGCTAGGTCTTCCTGACTCTAGATCCATATCATACTTCATTGATAGAGGAAGTTTTGGCACCATGAACCATTCTTCTCAAAAAATAAGTCCTGAGGATCTAGCATATGATTTGTACATAGCATGCACTAATATTTGTTACACTGAATTGTGTATATCCTAGAACAGAGGTGGGGGAACCTGCACCCTCAAGGCCACATTTGGACTTCTAGGTCATTGGGTATGGCCTTTTGATTGAGTCCAAGTTTTACAGAACAAATTCTTTTATTAAGGGAGTTTGTTCTGTGAAGTTCTGTGAAGAAGGTCACAAGTGACTTCTGTAGGTACCCCACCCCTGTTCTAGACCTTTCACAGAAATGTATATGCATACATGCATGTCACATATATACTCGTATGTACATATTGTGTACATGCATATATATATACATATTTATATATGTGCATATTAAACACTTAATATTTGTTTAATTTAATAGTTTCTCTTCCAATATTAAAATTTACAAGTTCCATAATTTTCTCCTCCCATATCCCACAATAAGAGCAATTAATGGATACCCTCATGGACAGAAGAATTCAAACACTGAGGTAGTAGTCGTTAATCAGCTCTTATGGAAATGATAGATTATTTTTAGATGCAATCCCAACTCAAAATAAGAGGCTAGAATGGATAACCAATGAAAATGTTCCTGGGTTTTAGTTCTGTAATAAATTTTGGCCCAGAGTCTTTAGGCCAATATACACTTTAGCGGCAATAGTTACATTTGAATTCCAATTATCAGCTACAGTGGGGAAGAATATTTTTCACGCTAAGTTTTCAGATCAGGGAGAAAAAAAGTTTCTGATAAATTGAAAAAATATATGGAAATAACCAATTATCTCTGTATCTTGCATCTTTTTCACTTATTGCATTTTTGGGGTGACTTACAGAATAAATATTTTCAAAGTATTTACTTTTAAACATGGGTAAACAAGCAATCTGATTTTGAAGTATGTATAAAAATAGCCAGACTACAGCATCTAATAACATTATTTATTTAAAATGTCTTAAAATTTATTTAGAGAAAATAACATTCCAAGTAGTTCATGCAAAATAAATCAGAGGATAAAACAAATAAACAAAAAAATGTATTTTACTTTTCTAAAAGCACTGAAACAACTAGTTGACCAGTTATTATAAATAAACATTTTTTTTACTTTACAGTTTTCTTAGGTCATATTCCTTATCGTTAGTATCACAATATAATCAGAATGGATGATGGCTTAAATTTTAAATGTAAACTTTACAAATATTTAACAACATAACAGTACTTCAAATGAAGTCTCTAATAGTTTTGTTTGGAGTAATTATTAGAAGAGATTTAAAAAGAATAATTTTTCCAGTTATTAAGTTTTGTTCTGACTTTAATAAAGTCAGTATAAGATAAAATGCCATAGACATGGTGTCTAGATAGTCTTGGAATAGAGATTTAGAACACAGCAGGTTAGGTCCTCATAAAATTGTGAATTTGGCAAGATAAAACATCCCTTTCCTTGCTTTCTGTCCCTGGTCTTTCCACATCCCCAACCACCCTTATAAAGACGCTTTCTGTGAGTTGCTAATGATTTGCAAATTCTCAAGAACCAATAATCTTTTCCAAATTGTTATTTTTTTTTACTTTTCTATTGCATTTTACAACAGTGATAAACCCCTTCTACTACATATTTTTCATTTACATGGCACTAATATCACTTCATTTCCTTCTTACATTCTGATGACTCTTCCGTAGAATCTGATGCTAAAAAAATATTCATATCATATGCAACCAGATATGGGTATACGCCAATATTCCATTTTGTTTCACCTTCTCTTTTCTTTCTATACTGTTGCACTTGGCAATTTCATCTCTTTCCATGATTACAATTGTCTCCTATACAGAGATAATTCCCAGATACATTAATTCAGCACTAGTTAATTCAACTATATTCACTCATCTCCAATTCCTTCTTAGTTATCTTGATATGGATGTCTTATAGGCATCTGAAACTCAAAATGTACAAAACAAACCTCATTTTCTTTCTTCCTTTTCCCCTTATGAACTTCTCTGTTGTCAAAGGCACTTATATTTCCTCAATAAGCCACACCCAGAACTTAGTTGTCATCCTTAATTCTTTAGTTTAATTCAACTACATCAATTCCGTTATCAAATTTTGTAATTTCTACCTTCACAACATGTCTCATTTGTATCTCCTTCTTTCAGATTATACATCCCTAAACTTGGTTTTATGTATCCTCATCACTTATCTGGAGGATTACCATAATAGCATTCTTGCTGACTCTTTCAGTTTATCTCCACTTCATTCCATTTTCCACACAACTGTCAAGATGATTTTTATAATTTATGTCTGACTCCAACCCCTGTTCACTGAATTGCAATGGACATATAGTAACTCCAGGATCAAATATAAATTCCTTAACTTGACATTTAAAATTCTTTACAGCCTGATCCTTTCCTTTCTTTCAGTCTTTTTTTTAATTTTTTTTCATTTATTTAGTATTTTATTTTTCCCTAGTCACATGTTAATACAATTTCTAATTTTTCATTTTTAAAGCTTTGAGTTCTTAAATTCTCTCCATTTGCCCCCCCATGCATTGAGAAGGCAAGCAACTAAATATAGATTTTATGTGTGTAGTCATGCAAAACAATTCCATAATAGTCATGTTGTGAAAGAAAATATAGACAAAAAACCTCAAGAAAAAGAAAGGAAGCAAAAAAGTGTGCTTTATTCATCATTCAAACATCATCAGCTCTTTGTCTGGGGATGGATAACATTTTTCATTATAAATCCCTCAGAGTTGTCTTGAATCATTGTATTGCCAATAATAGCTGTCATTCACAGCTGATTATCTTATAATATTGTTGTTACTTTGTCCACAATACATTTCACTTTACATCAACCCATATAAGTCTCTCCAACCTGCTCATCACTTCATAGAGTAAAATATATCCCATCATAATCACATAATGCAATTTGTTCAGTTATTCCGCAATTCATGGGCATCCCCTCAATTACAAAATATATGCCCCCAGAAAAGAACTGCTATAAATATTTTTGTACATGTAGGCCTGTTCCTATTTCTTTTTATCTCTTTAGGGCTATAGACCCATTAGTAGTGCTGTTAAATAAGCAGTTGCAAATTATTCTACAGAATGGATGAATCCTTTCATAACTCTACCAACAGACCAGAAATATCTCATTTTTCCCTGACATTCTTTCCAATATTTGTCATTTACCTTTTCTCTCTTATTAGCCAATGAGATCAATAGTCAATTAGAGTATTTTGATATGGCTATAGATAGTTTGGATCACATCGTATGAAAACAGATGATATCATTTGGTCATTTATCAATTGAGAAACAGCTCTCATTTTTATAAATTTGACTCAATTCTCTATGTTTAAGAAATGAGGCCTTCATCAGAGGAACTTGCTTCAAATTGTTTTCACAATTACTATGGCTAACTATATTCCTCTCTATCCTATCCCCACCAATTAATTCTATTCTCTCTCTCCTTTCATGAAGTCTGTCCCCCAAAATGTTTTGTTTCTGACTACACACTCTGCCAATATGCCCTCCCTTTCATCACCTCTCCCTTCTTTTGTCCACTTCCCCCTTACTTTCCTCTAGGGAAATATAGATTTCTTTAATAAATTGAATATGTATGTTATTCCCTCTTTGAGACAGTTCCAATGAGAGTAAGGTTCACTACATCACCTTCCCACCTTCCCCTGAAAAAAAAACATTTTCTTGCTTCTTTTATTTGAGAAAATTTATCCCATTCTACCTCTCCCTTTCTGTTTCTCCCAGCACATTCAGTTCTTATCCCTTAGTTTTATGTTTTAGATATCATGCTTTCATAGTCAACTCACACCTGCACACTCTGTCTAGACATACTCCTAATTTCCCTAATAATGAGAAAGGTCTTATGAGTTACAAATATCATCTTCCTATTTAGTAATGTAATAGTTAAACTTTAATGAGTCCCTTATTATTTCTCTTTCCTGTCCCCTTTTCATACTTCTCTTGAGTCTTATAAATATTTTTTTTTTGCTTTTTGGAGGGCATTTGGGGTTAAGTGACTTGCCCAAGGTTACATGTCTAGTTTTTTTTTTTGTGTTAAGTGTCTGAGGCCGGATTTGAACTCAGGTATTTCTGACTCCAGGGCCAGTGCTCTATTCACTGCACCACCTAGCTGCCCCTTGAGTCCTATATTTTAAAGTCAAATTTTCTATCCAGCTCTTGTCTTTTAATTAAGAATGCTTTAAAGTTTTCTATCTCATTGAATAACCACCATTTTCCCCTGAAGGATTATACACATTCTTTTTCTAGGTAGGTGATTCTTAGTCTTAATCCTAGCTCCTTTAATCTCCAAAATATCATATTCCAAGGATTCTTATTCCTTAAATATGGAAGCTGATAAATCTTGTATTACCCTGATTGTGACTCCTTGATACTTGAATTGCTTTTATTTCTTGGCTACTCACAATATTTTATCCTTGACCTGGGAATTTTGGAATTTGGCAATATTATTCCTAGGTGTTTTCCTTTTGGGTTCTCTCTCACAAGGCGATTGATTGAATGATTCCATTTTTATTTTGTCCTCTGGATCTATAATATCAGGGCAGTTTTCTTTGATCATTTCTTTCTTTCTT
Organism: Pseudocheirus occidentalis; assembly: GCA_028646575.1. Classification (NCBI taxonomy): domain Eukaryota; kingdom Metazoa; phylum Chordata; class Mammalia; order Diprotodontia; family Pseudocheiridae; genus Pseudocheirus; species Pseudocheirus occidentalis. The sequence goes on from CM053601.1 coordinate 62,053,724, forward strand.
TTTTCTTTTTACTTTTTATAGGTCAATGGGGGTTAAGTGAGTTGCCCAAGGTCACATGGCTAGTAAGTGTTAAGTGTCTGAGGCCAGATTTGAACTCAAGTCCTCCTGACTCCAGGGCCAGTGCTCTATTCACTGCACCACCTAGATGCCCTCTCTTTGATAATTTCTTGAAAGATGAGGTCCAAGATTTTTTTCATAATGACATTCAGATAGTATAATAGGTTTCAAATAATCTCTCCTAGATCTATTTCCTATGTCAGTTCTTTTTCCAATGAGATAATTCATATTGTCTTCTATTTTTTCATTATTTTTAAAAGATGTTTCTTGATTTCTCATAAAGTCATTAGCTTCCATTCTAATTTTTAAGGAATTATTTTCCTAAGTGAGCTTTTGGTCAATTCTGCTTAATTAGGCATGATTAAGGCATAATTCTCCTCATTGGTTTTTTGGACCTCTTTTACATTGCCATGATCTGGTTTTTCAGGTGTTATTTCAGCATTTTTTGTGTCTCCTTTACCAAGCTATTGACTCATACTTTCATAATTTCCTGGCATTGCTTTCATTTTCCCTCCTAGTTTTTCCTCTGCCTTGCTTACTTGATTTTCTAAATCCTCCTTTTTGTGAGCTTTTCCATCACCTGAGACCAATTCACATTTTTTCTTGGAGGCTTTGACTGTAGAAGCTTTAACCTTGCTGTCTTCTTCAAAGTGTGTGTTTTGCTCTTTCTTGTCAGCATAATACATTTATATACTCAGAGGTGTTTTGTTTGTTTGTTTTGTTTTTCCCATTGTTTGATTGTTTCTTAGCATATTACTTGACTTTTAAAAGTTTTGTTTATTTTTAGTTTTCAACAATCATTTCCACAAGATTTTCATTAACACATTTTCTCCCCATCTTCCCCTTACCTCCCACTCCAAAATAACAAACCTACTGAATACCCCTTCCCTCAATCTACTCTCTTTTACATATTCCCCTAACCTCTTTCTTACTTACTAGTAGGGCAAGATGGATTTTGCTGGATAATTTCTTGAAAGATGGTGTCTAGGCTCTTTTTTGATCATGGATTTTAGATAGTCTAATAATTTTAAAATTATCCCTCTTGGATCATTTTTCCAGATTAGTGATTTTTCCAATGAGATATTTCATATTGCCTTCTATTTTTTCATTTGTTTCTATCTTTTATAGTATCTTGATTTCTCATTAAATAATTAGATTCCATTTGCTCCAATCTAATTTTGAAGGAATCATTCTCTTTAGTGAGTTTTTGAAATTTCTTTTCCATCTGGCAAATTTGACTTTTTAAGGAATTTTTCTCCTCATTGGCTTTTTGGGCTTCATTTGCCATTTTAGTTAGTCTATTTTTAAGGTGTTATTTTCTTCAATATTTTGGGGGGATCTCCTTTAGCACACTATTGAATTGTTTTTCATGCTTTTTCTTGCATCATTCTTATTTCTCTTCCCATTTTTTCCTCCACTTTTCTTACTTGATTTTCAAAATCCTTCTTGAGCTCCTCCATGGCATGTAACTAGCTCATATTTTTCTTGAAAATGTCCAATACAGGAGTTCTAAATTCATTGTCTTCCTCCTGTTCTATGCCTTGATCCTTCCCCCCCCAAAAAAAAGGATTCTATGGGCTTCTAGCACTTGCTCTGCTTGCTCATCTTGCTAGCCAATTACTTGACTTTTGAAATCTTTGCCATGGTAGAACTCTGATTCCAGAATAGAGAGAGCTTTGTCCCAAACTGCTGGACTTTTCACAAATGTTGTCAGAGTTCTGAGGAGGGTATCCTTTCTACAGACACCATATTGGCACACTGGGATTTCTCACCCCAAGACTACTGCCTAATACAGCAACCCAGATTGAAGCAGAATAAAGCAAGAACAATTGCCCTCTGAATGGTTGCTTGGTCTCCCTAGTATCTGCAGGCCAGGAGCTCTGGAGGCAGCCAAATGGTACATGCACATATGCATGTGTATACACACACATATGTGTGTGTGTGTGTGTGTGTGTACACATCCATATAATGGATTATATGGAACTTATTAAAATTGTCTTTTGGTATTTTTTTTCCTCTTTGGGAGGAAGGTACTAGCAATTTCATCAAGAAAGGCTGACAAAAAAATAACATGATCTGAGTTGTACAGGAAACTAAAGATTGTAAGAAATGAAATCAAGTCAGGAGTTTATTTCAGATATGGCATGGATATCACCAATGTTAATTTGAAAGATGGAAGAAGATACTTCATTCAAGTGCAACACAAAGGCCAATTAGCTGGAACACAGAATAAGTGAAGGGGAGTGATGTGTAATAGTGGAGAGAGAACCATCCTTGAATCCAGGAAGGTTTAGGTTTTACATCAAACCTCTGATATATACTAGCAATATAATCCAGGGCAAGTGACTCAGTTTCTCACAATTATAAACTCTGAGGCTAGAATTTTGGTCAATACATGCAAGACTAGAAGGAGATCTCTATAACAAATATTATTAACTTGGTTGCCATTTAGAGTTGCCCAAAATCTGGTCCCAACCTAAGTTTCCATTCTTATCACACACTACTCCCCTTAACTTATTTTATCATCATATGCATCAAGCAGGAAAATTTGGGTGCAGAATTGTACATTTCTCTCTCTCTCTCTCTCTCTCTCTCTCTCACACACACACACACACACACACATGGACAGACACACACACAAGTGGAGTGTTTCATCAATGGAATTGGTTTCTTTCTTAGTACTTTGTTCACTGACAAATGAAATATTTGAACAGAGAATATGTGCATTTCTGTCAGGAGTTTTGTAGAAGGGATTCCTGCATTGGAATAAGGATCAATATATTTAGAATATATGCTTAGTCTATTCTAGAATGCATTTGGAAACCTAAATTCTCTTTCAACTAAGGTAGTTCATCACCATCAGCATTATTCTGCATTTATTGAGTATCTTCTACATTCAAATAATACTTCATTTAAAAAAAAGGAAGCATTCATTGCTCTCAAAGTCCTTGCATTTTATTGGAGGAGACAACATTCACTTTTGTATGTATATGTGTTGTGCGTGTTTGTAGACATATATATATATACATATATATATGATGAGTATATAAACTCTAAATTTAAAAATTAACTAACTGCTAAGAACTAAAGGTAAAATACGTAAATATTTATTTTAATTAAAAAATTTTAAGGTAAAATAACACAAACCTTTGTTATTGAGGTACTTATATTCTGTCTGTAACTAAATATATACATTATGTATGTGTATTTTTGTTTAAATATATGATTTATATGAGGTCTCTGTAATTTTTCAGAAACTAATCAATTTTAAATAATTATTTAATTAAAAGTTTAGTAACTACTGATCATTCAGTTTGCATTTTTCTTTAAAAAAAGAAAATAAATTTAGTTTGTAAATCACGCACATATATTTCACATATGTATTTAACAGACTAAGACATTCAGCGTTAAGGTTATGTAACTATCTAGTTGGTATAAGTTGAAACTTTTGTCATAAAAAAATCTATATGGCCCTAAATCTCCCATAAGTCATCTAAAAGACCTGAAATTGTTACCATTCTAACTACTTCACTAAGTTAAGTTATGATATTCAAAAGTTACCAACGCAAATAGATCTGAGAGCAGTACAAAAATGTTAGAACAAATTAGTTTCCCAGCTTAGTTAGTGTCTTTCCTAACACAGGAAGCTAAGGAAATGGTACATTGAATATGATGAGGGGTTTGATTCATGGAGGAAAGCTGGAAGATGGAGGTTTGAAAGGTTGAGAGCAGAAGTATGAAATTCAAGTTTAAAATGTTTTTGGGAAATGGTTAGAAAAGTAAATTACAACATACTACATAGGTAATGTTAATTTGTTTTCTAAGTTGACATGTGGGCCCATAGGGATCCTTTTTTTTTTTTGGAGGGCAGTTGGGGTTAAGTGACTTGCCCAAGGTCACATGGCTAGTTTTTTTTGTGTGTGTGTTAAGTGTCTGAGGTCGGATTTGAACCCAGGTACTCCTGACTCCAGGGCCGGTGCTCTATTCACTGCTCCACCTAGCCGCCCCGGGATCCTTTTTTAATAGAGTTTGACACCACTGGTCTAGAGTGTAGTGTATTTCATAGTGAAACTTGGTTGCTATAGAGAAGGTAGGTCAGTAGGTGGGTGGTCTAGGTAATTAGGATGCAAGAAGGTGAGTACTGAGACCTAGGAGGATAAGGAGAAGGGAGGGCCATAGAGTACTTAGAACAATATCAAACAATCTTCTTTATATTTTTATCAATTAAGTTTTGGGTAGTAGATATACCTCTATATACACATATAAGTCTGTGCATTGCACTGAGGAGGTAGTTGGGGAGAGGACTGCTAGTTTTGCTTAGACAATGTCTTTTCCAGGTACCTGTATTAGGAATTCAAAATGTTGATTGTAAAATATGATTTATTTTTTTAAAAATCCCAATATATAGATATAAATCCACATCATTGGATTATTGTGGGGCTGTTTGGTCTTTGTGTGTATGTATGTGTGTGTGTGTGTGTGTGTGCTTAAGCAGTCTAGGATTTTTATTATTTAAAAAATAATGGAGATATTAACAAGAGGGAAATAAGAAAAGCATGACTTTAATACAATTTTAAGTACTTTCCTATTTCCCTGACAAATTACCAGTTGTTCCTGGCCTGTTTACAAAAAGAATATTGCCCTAGTATAACCTTTTTAATAAATAATACATAGCTACAAGTCCTTTGGTAAAGTTTATTTGAGCATCCTCACTAGAGGAGGTGCACAAGTGAAGAGCTTCAGCATTCTTCAGTGCTCGACTCTTGGCCTAGTTCTGAAAACTCTGAAGATTGGGGTGCTGGAACATTTCTTTTTTTTGAGAAAAAAAAATGTTTCTGAAGATCCTCAGAGACCACCTCCAGCTCTTTGGTACTCTTTGTACAAAAGTATGTTCTTTTCCTGACAATTCTCCCTTTTATTTCTTGTTTCTTGTAATATAAGCCTTTGTCCTTTGGTCTCTGTCAGCCCAGCAGCATTTTTCAATTGTAGGATGACTGTGCTTGAGGAAACCTTTCATGGAAACTTCACCTAGACCAGTGGAAGCACACTTGGATGGGAGGAGAGGGGATGAAGTAAACAGAACTCCCCACATATGTCATACATAATCACAGCATCATAATGTGAAACAGCTAATGAAGCACCATGAAAAATTGACCAGCAATCTAAGACTGATTTTCACACAGGTTCATTTTTTCAAAGGATAGGAAAAATATAAACACAATTACATAAATATATATTTGTTGTTGTTGCTGTTCATTTGTTTAGTCATACTCAGTTCTTCCTGATCTTTTCGACCATGCTGTGGGGTTTTCTTGGCAAAGATACTGGAATGGTTTTCTATTTCTTTCTCCAGTAGATTAAGAAAAACAAAGCTGAAGTGATTTGCCCATGTTAATACATTTACTAAATGATTGAGGCCAAATTTGAACTTAGTCTTCTTGACTCCAAGGTCAGCACTCCATTCACCTAGCAACCTAGTTGCTGCCTCACATATGCATTATATAAATTATATATACAATATACATTTATAATTACATGATGTATAATAAATAAATATATATACATACACATAAATATACACACACATACATGAACACACATTTCTGTGTGTATATTCCTCTGGTTAATAATTTTAAAAATCACTGTGTAAATGTTGGCTATAGTTTATACTGAGAGGCAGTATAGTGCCATGGCCTGAAAGCTAAAGTGACTTGGGTTCAAGTCCTCCCATTGTCGCTTACTGTTTGTATGACCCTTGACCCGGAGCAAGGTCACTTAACATCTTGCTGGTCTACACAACTCTCTAAGATTATGAAATTGCTGATGTGCATTGGTAAATGGACTTTCTTTACCCAAGGTTTTGAATTTTACACTGAATTTACAATCTACTGAAATTACTGACCTAATCCCTATATCTGTAATTTTGAAATACAGCTAAACTAGAACAGAATATTTAAATTGCAAAACATAACAGCTCCCTCCCACCAATATCAAGCAATTATTAGATTGATATGTAGATGAAATAATTTGCATGAAGGAAATTTTCACAGGAGAAAAATTAAGTTTAATGAGAAGCAGCCACTTTCTAATAATTAGAACTATCCAAAAGTCAAAAAAGCTGCCTTGAAGGCTAATAGCTTTCCATTCACTGGAAAGTCAAGCAAAGGCTAGATGACTAATTTTGACGAATTTCATAGAGGAGGTTTCTTTTCAGAGACAGATTGGGCCAGTTATTTTTCAGTTCCTCCCATACAATGCTTAATCTCCCTTCTCCACACCTTTGCACACAAATTTCTCACCCCTGAGTTGTTTTCCTTCTTCATCTCTGTCTCTTGGAATTCCTGTTTTCCTTGAAAAGTATAGCTCACAAAATTAAAAATACAGAATTTTATAAATTGATTTACCTGTAATTGGGGGAAAAATAACAAATTAAACAAAAAAGGTGAAAAATTTTTCAATGGATTCTGAAAATAACCTTGGGAGGTTGGAAATTTTATTTTCTCCATTTCAGAGATGAAGAAACTAAGGCAGAAAGAAGATGTGTTCCTTGAACAGGACTGGGTCCTTAGCAGTGAGGTGGTGGCAAGGAGAGAGGCAGTTAGGGAAATCATCTGGGAATAAAGTCAATATTAAAAGATATGATAGGTGGTAAAGTGGATAAAATACAGGCCCTGGAGTCATGAAGACCTGAGCTCAATTTTTTTCCTCACATACTTACTAGCTATGTGATGCTGGCAAGTTACTTAACCTAACCCTGTATGCCTTAGTTCCTCATCTATAAAATTAGGTGGAAAATAAAATGGCAAACTTCGCCAGTATATTGGCCAAGAAAAACCAAATGGGATTATAGAGACTTAGTTAGCCACAGTTGAAAGGACTCAACAACGATATGAAAAGAAAACATATTAATAAAATTTAATTTTTAAAAACGTAGCTTAATTTCTATCTGCTATACTAGAATACACACACACATATATACATATACATACATTCATACATATATGTGTGTGTGTATACTGCTGCACATAAACTTTCCAGCTGATAGTCAGTCATTTAGTTAGTCAACAAGAATCTATTATGTGTTTGCTCTAAATCAAGCATGATGATAAGAACTGGAGTTACAAAGAAATGCTAAAATATTCATAACAAAAACCAACCTTTCCTATTAGCAATTTGTATTCTAAAGTGGGAAACAACATGTAAATAACTATATACATATAGTAGATGAACAAAAACCTCCCTCCCAAAACTGTCTTGGAGAACCTCCATTTAAAGAGGATGCTGAGGCCAGACATCTCTTCATTTGTCACATGGCTGCAATTTTGTATTATCCTTCATTCCCCTGTACTAAGTACTCATCTCTCCCCACCACCTTTTGTGCATTCTTCCCCCATAAGAAAGTAAGCTTCCTTCCTCTATTTATTTATTTATTTTTATATTTTTGCTTTTTCTTTTTGGAGGGGGGAAGGCAAGGCAATTGTGATTAAGTTAGTTGCCCAACTACCACACACAGCATGTAAGTGCTTCAGATGTCTGAGTTTGGATTTGAACTCACATCTTTCTGACTCCTGGGCCAGTGCTCTATTCATTGCACCACTTAGCTGCTCCTGAAAGTAAGCTTCTTGAGGCCACAGACCGTCTTTCTTCTAGATTAAAAAACATAAATTCCAGTGTTTAAAAACATGTTTAGTGCATAGCTAGTGTTTAATAAACATTTGGAGACTTTGTTTTATATATATTTTGTATATATTTCTTCCTCCATCCTAATGTAAGCTTGTTGAGGGTAGGAACTGTTTCAATTTTGTCTTTGTATCTCTAGCCCTTGGCACTGTGCCTGATATTTTGTAGGAATTTAATGAATGTATATTGATTTTTTCCTTTTTTTCTTCCTTCTACCTAGCCTTGCACTAGAGATGTCTACTGTTACATGCAAATATGTGTGTATGTAGATATGTAGGTATAAATGTAAAATCATTCTATACATACTTCTATTTATCAGTTCTTCCTTTATTATATATTTAAAAGGAATAACAAGGTGTATATAATAGACTCAAAGTTTCATGTGCAATAAACTTTTTTTAATTCTACTATGTTTTACAAAAGTTTATTTCATAAGTTAAAAATAAAAAAAAATACTGTATTCCTGATTGGTTAAATGGTCTCTAAATCCCTTCCAACTCTAAAGTTATCTAACTTTGATTTCTATGAATCATATTATTAAAATAATCCTTTATTAGCTTTATATATTTCAAATTTAAGGAATGTTTATTATATATTATCATATTTAACATGCACAATAAGTTTATAAGGCAGAAGTCAAATGGGGGATCTTGTGCCTATTTTACAGAGGAGGAAGTAGAGGCTTAAGGACTAATTGAGTAAGTTTCCTAAGAATATACATCTAGTAGGCAGTAGAAGAAAAACATAACCATATCTTCAGCATCCAAGTCAAGTGATCCTACTTTAACAGTATTGATTTTATTTTCCTTATATGAAATGTATTTGCTTTTGAGCTCTAAAGCATTCTAGGAAGATTGATGGGAACCAAACTTGACCTAAATTTTCACCCTTATCTACTGAAAATGCTAGAGTTATCCTATATGCTTTTTCTTAAAAAAAATAAAAAGAAGGAAAATGCATGCTTCAGTGCTTGTTATATTTTTAAAAAATCAATATCAGATGCCCAATACCTTACAATATCTAATCAACATGCCCTTGAAATGGAACAAAACATTTTCAGTGAAAGCAGGATTTCGATTTCAAATTTTCAGAGAGTGATTATAAGCAGCAGCAAAAAAGTTAATGTTTTCTCTAAATGTCATGAGGAAATGTTTCTAACAGTAAGAATATGACATTGAAGAAACTAAGGCTATGTATAATGATGAAGTCACATAGAAAATCAGACTTTCCGTATTTGAAGAACACTATTACAAAGACAAAATTTTCAAGCACCCATGCTAATTTTTAAGATTCATTTAATTGTAATAATAGTTGTTTGAAATGCATGCAAAGGGAGGGCAGAGCCAAGATGGTGGCATAGAAGCAGCAAAGTCTCAGAGCTCCTACACGGCCACCCTAAATACCCATAAAATATGACTCTAAACAAATTTTGGAGCTCGCAAACTCACAAAAATACAGAAAACACAGCTCTCACTAAAGGCAGCTCAGCAGAAGGGCCTCATCACAGCAGGCATGGAGCCAAGGCCAGCCTAGCCAAAAACTAAAAGTGCGGGTAGGCCACAGGGTGGAGAGGCTGAGCTCAGCATGAGTCTACCCTGAAGAGCAGATCTACAGCACCTCGAGGAATCTTCACATCTATCAAGGTGTGAAAAATAAGGATTAGAGAAAAGTCAGCAAAAGTCAAAAACTTGAAAGTTTTGAAGCTAAATCTGAGGGAGGAAAAGCAGTTCGGTCAATCTGCCCCCAGGGCAAGGAAGCAGCAGGGGGAAGGGCAGGATCTGTCCTCCACCAGGCTGCTTCAGAGCTTCTAGCCTGTGGACTCTGTGGGGGGCTGAGAGGACCGATCAGGGCCAAGGGCTCTTGCACTGAGTGGCATGGATTCAGATCGTGGTCTTGGGTGGTGGTCCTGGGGTGCACTTTCAGCAAGCCAAAGCTGATGGGGGCTGAAGCACCCCCCTAATAGCTCTGGCAGCTGGGAAAACCCCAGTGATTTGGGACAAAGCTTTCCCCCCTGGAAGCTGAGTGCTACAGACCTAAAAAATCAAGCAATTAATTCACTGGCCAACATGAGGAAAAGAAAGCAAAGCAAGAACAGCAATAAAACTCTAAAATCCTTTTTTGTGGACAAAAAGGATCAAAGCATGGAATGGGAGGAAGACAACACAGTCAGAACTCCCATACCAAATGCTTCCAAAACACTGGAAGATTGCCTACAAACTAAAGATCAATTGAAAAAGGACTTTGAAAAACAAATAAGAGAAGTGGAAGAAAAATTGGGAAGAGAAATCAGAATAATGTGAGAAAATCATGAAAACAGAGTCAACAAACTGACTGAAGAAAACAACACGTTAAAAAATAGATTAACAAAAACTGGCAAAAGAGGCCCGGAAAGCCAATGAGGAGAAGAATGCCTTAAAAATTTGAATGGCCAGATGGAAAAAGAATATCAAAAGCCTTCTGAAGAGAATAATTCCTTCAAAATTAGAGTGGAGCAAGTGGAAGCTAATGACTTTATGAGAAACCAAGATACTATTAAACAGTTACAAAGAAATGAAAAAAATAGAAAGCAATGTGAAATATCTCCTTGAACAAACCAATAACCTGGAAAATAGATCCAGGAGAGACAATTTGAAGATTATTGGACTACGTGAAACCCATGATCAAAAAAACAAATTGGAAAGAAACCTTTGAGAAATTCTCAAGGAAAATTGCCCTGATGTTTTAGATTCAGAGGGCAAAATAGAACTTGAAAGAATTCACTGATCACCTCTTGAAAAAGATCCCCAAAAGAAAACTCCTAGAAATGTTATTGCCAGGTACCAGAATCCCCAGTTTAAGGAGAAAATATTACAGGCTGCCAAGAGAAAACCATTTGAATACTGTGGAAACACTATTAGGATAACCCAGGATCTGGAAGCTTCTACATTGAGGGATCAAAGGGCCTGAAATATGATATTGGGAAGATCAAGAGAGCTGGGATTAAAACCAGGAATCACCTACCCAGCAAAATTGAGTATAATGTTCCAGGGAAAATATGGTCATTCAATGAGGTGGAGGACTTTCAAGCATTCTTGCTGAAAAAAACAGAACTGAACAGAAAATTTGCCAATCAAACACAAGAAGCATGAGGAGGTAAAGATAGGAAAGAAACCATAAGGAACTTATGAAAGTTGAACTATTTACATGCCAATATGGAAAAACGATAATAGTAACTTATAAAACTTTTCTTAGTATGAGCATTGGGGAAGGGAATACAAACATATATATATAT
>CM053601.1:62065231-62081180 GCA_028646575.1 Pseudocheirus occidentalis
CCAAAAGAAAACTCCTAGAAATGTTATAGCCAGGTTCTGGAATCCCATATCAAGGAGAACTATTACAGACTGCCAAGAGGAAATAATTTGAATACTGTGGAAACACAATTAGGATAACCCAGGATCTGGCATCTTCTACACTGAGGGATCAAAGGGCCTGGCATACGATATTCTGGTGATCAAGGGAGCTCAGATTAAAACCAAGAATCACCTACTCAGCAAAACTGAATATAATGTTCTACAGGAAAATATGGTTATTCTGTGAGGTGGAGGACTTTCAAGCATTCTTGCTCATATAACCAGAATTGAACATAAAATTTGACATTCAAACACAAAAAGCATGAGAAGGTAAACATGGGAAAGAAATCATAAGGAACTTATCAAAGTTGAACTATTTACATGCCAATACAGAAAAACAATAATAATAACTTATGAGACTTTTCTTAGGGTATATTTGAGGTATATATATGAGGGTATATATGTGTATGAATACATATCTGAGCTTGTGTGTATATGTGTACATAGAGGGTAAAGGATCCAATGAATATGAAGTGATGATACTAAAGAAGGTGAAATTCTGAGGTGGGAGAGGACTAGAATGAGAGGAGACAGGGAGAGACAAAATGTGGTTAATCATCCTATATAGAAGAGGCAAGGAATAACTGTTAAAACTTTATGTTCATTGACTCTCATTGAATTTGGCTTAGGGAAGGAATGACAAAAGTCTAAACTGGATATGTTGCCACACACAAGAGTAAGGGTGATGGGGATGAGAGGCACGATGATGGACGGGAGGGCAGGGTCTGGTGGAGGGTTACTAGAAGCACATACTTTAGTAAAGGGACAGGGACAGAGTAGAGAATAGAACAAGGGGGGATAGGAAGGAGGGACATACAATCAGCCTCTTACAGTACATCCACTGTGGAGATGTCATGCATAATTACACATGTACAGTCTGTATTGAATTCCTTGTCATTCCAGTGGGGGTGGGTTACAAGGGAGGAAGTGAAAGAATCTAGAATTTAAAGCTCTACAATCAAATGTTAAAATATGTGTGTGTGTGTTTGTGTGTGTGTGTGTGTGTGTGTCTGTAATTATTAACTACATGCCACTGGGAATTAAGATATACAGGGACTGGGGTCGGGAGACTCTCCCTGCCCTACCAGAAAGTTAGAGGGCATTGGAGGAGGACATAAAAGAGAGTATATTGGGGGAGGGGCTTAATAGTGGGACAGCTGGTTTGGGGTTGGGGGCAGGGGAAAGATGGGGAGAAAAATTATAACTCAAAATATCATGGAAATGCATGATGTAAATGTGCATGTAAATAAAAAATTTAAAAAATTCATTTGATATATGTATATGCACACACACACACACACACACACACACACACACACACACACACACACACACATATATATATTGGTCAATATTTGCCAAAATAAAGAAAAATGCAAAGCATCCTGAAAAAAAAAGTTCAGTAGTTGTAGATAATGTGCCAGGCTATACTGATAGAGTGAATTTCCTTACTGGGGAGCTCCTGATACAAATGGAGTCACAAGTGTATTGCATATCTCTATAATTCTTAATCAGATATTATACGATAAAGAAAAGAGAAAATCCTTACATGATAATAGTTATCTTCCCCTTTCAGTGTTTTCATTTCTGTCTTAGACTTGGAATTCCCCATGAGCTCTGGTTTACAATTCACAGAGTTTTAACATGTATTGTTTCATTTGGCCATCAATATTCATTTTTAATGCAAGATTGGATATAGCTTTTATTAATTGTTTGTTGTATGCAAAACATTGTGTTAAACACTGGAGATAACAATAGAAAAGTTTACTTGTTTATGCTCTCACATTCTAATGGGGAGATAAAACATATGAAAGGTTAAAGCTATAAGCCTGAGAGAATTGTCCTATGGTCCATAGTGTGCTGTGGCACAGCAGATGTTCATGTTTCTCTTTTCATGTCATTTCCATTGATAAAATCATATCAGTTCCTACTATTGAACCATCTGGCAATGCCAAAGACTTTTGTGGCAAGAATTTCCTTATTGAGATTTCAGTAGATGTGGCTGTACCGTATGAGGCTGCATCTCTAAGGGGTTGCTTCCCAGGATGATATCAGAGACCAATGGACTGGGAACATTGTTATTTTGATATTCTCAAGACCCTTGGTTTCCAGGTTGTGGGATATGTTCATTAGGGTCTGTGTGGAAATGTGTCCAAGGGGGTTTGACCCAGATGGCACATGTTGGCTTTTCTTTCTCCTTCAGGCTGCCCCATTAACTTGGCTATGCTGACTTTATTGCCCCACATGAGAGTTTGTGGGGTTATCTAGCCCTGAGGACTAGACTAAAAATAAAAAATTGTGCTTTGAGGGTTTGTGCTACCATTAGGGTTCCTGTACCATTTGCCTAATAGAATAATTTGGGTATCAGTTGTTTCTGTTGATGCAGAAGTTATTTCCTCTCCACAATAAATTTTCTGCTCACAGACTGCTGTGTGAGCTGGACTAGAAGTAGTTCTGGTGGTTTAGAGGGCATTGCTATTCTTTCTCAAACCTTGTATGACAACCATCAGGCTATAAGGGGAGATGTGGTGAAGGTGGTAATAATGGTTTGATCTACCCAGCACATGCTACCTCCTGACAATCCCCAAGGTGTTCTACTGCCTCATTTAGGCTGACCTACCTGTCTTGTATGTGGCAAGTGGTTTTCATTTAATGGGGATGACTTGAGGCCCCTCTCTCTAGGAAATATGTCTTCTTTGAAGTAAGAAAGAAGCACTTACCACCATTTTACAGATAAGGAAATTAAGGCACTGAGAATTTAAGTAATTAGTCCAAGGTCACACACCTAGTTAAATGCAGAGCAAGGATTCACAGAAGGATCTTCTAGAATGGTATTCTGTTATATCACACCCATTTGGTCTATGCTATTAGTTTCCCTACCTAGTGTAGAATCAAAGACAGAGAATTTATTTTTTCAAAGTTTGAAAACACCTGGAAGGAAACATAGTTCTGCTACTTGCCTCCCAAGTCTGTGCACCAGTGAAGCGACAAAATGGAATTTATGAGATCTGGTCAGCTTCATTTTGCTGCTCCAGTGCAACCTAAAGTGAATTAGTGGGAGGAAGCTATGAAGCAAGGAAAGTGTGTATAAATGAGCATCACAGCAGGGATGGAATTTGACGGTGAGTCACATGAGTATAGAGAATAAGCAACTAAAGAACAGGGTAAAAGAATGAGACCATATTGTACAATTTCAGCAGAGACACATGGTCAGTTGAAGGGGAGACAGAGAAAAATGCCAGATTTAGAATAAAAGAATCTAGATTTGAGTTCTAGCTTTGATATTTATTAACAATGTGATTCAGAATAAAGTACTAAGTGTTTTTTTTAATCAATTCTCTCTGGGCCTCAGTGTCCTCATCTATAAATCAAAAGAGCTAACTCTAAGTCTCCATTCTATGGAAGTCTTAAAAACATTAAGAGCTTGACTTTTTTTCATCATACCTGTCTTTCCATATATTTTCTTCTTTAATTCCTCTGATCATGTAGCTCACCAATGTAACAAATAATCTCAAAACAGGAGAGGGAAGCAGATTAGTAAAATTTACCAAGAGATTAATAAAATTGGACAGCAAGTTTTCTACACCCCAGTTTCCCATCTCTATAAATGGGGAAGTGAGGCACATTTTTTTCTTCTCTGGGACTAGGCTTGGTCATTGTAATTGTCTAGCAATCCATTTCATTTTCTTGTTGTTACTGTTTTCCTGTTTCTTTTTAGTTCACTAAGCATCAGTTCACAAAAGTCTTTCCATGCTTTACTGAATTGTTTACTTATTGCACTGAAGTAGTTCTTGACATTTTAGTAGTACAAGAATATTATTTTTATAGAAAAAAGCAATAGCTAAAAGCTCATCACATTAATCATTCAAGAATTCCAAACCCCAACAGTAACTAATGAAGATGATGGGACAGAGGTGATTTTTGTTGCTGTTCTTATTATGTCAAATATTAGTTTTATCACACTTAATGACTTCTTTGATTTTTATTTTGACAGATACTGAAAGAACTGGAAAACCCTACCTCTGAGAAGAAACTGCAAAGCTATTATATTAACTCTAAATAGGAAAGCCTAGTAGGTTATTGAACATCATCTTTTGAGAGGGGTGAATCCAAGATGGCAGCATAGAAGCAGGAAAACTCCATGAGCTCCCCCCATAACCACCTCAAATATCTAAAAAATATGACTCTAACCAAATTTTAGAGGTACAGAACCCACAAAGTGACAGAGAGAAACAAATCTCCCACTTAAGGCAGCCCCACAGGAGGACAGGAAGGGTCCACTGCAGGGTTCTGGGAGCTAAACCCATCCCCACTGAGCCTGTGGTTTTTAGCCCCAGAGAAACACCAATGAGAAGTGGCTGGAGGAGAGTGGATCTTCTTGAAGAGAGTGGATCACAAGCAGCTGTCATGGTTTCCAGAATTATCAGCCTATAAATGCCAAAGATAAAGTAAAAGGTCATTGTGGCTGCTACAGAGCTCCTGGCCTGCAAATAGCAGGGGGACCAAGCCACCATTCCGAGGGCAATCACTCTTGCTTTAACCTGCATGCATCTGGATTGTGGTCTTGGGTGGTGGTCCTTGGAAGTGTGAGCAGTAAGCCAGAGTTGTGGGGGCACTGAAGAGAGGGCATCAAACTGATACCTCCAGCAACTGTAAAAACCCCAGAATATTGGGACAAAGCTCTGCACCCCTCGAAGCAGAGTTCTACTGTGGCAAAGAGCTCAGAAGTCAAGTAATTGAATGGCAACATGAGCAAGCAAAGCAAGCACAGCAATGAAACCTTAGATTACTTTTTTGGGGCCAAAAACGATCAAAGCTTGAAATGGGAGGAAGACATCAGAGTTACAACTCCTGCACCAAAAGCTTCCAAGAAAAATATGAATTGGTTACAGGACATGGAGGAGCTCAAGAAAGATTTTGAAAATCAAGTAAGAGAAGTGGAAGAAAAATTGGGAAGAGAGATGATAATGATTTAAGAAAATCATGAAAAGAGAGTCAACAACCTGACTGAAAAAATAATGCTTTAAAAAGAGACTAAATCAAATTTATAGAGCAACAAAATTCATTTTGAAGAAAAAAATGTCTAGAATATAAAGGGAATTAATGAAAAGAAATGTTAAGGAAGGTGGTCTAGCCATACCAGCTTTTACTCAGTATTATAAAGCAGCAATCATCAAAACTACTTCATACTGGCTGAGGAATAGGGTAGTGGATCAATGGTATAGACTGAGTACATGAGACTCAGAGGTCAATGACTGTAATACTGTATTGTTTGATAAAGCCAAAGACACAAGTTTTGGGGATAAGAACTCAGTATTTGACAAAAACTGCAGGAAAACTGGAAAACAATATGGCAGAAACAAGGCATAGACCATTATCTAATACCCTATACCAAATTCAAGTCAAAATGTGTGCAAGATCAAGGTATAAAAGCTAATACTGTGATCAGTCTGGGAAAGGAAGGAATAGTCTACCTGTGAGATTTATGAAGAAGGAAAGACATTATGATCAAACAAGATTTAGAGAGCATTATAAAAGGCAAAATGCATAATCTTGATTGAATTAAATTGAAAAGTTTCTGTACAAACAAAGCCAATGTAACCAAGAGTAATAGGGAAGTGGGAAATTGGGAAATAATTTTTACAACCAGTGTCTCTGATAAAGGCTAAATTTCCAAAATATACAGAGAATTGAATCAAATCCATAAGAATATCTCATTCACCAATTGATAAATAGTCAGAGGACATGAACAGGTAGTTTTCGAGGAAGAAATTAAAGGTATCAATAAATATATGAAAAAAATGCTCTAAGTCACTATTGGTTAGAGAAATGCAAATCAAAACTACTTTGAGATACCACATCTCCCCAATAAGATTGGCTAAGATAACAAAACATGAAAATGAGAAATTCTGGAGAAGATGTGGAAAAATTGCAGTTTTGTTGCATTTCTGAAATGATCCAACCATTCTGGAGAGCAATTCAGAAGTATGCCCAAAGGGTAAAAATAATTGCATACCCTTTGGCTCAGCAATACCACTTCTAGGGTTGTATCCCAAAGACATCATTGAAGTAGGAGTAATACACTTATGTGTGTACACATTCAGAGAAACAACTAGAAAGAACTGAGTTTGAATATAGATTGCAGCAAACTACCTGCTCTCGTTCTTTTTACTGTTTGGTTTGGTTTCTTCTTTCCCACTGTTCACTCCATCCATCACAATCTTTCTGTATAACTTTACTAATGTCAAATGTGAAAGTATTTGCAGGTCTTATACTTGATTGGATGCTGCCATGGGGGCAGGGGGCAGAGGAGTGGGAGGAGGAGAATATTTGATACTCAAGGGATTGTAGAACTGAATCTTGTAAACTAAAAGTAAAGAAACAAATTAATAAAGAAAAAAAATAAATTGGGTATCTTGCCCTACAGGAAAGTAGAGCAGAAAGGGTTAAGAGGGGGGGGATAAAAGAAGGAAGGGCAGATTCTGGGGAGGGCGGAGTAGTTAGAAGCACACATATTTTTTTAAAAGGGACAGAGTCAAAGTTGAAAATAGAACAAGTGGGGGGTGGGATAGGATGGAGAGAAATTCAATCAGTCTTTCACAATACAATTACTATGGAAATGATTTTTGTAACTACACATGTACACCCTATATTGAATTGCTTATCCTCCCAGTAAGGGGGGGGGGTGACGAGGGAAGAAGGGAAACAATCTGGAAGTTAAAGTTTTAAAATCAACTGTTTACAAATGTCTTCTTCTTCTTCTTCTTCATTATTATTATTATTATTATTATTTTAAATGCAACTAGGAAATAAGGTGTACAGGCACTGGGATATGGAGATCCATCTTGCCCTACCAGAAAGTTGGAGGGGGACGGGAGAGGATATAGGAGATAGCAAATTGCAGAAGGGGGTATTCTGTGGGACTGTTGTTATGGGGTGGTGGGTAGGAGAAAGGTGTGGAGAAAATTTGCAACTCAAAATCTTTTGGAAATGAATGTTATAAACCAAAAATAAACACGAAATTTATCATTAAAAAGAAAATCATATTTTGCCACAGATTTTGCATTAAATTGACTTACCACTATCAGTTCCTGACTAAACATCCCTACTACCTACTACTACACCCCATATCATTTGATTAAGTTAAAAATCATCTGTCATCACCAAATATCCTTCTAATCCTAGCAAAGGAATACATAATTCTGAAAAGAGAGGTACATAGTCTTAGTCTTGGAGGGGACACAATGATTTACACATGCTGCCTTATGTTCCAGAGGTGGGGGACCATAGATATGCATTACTACATACACTGACAGAGAGGACTTCTATGTCCCTAGGTTTTGCTTAACTTCTTCTGTTTTTTGTAAGAGATCAATGGAGATATATGCAGAAATGATTGAAATATAGAACAAATAAAAACAAAAGGTATCAATTAAAACATATTTTTTTTTAAAAGCGGTAGGTACACTAAGCTAAATTCCTTTGTGTTCTACCTCAATTTCTTCAAGATTAGCCATAAGACTTTTTGAGAAGTATCTATTCTTGGGCAATGAGTAGAGTGAAACTGTGAAGGGTAGAAATCTGATATCTAAAAGGGCTTCAGTGACTCTAAAAACATGAGACTAGGATCTCAGTCACAGATAGCAAACAGCTGTCCATTAAGTGGTCTGTAATCATACTTTAAAAGCTACTCAGAAATATGGAGCACTGAATCATAAGTCACTGACAAATAATGATCCAGAAATAGCAATGATGCTTGGATGGAATAAGAGTTGTAAAACTGGAGTGACAAATGACATCAAAGAGGGCACTAGAACACCAGAAACCGTGGGGAAATGTGTTTTGCACAGAGGCTAAAGCCACACTCAGACTCATTTCAATAATAAAAGGGTCAGCCATGCTTCGAAGTAATTTGAAATAAGACTTCTGACTTTTATAAGTAGTGGGAACAGGGCATAAGCAAGGGTGAAGTCAAAGGTCAGAAGTGAAGGGGGGTGGCTACCCATATTGCCTAACATACTTGAAGAACATTCCTGATCAGAAATCATAAATTCAATGCAGAATTCAAAAATAAAAACCATTGACTGACCTTTTAATTCCATCAGTTCTTATGTCCATGATTATATTAAAGGGTTGAGGGGCAGTTCTGAATTGTAGATAACAGGGGCTTTAGAGTCAGGAAGACTGAGGTTCAAGTCTTCCTTCTGACCCACAATAGTAGTGTAATACTGAGCAAATCACCTAACTACTCAACACTCCAGCAGCTATCTGAGTTGATGAGTGGCAGAATAGATGTCAATCTACATTGGTAGAAGGAACTCTCCCAGTGATAGATCCCCATGCCAATGAAATCATAGGTCTTCTCCAAATTAAGTGATTTTTGATTTCAGTTTGTGGTCTAACATATTTGGGAAACAAATGCACTGTTGTAAGCCATCTATACTTAACAAATGAAGAACAATAATAATGGTAAAAATAGAACAGAAACAGATAGGAAACAGAGAAGACAGACTGCTGGACTTGGAGTCTTGATGAGATATGAGTTCAAATTCAGGCTCAGACATTTATCTGACCCTGGCTAAATTACTTGACCTCTGTCTGCCTTGTTTTTCTAATGTTAAGGAAAAAATTATCTATCTGTCTATCTATCTATCTATCTATCTATCTATCTATCTATCTATCTATCTACCTGTCTGTCTGTCTGTCTGTCTGTCTGTCTGTCTATCTATCTATCTACCATCCAGAGCTGGTCTGAAAATAAAATGATGTAATACTTTCAAACACGTTGCAAGCCATAAAGTGCTGTACCATGCTTGCTATTATTAAAGCAGAGAATGGATGTGTGTCTATTGTTCATACTAACTTGAGTATCCCTTTCAAAATATCTTTGAATTTTGATAGAACTTTGTAAAATGAATAAATGGGTCAATAAATGTTGATTTTAATAGCAAGAGAGAAGTTTTATTTGCAAATTGGGAATCATTATCAAATTGTGTCAATTTCTTCCATTGAACTTAAATTCCTATTTGCCTGTTCCTTCAAACTTACGACCTGTAAACAGAAGTAAAAAATTCTGAGCAGGTCAGGATATTCCCATAAGCAGATCTCATTGGACATATGAATGCCTGAGTGCACATGAGAGGCATCTCTAATGCAAATTCCAAAGCAATTATATTACTGACATATGCTTGAATGATGTTGCTTGATGTAAATTCTCGCATCTAAGTATCAACATACTAAGTGCTTCTGGAGAAGTGGTTGTAAAGGGAGATTATTTTTTTTTTCTCTAGTTAAAAAATCTGTTCAAGCAAGCACTTAGAAGTTTGGCTACTTATCTGAATTGAAATCACTATTCTAGAGAGCTCATTCTAACTAAACAACTTAGAAGACCTTTGGTTAATAACTCTCTAATCAGGCAAACAATATTACACAGCATGCAATGACTACTTCTAATTGTAAATGTAAACCAAAGGGCTGGATGATAAGGTTTGTTTTCAAAGGTAAAAAAGGTTCATATCAACAGAGATGGCAAGGAATGAATGTGTATATACACACACACACACACACATGTATGTGTGTATGCATTTTATACGCATATAATTGAGTGCATGTTCATATATGTGTGCATGTATGCATATAAACATATATATGCTCGTATGTGTGTGTGTGAGTGAGAGAGAGATATTTGAACAAGCTCCAAATACTTCATAGGAACCAACTGTGAAATTTTCAATGTCAGTATTTACACCTTGGAAATACATAAACTTCCAAACAGTGCTTGATTGTAGTGTTTTGTTAACTGTCCAGACTTAAATGATGGAAAGGATACTAACAAGGTAGAATTAAAGTGGATCCTGTGTATACTTTTCCCAAGAGAGATAGTTGTTAAACACTTAAATGCACACAACTGTTAAAGTTCAGTACCTATGTTTTAAACAGAGACTAAATTGTTAGCTACTATGGAGTCCTTAGTGATGATCTAGTATGGGGCCCTCATAATATTGCTAAGTCAATTGAAGATTAAAAATATTAAGGAATTTGTCCAAGGTTAAACAATGAGTGAAATAGGAACAGAAACAATAATAGCTGGAGGCCAGAATGCAGGATGCCTAAAACTAATGTTCTTTCCACTGTTTAGCCCATAGCATACTACCTCTTAGGGACAGATGTGATCATAATTTTCTGAAGGGTTTTGCAATATCCTGGGGTCTGGCTCCTTGTAGGTGTTTAAATCAGCAGACTGTCTTGAATGGCAGAATAAGGCAGAAATGAACAACAAAGAGAGAGCTGTAGGTTAGCTCATTGCTCTTCAGACACATAAGGGCATAGCTAGAGCCCTTATGCTTACGTAGTAGAGCATACAGCTGAATAAATGGTCAGTGATTTGGATCATACCAAATGTAACCGTATTTGTACTTAAGCACAGGTCAGGGTAATATTCCACTGACAAATTCATGTTTACCTCTGAAAAAAATACTGAAATTATTTATTAGACTCTCCAATGTGCTTTAACTTTCCAGAATATGCTTTAATAATGCTTAGAAAATCTTCCGTTTTGTAAATGTTGGCACCTGCATTCCAACATACGTTTGTGGCTTGCTTGGGTTTGGACAAGTAAGTAAACAACAAAAATGAAATTTATTTTGTTAATTTCAAGATAGATGACACATTTTCTTCATGACCATGGTAGAAATATTGAAAACATACCCTGGTGCCTGTCTATTAATTCAGAGAGCTACTGTTAAACAATTCATTTAAGATAATTATAAAGATGAAGGGAATTCTGGGGAAAAATTGATTAAATTTACAGCTTCAAGGGGAAAGTTCTTTCTTTTAAATAGCCATATGCAATTCCATAATTCCAATAGATAAGTAGGACTTTTCCTTAGAGTGCCAAAATGTATAGGGCAATGAAAAACACACTTAGGCAGCAAGGTAGAAAAAACTAAGCTTAGAATCTAATGTATACAGTTAATGTTCAACGAATTCCGTGATTTCACATGTGGGTAAAGAGGTTGAATCGAGAGACTAAATAAGCCTCAAACAGTATATGTCAGAGGTAAAACCTGAAACTGTGTTTCCCTGACTCCAACACCAGCTCTCTATCTACTCTTCCATTACTTCTTCTTAGTAATATTAAGTATCAGAAGGTGAGAACTTCTTGCCCCCAAACCACACAACAAGACAAAAATCTCATCATACCACAGAGACTTTATATTGTTCCATGGGATAATAATCTGTACCATTTATACTCAAGCGACTGTCCTATATACCATGGTTATTGGCAATTTTAATGATTAAATTGCAGACTCCATGGGGGCAAAATGATTATATCATTTGCCTTTCTCCAGTATTTCTCAGCTGTGCCTTTTAGATGGCTGGATACTTATTCATTTGAATTGAAGTAGACACAGAACCATACAATGCTGTCCAGAAACTGGATCACACCATCAGGTTCTAGGACTCTGTTATTCTCTCTTTGTTATTGTACAAAATAGAAGTCTAGGCAGGGCTAGATAAATCCTGGAAGATGCATCTGAAACCCAAAAAAGAACACCCATTATCAGGTTATTGACCTGGGTTGTGGAACACAAAACATCCTGATGACCTTAAGAGCCTTCAGCAAGTCATTTAATGTTTCTGTCCTCTGGCCCTCTGTTCTCCATAAATTGCTTGTCCCGGGTTTGTATTTCTTTGCAATGGTATAAAGATTTTTAGGTTTAAGTTATATTGAGGTTTGGAAGGGTCAAAGATGTTAGACTATACATCACTGAGGAATTTAAAGGATCCCTGAACTTGAGCAATGGCCCTACATATAAGTTAGAGATACCTGTTTGTAACAGCAAAAGGATTGCCTGTGGGTGGATGTGTTTGCATTAAATTATAAGTGGTGTGATGTTTATATATATATATATATATATACATATATATGTGTATATGACATATGAAATTAGATAAAATAACATATTTGATGTGATTATTAGATATTTAAATGGAATAAGAAGTTGTTCATAATAGATTTGCAGTTTCATCACATGCCAGGAGTGCAAAGGAGAGAAGAACTTCCCAGTCATGTGATTTGGGGCAAGCCACAGCATCTCTTGAGCCTCAGTTTCCTCTATATATTTTTTTTTACATCTATATACCATCTACTTCATAATACTGGCATGGAAACAATTGGAGTATGTTAGATGAAGTGTTTGTAAACAAACAAGCATAATCTGAATGTCAAGGCTTCCTATACTTCAAAATAAATTCCTACGTTGACAATGCCCAGATATGTTTGTCTCACTCTACATCTTGAGCTTGGAGGAAGGTGTTCCAGTATTGGTACTCTATCTTCTATTCTTTCACAGGTCAAAAGTTATAATATGCCTATCCAGTAAAAGGCATATGGTGAGTATTCAAAATTTCAAATTATTGACTCAAGAACCATCAAATAAAATTCTATTGGCTTCTTTTGTGGTATGCAAGTATTTCAGAATGTAGTACAAAGAAAAAAAAAGTTCAACCCAAATGAGGTGGGATATCAATGATATTTTTCTATTAAGAAATAGACAACAAGGTTTCTCAAGAAATCAGAAAACTTAACAAATTGAAGTATTCTCCTGGCAATGCAGAAGAATCAGCTGAAAAAAGGACTTCCAGGGAAGTGTCATGGAGACTCACAAATCAGTGACTATATATACTCTATATGGACATCCTCCCAGATAGGAAAATAGAAGCCTGCCCTCTCCTATGTGTTCATAAGTCCTCATCCTAATAAACACACCATGCAAATATTCTGGCATTCTGGCAACTGAATTAAAAATATAAATTGGCTTGTATGCAAGGCAAGAATGACTCCCTTTAAAAGTGGGAAGTCTGGATATAGATGACTCCATTATGAGATTGATGATTAGCTGGTGTGATACATATTTTAAAAAATCATAATATTCAAAGATCATAGAACGATCAAATAGTTCTTATGGAGAAACCAAGTGTGCTGTGTAAGAGGCCAGCAGCTTCATAATAAACATTGTCAGCAAGTAATCAAGTTCTATCCACCATGCTAATAGTTTGTCATATATGCCAGCAACATATAACAACCCATGGTATCCTTTCCAAAAATGTGATAGATGGTAGATAATTCTTCATTTGGCTTCTGACCATCCACACGTAGACGTAATTCTGCTATGTCTCTCTGTCTCTTTCTTTCTGTCTCTCAGTCTCTGTCTGTCTGTCTGTCTCTCTCTGTCTCTGTCTCTCTGTCTCTCTCTGTCTCTGTCTCTACCTGTCTCTCTTTTTCTCTGTCTGTCTCCCTCTCTCTGTCTCTGTCTCCCTCTGTATCTCTGTCTCTGTCTGTCTGTCTATATATGTGTGTGACTCACATATATACATAGATATATACAAACATACATACATAGATATATATATGTATATATGCATATATATATATATATATATAATTAAGTCATGCAATTTTTAAAAGTGCCTCTTGATGTCATTTTATACAGTAATATAAGTCTTACGGACTGGGACTGAGCTTTCATTAGCCCAGAAATCTACTCTTAATATTATAGGCAAAGACCTTCTTTGCAACTTCTAATTTTTTAAATTATCAGAAGTACTGAGGGACTAAGTAAATTTTCCATGTTTATATTGCCAGAGTGTCCCATGGGAAGAAGTTGAACTCTTTTCTTCAGGGTTTTGAGGACAGCTTTCTATGCAGGATGTCATGGTTCTTCTTCATTTTAATTGTTATCACATTTTAAGAGAATGAAATTTCTATTCTTCAAATTACCTATGACTGCTGCACTAAGTATCTAGAAGAAATGAACAATATACACTACAACATTAGGAATGGAATACATAAGGCAAAAACATACACGCACATACATATACATATATAGCTCTTGAGTCTTAAAAAAATGTAATTCAGATCTTTTAAGAACAATGGCCACTTTTGAAGGCCTAAAGTATCTCTTTAAGGAATTTTTTTTAACTATCCAGTTTTAGCATTTACTTCCTAAGAAAAGGGCTGCCTTGGGGGCCGAGCCAAGAAGGGGGAGTAGAAGCACAAACCTGGCATGAACTCATGCTCCAATTGCTTCCAATACATGTAAAAATGATTATAAACAAACTTGAGAGCTACAGACCCACGAAGGGACAGAGAGAACCAAAACTCCCACTGAAGGAAGCCCAGTAGGTGGACGGGAAAGGTTTGTCACAGTGATCTGGGAAATGAGCATAGCCCCATGTGAGCCACATGGTTCTGGCACCAATGTGGCCCCAACCAGCAGAAGGCAGGGCATATTTCAGTAGAGTGAATCACCAGCAGCTGTGGCTATTTCCAGACTTCTCAATCTATAAATGCCAAAGACAAAATAAAAGGTCAGTATGCAACTCTATTGGAACAGGGGTAGATGGAAGGGCATGGTCCAGCTGTCTGGCACCTGTCCATGGGGTGAGAAGAAGCAGAGTCATAACAGCTGTGCCACATGGCTCCTCAGGAGCTCCTGGCAGGCAGATCATAGGGGGGACAAGGGACTATTCAGAGGTCATCACTCTTACTTTGACCTGCTTGGATCTGGATTGTGGTCTTGGGTAGAGATTCTGGGGTATGTGACCAGTTAGCCCAAGCTTGTGGGGGCTGTAGAAAGAGTAACCTCCTAATAGCTCCTGCAGCTGAAAAAATCCCAGCAATTAGAGACATAACTCTCTCCACTTTGGAAGCAGTGTTCTACTGTGGCAAAGAGGTCAAGAGTCAAATAATTGACTGGCAATATGAGCAATCAGAGGAAGCAAAACATAACATAGAATCCTTTTTGGGGGACAAAAAGGATCAAGGCATGTAGTGAGCAGAAGACAGCAAAGTCAGAACTCTAACATCAAAAGCCTCCAAGAAAAATTTGACTTGGTTACAGCCCATGGAGGAACTCAAGAAGGATTTTGAAAATCAAGCAAGAGAAGGGGAGGAAAAATTGGTAAGAGAAAGAAGAATGATGCAAGAAAACAATTAAAAGTGAGTCAACAGGGGGTGGCTAGGTGGCACAGTGAATAGAACACCAGCCGTGGAGTCAGGAGGACCTGAGTTCAAATCCGGCCTCAGACACTTAACACAAAAACTAGCCATGTGACCTTGGGCAAGTCACTTAACCCCAACTGCCCTCCAAAAACCAACAGCCTGCTAAAGGGGACCCAAAAATTCAGTAAAGAAAATAATACCATAAGAATAGAGTAACTTATATGGCAAAAGAGGTCCAAAAAGCCAATGAGGAGAAGAATGACTTAAAACACCAAATTTTTTGAATGAAAAAGAATGAAAATGATGAAAAGAGATGAAAAAGAAATTTCAAAAACTCACTGAAGAAAATAATTCCTTCAAAATTGGATTGGAACAAATGGAAATTAATGACTTTATGAGAAATCAAGATACTATAAAACAGATAAAAACAAATGAAAAAATAGAAGGCAATGTGGAATATGCCACTGAAAAAAAATCACTGACCTGGAATATAGATCCAGGAGAGATAATTTAAAACTTATTGGACTACCTGAAATCCATGATCAAAAAAGAACCTAGAAATCATCCTTCAAGAAATTATCAAGCAAAATTGCCATGATATTCTAGAACATGGGGGCAAAATAGAAATTGAAAGAATTCACTGATTGTCTCTTGAAAAAGATCTTCCCCCCCCAAAAAAATTCTAGGAATATTATAGCCAAATTCCAGAGTTCCCTGATCAAGAAGAAAAGATTACAAGCAGCCAGGAAGAAACAATTTGAGTATTGTGAAAACACAATCAGGATAATGCAAGGCCTAGAAGCTTCTACATTAAGGGACCGAAGGGCTTGGAACATGATATTCCAGAAGTCAAAGGAGCTAGGA
>CM053601.1:62081280-62099134 GCA_028646575.1 Pseudocheirus occidentalis
GTGATATTCTAGAACATGGGGGCAAAATAGAAATTGAAAGAATTCACTGATTGTCTCTTGAAAAAGATCTTCCCCCCCCCAAAAAAATTCTAGGAATATTATAGCCAAATTCCAGAGTTCCCTGATCAAGAAGAAAAGATTACAAGCAGCCAGGAAGAAACAATTTGAGTATTGTGAAAACACAATCAGGATAATGCAAGGCCTAGAAGCTTCTACATTAAGGGACCGAAGGGCTTGGAACATGATATTCCAGAAGTCAAAGGAGCTAGGATTAAAACCAAGAATAACCTACCCTGCAAAACTGAGTATAATGCTCCAGCAGAAAACATGGTCATTCAATGAAATAAAGAACTTTTAAGCATTCTTGATGAAAAAACAGAAATGAATAGAACTGAACAGAAAATTTGGCTGCAAAAGAAGCATGAGAAGTTCAACAGGAAAGAGAAATCATAGGGAACTTATTAAGGTTGAACTATGTACATTTCTACATGGAAAAATGATCATTGTAAATCTTAAGACTTTTCTCAGTATGGGGGTATTTGAAGGACTGTATATGTGTGTATATATAAATATAAATATTAATATATAAATATATAATACACAAACATATATATGTGTGTATATATACAAACACACTCACAGACAAACACATACACACAC
Source organism: Pseudocheirus occidentalis (assembly GCA_028646575.1). Lineage (NCBI taxonomy): Eukaryota > Metazoa > Chordata > Mammalia > Diprotodontia > Pseudocheiridae > Pseudocheirus > Pseudocheirus occidentalis. The sequence continues at coordinate 62,081,941 of CM053601.1, forward strand.
ATATATATGCATATATTTACACATATATGTATGTACAGGAAGGAGTATTTGTATATAAATATATATGTGAGTGTGGCCATATGCATATGCATGTATGCACAACAGAGGGCACAGGATGAGTTGAATATGAAGGCACGATAACTAAAAAATAAAATTAAGAGGTGAGAGAGGTATTTATTGGGAGAAGGAAAGGGAGAGATAGATTCAGGTAAATTATTTCATACTAAAGAGGCAAGAGTAAACTGTTACAGTGGAGGAGAAGAGCAGGAAGGTGAAAGGGATTGGGATAACCTTACTCTCATTGAATTTGTCTTAACAAGTGGATAACATACACACTCAATTGGCTATCTTACCCCATAGGAAAATAGTGGGGTAGGGCATAAGAGAGGGGAATGAAAGAAGGGAGGGCAGGTTGAGAGAGAGGGTACTTAGGAGCAAACATTTTTGAAAAGGAATTGGGTCAAAGGAGAACATAGAATAAGTGGGTGTTGGGATAGGATGGAAGGAAGTATAGTTAGTTTTTCACAATGCAACCACTATGGAAATTATTTGAGTAACTACACATGTACAATCTGTATTGAATTGCTTATCGTCCCAATGGGGGCAGGTGACAAGGGAAGAAGGGGAAAATATCTGAAACTCAAAGTTTAAATAAAAGGTTTAAAAATTGTTTTTACATGCAACTGGGAAATAAGATATACATGCACTGGTGAATAGAAATCCATCTTGACCTACTATAAAGTTTTCAGGGTGATGGGGGAGGATATACGAGAGAACAGATTGGGGGAAAGGGTATTCAGTAGGCTTGCTATTTTGTGGTGGGGGTTAGGGGAAAGACATGGAGAAAAAAGTGTAACTCAAAATCTTGTGGAAATGAATGTTGAAAATTATATAATAAAATATGTTAATAAATACTTATATGTTTTATATTGTAAATGTTACATATTTATGTATATATATAATGACATTATGTAATAAGTAGAAATAAATATATTTATTTTAAAAAGTCCAGCCTTGAAAGGTTTTAAAAATTTTCTTAGATTCGCACCAGTCTTAAAAATATGTACACTTTCTGAAGGTTAAAAATGATAAAAATTCTCACAGCATTTCAAAAAAGCTATTCATCTTACCCTTCTGATTTATTCATTAATTAAATAAATATTTTTATAAGAGCCACTATGAAAATCACTGAGGTAGTTACTAGGTTCATGAATAGGTGACATTTCTTAAGTTGCTTAAACTCTTTGGCTATAATGACTTCCAGGATTACTTATTGCTTCAAAACTATGATCTCATGCAGGTATGAAGGGTGGAACACTAAGACAAACCATTCACTCCGGGTTCTAGTGATAATGTGTTGGGAAGGTATATTCCTACTATTGTATGCTGTAGCTGTTGAGCCTCTGACTAGTATAAATTCCATTTAGCAAATCAGTCAAGGTGAAGTAAATCATGTGTTATTCAGAAACCTTTACTAAACATGAGACAGAGTAAGAATAATAAAATGTAAATGATGATGTAATGGACCTGAACCCCAAAAGGCAAAGACCTTGTTTCTGGAGGCAACCCAGAATCTCAGTAAGCTCAATGAGAAAATTATTTTTTCCATTACAGGAACATAGAAACTTGACCCTGCAATTCCTCAGATAAAGGCTATCAGTATATATTCCAAGATGGTGGCCCAAGAACTTTTTTCCTGGCACCTTATCCCCAAGGACCATGCTCTGGCAACCCTTTTATCTCGCCCCTTCAATCGAGATATGTCCCTGAATTTCCCCATACTTTCCAGCAGCCCAGGACTCAGATGACTTGCTTATACTGACCACTCATTATTCCCACCTCAGATCACCTAATTACCACATTTGCCATCCTTTGCCTGTTGCTTTCCCCATATAAACATTAACATCACACTCATTATTTTGCAAGTTTCCTAAGGAACTTCTCCCTCCTTATTGGCATCACAATAAGCTTCCCCATTTGATTGGAAGACATCTTGAGTGCATGCATTCATTCCAGATGACATCTCCCTGATACTTCAGGGCTTAGAGCACTCCTAAACCATATAAATAATATTCTACTTATAAACAATTTCCCACCATAGTATTCATGGGGGAACAGAGCATACAAGATTACAGAACCAAAGCAGGAAGGCATATGCATAAAGATGGCGTCTCAGAACAATTCACACATCTGAGGAACTGGAATTTATACCCTTTGTTTTCCTCAGGAAAACAGTGTCAGTTTTCTGCAGTTTGACAATGAACTCATGGGACAGGCTGTTTCTCTGATGACTGTTGTGCACAGGTGGGCTCTCTTCTGGACTTTTCAATTCTTTCTAGAAGGGACCGTTTGTCTATTGTCTACTGAAAAAAGGATTATGGTCTCTCATCAAGGGCGAATATCTTAAGCAAAGAATCAACAGAGATTTTCCAGGTCTGTTCTTCTACTGGACTCTTAGCGGACTCTACCCTGTAAGAATTAGTGGGAAGGCACAAATAGAAAACCTTTCCTCTTTCAATCAGCTCTTCCAGAATGAAAATGAAGAGACTTTTCTTCTTGCAGCCACTTCTTCTAAGCCACAAGTGGCAGTGTGAAATCTAAGGTCTCTTCTTATGCCTAAATGTATGTCTCTCTTTAGATCAGTTCTGCTTTGGTCTTTGCTACTTTCAGAGCTCCACTCATCTAACTCTGTACTCTATATGCCTTAAGCTAAAGCAGAGACTTTGTAAGTGAGATAACTTACCTCTAACTCAAGAAGATAAACCCAAATTCACATTTCTGGCAGCCAACTTAAAACCAGGAAATATAGATTTTTCATATCATCATCAAATCCTTATTGATCTAAGGATCAAAGAATCCCAATTATCCACTTCAGAGTCCTCCTGATAGTTGTATTTAGATGTTAAGAGCAAGACACTTCAATTATCTTTACATTGAGTAATCGTCTTTTCTCTAGGGAATGACTTCAGTGTTACTCTGGTAACTGACCTTTTTCCCCCTTCTCCCTTACATTAAGAAAACTGTCCATAGGTGAAAAACTCAATCAATAGAAACAAATAAGATATAGGGATGTTGGTATGAGGATCAAGTTTGGCAAGGACAGTGATAAATTCACTTTGGGATATTTTGTTTTTTGGTGATCCTGAGTAATAACAGGAGTTGTGTTCAATAGGCAACTGCAATGTGGGGCTAGAATTGAAAGGAGATTGGATTTAAGTATGTAGATTTGAGAGTGATGGGTAGATAACAACTGCAGTCAATGGAGTAAATGAGACCATCAAGACCATTCATGTGGAAACAGAAGGTTAAGGACAAAGTTTCAAATTTCAGAGGTATCTTTGACTTTTCCACTCATCCATTTAACAAATCCTTCTGATACTTCATATGTATTGTCTCTTTTATGCACTCCTTCATCTCCAATACCACTGACACTAACCAGATTTAGAACCTCAACACACCATGGCTGTATTACTGCAAATGCCTCCCAATCAATCATGCTGTCTTCAGCCTCTTCCTCATTTGCAATTCATCCTAGACCCCATAGTTAAATGACTCTTTACTGACAGTGGCATCGTCTTAAACATTCCTACTAATTTTCATACATATGAAGTATATATAAAAATTGGGAATACTATAATACAGGAAAGCAAAGATGGATAAATCTGGCTCATTGGACCTACATGATGGAAGATTCGTAACTAAATCAATCTCTGATAAGATGAATAGGATAAAGATACCAAAACTTCAATATATGCTCAGTAAAGAAGCATTGCGTCCCCCATAGAACATAGCTAATGCCACTAATGGGCTTATTAGCACTCATTTTTTTTATTCTGCAATACAAAGATGTATTTTCCAAAGCTGACCAATTCTAGTAAGGGTGAGAGGCAGCCCCTGATGGAAGACATGGTATGAATTAGTTCACTTGCTCCAGAAGCATGGTTTTTTTTAATCTTCATAGTTTCACTTCAGGACAGCTGGATGTCATAGAGGATAGAGAACCAAAGCTAGAGTAAGGAGGACCAAAGTTCAAATCTAACCTCAGTCTCTTACTAGCTATCACACTCTGGGAAAGTCATTTAACCCTCTTTGCCTCAGTGTCTCATTTGAAAAATGAGCTGGAGAGAGAAATGGCAAACCACTTCAGGATATTTGCCAAGAAAACCCAAATGGAGTTAGGAAGAGCTGAACACAACCAAAAATATGACAATAACAAAAGTTTCACTTCATCTGCCAATAGATGCAGCAGAGACTGAAGTCTCCATTTCCATAATATATCCCCAGTTTGCATATTTTAGTGGTCTAATGGGTGAGGAGGGAAAATGGTACACTCTCTTGTTCTTGCTACTAGAGTTTCAGCTGTAAAGTTTTATGGCTTTAAAATTTTATCCCCTTGGCATACATTTTAGATGTGCATTGCCTTGGAAAAACTTAACATGCAAAATGGAGCCTTATAGTGAATGCCAAGAATATTGTAATGACAGGCATATTTCATCTACATATTTTTCTTTTAGTGTTGAGGTTCAAGCGTTGGACTTATGAAAGTCTCAAAGCTGGTTTGGGCCCTTTTGTTCTCCCTGGACAAAGCAGAACTGGCATAGTGAGAAAGGTATTAAAAATAGTCACAAGTACAAGAATAGTTATTCTATTCATATATAGTTCTTATTTACTAATAATACTAATAGCTAACTGTTATATACATTTATATAGTTCTTTAAGGATTGCAGAGAGTTTTGTGAATATTATCACATTTTTATCCTCAAAACAATGCTTTTTTAGTCTTGTGTGACTCTTCTTGACCTCATTCAGGGTTTTCTTTTCAGAGATACTGGATTTGTTCACTATTTCCTTCTCCAGCTCATTTAACAAATGAGGAAACTGAGGCAAACAGGGGTAAGTGACTTTATCTAGTAAATGTCTTTTACTAGATAAACTTAAGCTAGTCTATGTCTAAGGCTGGATTTGAAATCAGGTCTGCCTGATTCCAGGCTTGACACTCTATCTACCACACCACCTAGCTGCTCCATACTCACAGTAATCCCTGGAAGTAGGGGTTATTATCATTGCCCTTCTACCAATGGGAAACTGAAGTTCAGGGTATTAAATGACTTGCCCAGATTCACACAGTTTGAGACTAGATATGAATTTGTCATACTCCATTCTGGTGCCCTGTACAGTGCACCACCAAGTTGGCTTTATAAGAATAATCCACGATTTGATCAAGTTATGGAACCACTCTGGGACTCAACTCTTATTTTCAAACTGAGGGAAATGAACTTGTTGATCTCAAAGGCTTCTTCAAGGTCTAAGTCTCTACGAACATAGATGGCCAGAGGGATTGATAGACCATGAGCAATGGTGATGGTGATGACAATGAGGAGGCTCAGGAGGAGGAGAAGGTGGAAGACGGGATGGTTCTTCATGGTTGCAGGTGATGAAGATAATGATGATGAGGAGGTTAGGATGACAGATCAAGAGTGATGGCGATGGTGATGATGATGATGATAAAGATTTCTATATAATAAATTCAAACTCTCATATGATTTGTATGGTTTCTTTCTGACATTTCATATTTGGGAATCTACCAATCAGCTGCTTACATTAGGTGTGCATGGGGAAGACAACTAAAAAGAAAAAAAAGCCTGAAATCTGAAAAGATGTCCAGAAAGAGCAGGTTACTATTTTCAGATTCCCAATCTTCTTTCTAAAAGTCACCTCTATCAATTCCATTATACTTCTTTGTGAATCAGAAGTGTGAAATTTTGATAAAAATGTTATCAACTCACATTTCAGTTGCTAATTCCCTTCCCCCACATCCTTAAGCCATGGATTTTCAGGGGTATTACCACTTTCATTTCTTCTCTTTCTTTCATTATAGTGCATTATAATAGAAATTCCTCTAAATAAGTATTTTTTCTGCAGCCTTATGCTGTGATGCACATTAAACAATGTTTGTGGTATGCCTTTCACATCCAATACCAAACCCTTGAATTTAAGCACTGGTCTTAGGAGAGGGAATGCTTGATCTTCAGCTTAGTAACAAAATTTAGTTCTCACTTTTTAAATTAAATTATAATATGATGTATATAGAGTATATTCGTCCTCTTTTGCTGTTCATGCACAACTATGCAGAAATGCTCTTTTGTGACCTCCAAAGTAGAATCTCTATTGAAATTATATCATATGCCAATCTGTCACCTGCTTTCTATGTCTGCCCATCTGTCTCTGTATCTCTGTCTCTGTCTCTGTCTTTTTCTCTCTCTCTCCATGTAGAGATGTGAGTTCTGGGCATGAAGATGTCCCAATGTGGAAACTCCCTCCATAAACATAAATTAGCAAGTACTATGTAACATATTTTTTATAACTGCCAATGGAGACACTGAAAAATCAAGTGGTTTACTCATAATCATTAAGAAGCCTAAAATGTGGGATTCCAATTCACTTTTTAAGGTTCAAATGTATGCTTTTTCTCTCTAACACCACTCAAGTCTCTCATATACTCACAGATATTTCATACTATAATCTGGTGATGGTCTCAGAGGTACATTACCTAACAATGCTAGAAATATTAAATGTAATTCATGCATGAGGAAGCAATGACCCTTGGTGAGTTGCATGGCTGATGAGGCTACTAATTCAAGTCTGATGGAAATATTCATAAAGATGATGTTGTCAGTTTGGAGATCCTGTGACCATTCCACTGACGCTACTTCTCTAATTATACTAAAAATTTGTAAATTGTGATCTCTAAACTGAAGCCTGCATCATGAAATCATTCTCTACACCCTGCAATTCAAATATTGAAAGACTTGTCCTTCAAGCTAACACATTTGCACCACACATTATTATCTTTGTAATATAGGTCTCCATCGATTATTATACACAGGTTCATCAGTAATTCATCAAACTTCTTTCATACACCATAGCAATACAACTGACTTTTTAGGAGACACACAAGTCTCTTTGGATTAATCAATTTTGCAAAACTTCCTTCCAAAATTCCTGAGGAATTTTCCTATATGTGTGTACACACACACACACACACACACACACACACACACACACACACATATATAGATTTGGCCAAGATGTTTCTAGAACTGTTTTCCCTGGGATTAGAGCCTAAACAATGAATAAGGTAGGCACACTAAAGAAATCCAGAAAATGTTCAAAAGTTTCTCAATTCTGTCCCTTCTTCACCAGTTATTGGAGGAGAATGGGTGAGCTTCCCGAAACATTTTCCCCCTGAAAACTGTTTTCAACACTTTATTCATCACATTTGTCGCATTCTTAAACTGATTTCTAAAAAATAGTGGTCTTTGTTCTTTTCATAATAAGTGAGTGTGTAGACATTTGGCACTAAGGCAACACTTTAAGATTTACAAGCAACTGAAAGGGAAGCTGTCACTTCTACATGAGGTCACACAAAAGACCATCCATTCTCTGTGTGCAGACACATCACTACATAAGCAGTCTCATGGTTACTAATTCCATCTTAATCAATAAAATGTCATTAAAATATTTTTTCCTCCTGAGCAATTTGTTGAAATGAATTTGTTGAAATTTTCATCTCCCATTCTGCAACACTCTCTCACAATGATGATGACCTTTATGAATCAAAGACACTGAAGTGATTTAACAGAAAACAGAACTAAATTCCCTGCTCTCATTTATTAGAGATCACTATATAATTCTCATGAAAGACTGTCAGATTGCCTCAGCGAGAGGAAAATAAAGATAACAACAAACCTCCTCTCTTTAAGTCCTATGACTCTCAAGTTCTGAATTTTGCTTCTAAGGAATTACATAGGTGATTAGCCTGTCATTTCAAGGTCCTGTGGAATAGCATTCACATCTGAAAGTTTGTGACTGTGACCAAAGAATTGACCTAAAAATCAAGAATTTAACAGTGGTCATTCCATGTACTAGTGTCAAAAGTCACTTTTGTACTAACTTTTGTTGCTTTGATCTTTGAAACAACTTGAGTTAAACATTGTTTTTTGCAAACACTACTGTAACTTAAGTGAGACTGAATGGTAGGGTTGAAGCTTTCTGGCTTATTGCATTTATTATTCTCATTTCAGTGGGTCTGTAAAATTAGTTTCTACTTATTTTAATATTATTTGACATATCTGTACCCACAGTTTATGTCTATGACTTTCACTTTTATAATTCAAACTTGGCACTAAGAACCAATAAGCTATCACCAGTGAGTACAAAAAACAGTGAGGTGGATCTTTTTGAGAAATTACTTTTATTTCAACCAGTGAACAATCAATCATTTCTTAAGCATGTGCTATGTGTGAGGCACTGTTATAAGCACTGAGGTTCCAAAGGAAAGCCAAAATATTCCCTGCCTTCAGGGAGCTCATAACAGAAATAGGGAGACATTATGATAACACCTAGAGAGATACACAATATGTTCTAGATAAATTGGGAATAACTTCAGAGGGACTGCTTGAGCAGGATGGGTGACCTGGAAAGGCCTCCTTCAGAAGGTAGGATTTGAACTGAATCTTGAAGGAAGCCAAGGAAGCCAGAAGGTAGAGACAAGGAGAAAAAAGACAATGTGACCCATTATTGTAGTGAACGGGCAGCAATTCATGGATTATAGTAAAATGGTACTAAAGATGGCTAAGGATTTTAACTTAGATTTATATCACTAGGGGAAAAACATGGACAATGACTATGGGAGAGCAAGGGACAATCGAAGGACAGCTAGTAGGTACAACAGTTATCATCACAATGATAGGACACCATGAGTTTCCCTACATGTTTACTAGACACTCTGTAGCAAATTTCTGAGAGATCATGAGCAAAGAGTCACACAAGAAGAATTGCAATCTGTATCATGGGTGATAATACACACGTTGACACACAAGATTCATTGGGGTTATTATGTATACCTGGAAACTTGTCTCATATCACTTGTAAACAAATAATGTAACATATGCAGATCTTAAATGGACATTATGTGTATATATGTATACATATGTAGATATGTATATGTGTATATATACACATATGAATATCTACAAAAATTAAGTGACTTATCTAAGGAGACACTACTCATGTTTTAAGATTCTCATGACAGGATGCTTCAGTTACGTAGTTATGTATATAAATACATATACAATAGTTACATGTAGAATTATTTAGCTGCACGAGAGTCAACATGGCAAAGTGGAGAGTGACCCAGGCATAGGAATCATAAAATTAGAATTTATATCCTACTTTTGGGGGAAAAAATCAAAATCAAAGCAAAACTAAACAAAAATCAACTTATTGTGGCACCAAGGCAATTCACTTAATTCTCAATGTCTCAAGGAACTTAAAGGCTGTGATTTATATGATTTATTAATATGCATCATTTGAAGAAATTTCCATATTAGAATTCCCTTACACTGAGCTCAGAGTCTGGAAAAAAATAAGGACCAATGTACCTTCATACACTTTTTCTCATGTGTTCCACACAACTAATCTATGATATAGGCAATGGAATTATCATTATCCTCATCTTACAGATGAGAAATGTGATAATCAGAGGGGAAAATATAAATAAGGGCTTAAGAGAGGCCAAGTAATTTATCCAATATGACATATCTACTGAGTAAGAGAATTAGACTTGAGATCAGTCCTTGTGATTCAAAGTCCAATAGTATTTCTGGTACAGAATTTTGCTTCTCAGTCAATATTTTTTTGATTGGATTTGTGATTTATTTGGCAAAGGAAGTTCCCCATGAGACAATGCCCTCCCCCAAGCAGGTTGGCAACCGGTCTGAAAATTACTGTCACAGAAATTTGTTTGTGGTCACTGAGAGATTGAGCAACTTGTCTGAAATTGAGTAGCCAGAGTATATCAGAAGTAGAGCTAAAACTAACCCTAACTGATTTAGAAGTCATGTTTCCATCCACTGTAACATCAGTTAGACACGTATAGACTTTCCCTGCAGAAACAAAGTAATATGAGACAAAGAATGCTATAGTTGAGCAGACTCAGAAATTGTTAAATATTTGAATCAAAAGAAAATTATTAAGGAGCAATAGGAACTGAAATGAGGTCCAAAAGGGAGTACTCAAAGAAATAAATTATAAAATTTAATGTAGAGTGGGAGAGGAGGAGTATGATAGTTGTTTCCAGGTATATTAAGTGTTATGATATGAAAGAAGGATGGGACTTAAGAACAAAACTAAGAGGTAAGTTGAAGAAATCTATAGTTCATATTAATAAAACCAAAAGTGAATAAATAATTCTATTTCTCTAAAAGTAAAAACAAACAAACAAACAACAATAACAACAACACAATCGTTTTTCCTCAAGGAAAAATTCATGATCAGAAATTCACTGGAAGAGATTTTTGGTATGGTGTTGATTAGACTATATGAGCTCTGACATCTTTTACAGCTCTGGAATGTGGTGATTTGATAATCCTGTCTGTTGGTATGAGAGAGAAAGAGAATAAGAAGGAGTGGGGAAGAGGGTGGGAGGGGTATGGAAGAAAGGAAGAGAGGGAGAGAGGGGAAGAAGGAGACAGAGAGACAGACAGAGAAAGAGAGGGAGAGAGAGAGAGAAAGAGAGAGAGAGAGGTAGAGAGACAGAGAGAGAGAGAGAGAGAGAGGTAGAGAGACAGAGAGAGAGAGGTAGAGAGAGAGAGAGAGAGAGAGAGGTAGAGAGAGACAGAGAGAGAGAGAGAGAGGTAGAGAGAGAGAGAGAGGTTTTCAGTCTCTTCTTTCAATTTCCACAGTAGAGAACAGCTGCATGAGTCTAGTATATTCTATTCTTATTCATTTAGCAAGTAATTCTTTAGAAGCAGATATTTTCTGCACATATTTCAAGTCATTTGTCACCTTCATGATCTGTTGTTTCAAAAATGAAGACTAAAGAAGCAAACAGTATAAGAGACATAAATGGAGTTATTGAGGACCTGGAAAGAAAAGGATCATCTGGTGGTACTTCATATCCTCCCTGCCTTCCTCTCCTAATCCTTTGGATTCTGGAATTGGGGCCTAGTCAATTACAAAAAAGGAAAAAAAATAAAAGCAATAACTTTGCAAATATATCACTATCTTCTTTGACAGTTTTACCCTGCAGTCATATCAATGCAATACTTCCCTCCGTTCTCATTCCTTAGATTTCACACTCAATGTATAATGTGCTATTCATTTTTCCCAAACTCCACAAACTACTAAATTGTTCCAACAAAACTAAAGAATATGCCTGGCTGCCTGCCTACCTTTCTGTTTGTCTATCTGTCTATCATCTATCCATCTGTGTGTTCACATATACATACATATATACATATATATGTACATATATTTTCCATAAGAAAGAATTATGAACAAACTTGAAAATATCATCAACTTGTGATTGTAATGGAATTTAAAGACCCTCCTGTATTGGCTTGATTTTCTGGTTGAGTGTTGAAACCCAGAGCTTGTGAATCCCATTTGTGGGATGGACTTGTTGACATGAAGAGAGAGGATTGGACTAGGAGGAGCTAGTGCTGTGGATTTAAAGAGAGGCCCAAGCAGAGAAAAGGCCCAAACAGAGAGGTAGAAGAAATTTTGGGGAGCAGCATTGTGGAGGCAGAGAAAGAGGATTATTGCCAGGGGACAGAGTTGCTGGGAGAGAAAGAGAACTGCCAGCTGAAGGGTCTGGGACTGGAACCTAATCTCCATTTGAGAAGAGAAACTTTGTGACTAAATGAATGTACTTGCCAGGCGTGGGATACTATGACTTTATACTTTGTGATGGAATTGAGATATTTTGTGATTGAATTTCAAACTTGGTAATTGACTGAGTTACACTGTATTATGATTTTCTCTGTTCTGTTAATGTTTTGCCTTAATTTGTCACTGAATAAATTGAGAGTTATTATGCCAGTATTCCTAACCTTGGAAGTTGCATTTGCTTGGCATTACACAACTCTATTATTTTTGCCTGATAATTTCAGTTACAAATGCAACAATTTATAGGAAAAGCATCATATATATTATAAAGGTTTTTATATTATAAAGTATTAAAAAGTAAGTAAAAATATATCCAAGAGAGAATTTAGGATTTATTTTTTAATTAGTGTTAATATTTTGACACACAAATGGGGTAAAAAAAAGAAAAGAAAAAAGTCTACAAGTTTGGTAAGCTCTACAAAGAGCTGTGTGTACACAATTAGCTATGCCACTGTATAAGATTGTATTTAACTAATTTTCCTTGTGAAAAAAATTAATATTTTGCATGTGGGACTGGAAGGTTATAACTGGAAATTGCTGTGATGTGAAAACACTTCATTACATATTTTAAAATGTGTTAGGTTTATTCTATTATCATTTATTTTCAATGGATAAAACAGCAGAGAAATAAGGTAATTATTCAACTGGTTAAGGTTAAAATAATTGATACTCCTGATACATAGGAATAAAATAGAGTGAAAACAATGTTTTATTTTAGGTTGACCTTGAGTATGTATTATTTATTTCAACTAACAGGTGAAGTGTCAGGAAGAAATAAGGGAAAACTTAATTGAAGAGACATGTAGAGAAGGACAGGTAACAGGGAAAACACAGTAGAGAATCATCAGTACCTGATACACTTAAATTATACTATTTAAAACATTAAAGTTCACTTAATACAGGTGCCCCTTCCACTGGGATTGATCATCATATTGCCACAAATTAGTAGTCTTCATTAGCTGCTGAGACTAAATTATGGCCATGATTTGGATAATGAAAATAACTTGGAAATAAGCTAGGCTGACATCTAAATGAAATGCAGTCTATTTGTGTATATTCAACACTTTTTCATCTTGTTAAGACCCATGAATGATTACAATCCATTGGTTTAGCAAAAACAAAGCAAAATACCAAACCTAGGACTGCCTCAAAACCATAAATAGACTTTAAAGTGAACTTTAGTGCAGAAATATTTATGTTCTACATTTTTAAATTTATAACTCTATAAACACATTTGTACCTCTATGTTCAAGTAAATGAAGGAAATATTAGCATCAGGACTGCTTTTAAAAATGAATCCTAATTCTGCCTAAGCATCTTTCTTCTCTGTCCCCCACCCTCCCTGCCCTTATCTCTCCTGCATCAGTAGTGTGGATTTCTAAACATCTTCCTGTCAGTTTTATGTAATGATTCTAGGTTCTCATGTATTTCAATTTATAACAGCTTTCAGTCTTTTTATAGAAAGAATGACATTGTTAACTTGCAGCCATAAATGTTTTGAATATTGATTTATCAGAGTACGTAAGAGCAATTTCTTGGGAACTCCTTGATCATACTAAAGAAACCCATTTTTGTTTTTTTTTCCCCAAAAAGGAAATAAGTAAAGGATTACTGAACATGTCTTTCACTTAAATACAAGTTCATGAAAGTCTGAATTTCTTTAAAACAACTTGAGTTAAGCAAGACAACAGCAGGGGCAGAATCTTACTCAGGCTTTCACTACAAGGACATCACCAATTAAGTCACTGAGCTGGTGTATTCTATTTTGAACAGATGTTCCACACCTTTTTCCAAGGGCATAACAGGTTTTTGCACCCACCTGATTTTTATATAGTACTTGGCTCCTCTGCAAAAGCTCCTATTTAATGACAGCTTCCAAAGGAAAGGGAAATTTTGTCTATGACAGCACTACCATCCACATTAGTGACATGCATCGCTTTATTCCTCAAACATGTAGGTGTTTGGTTTTGAGCTTTGGAAGCTGCAAGTAAGAACCTTCTCACCTCCCAATGAAATCACAGATGCCTTATCCATGGGTAGATTATCCTACTCAGGTAGATCCTGCTTTTAAAGACTTATTATACAGACATTTTTTTTCTGCTTAATTAAGCCCTTTTGTTGACCTAAAAAAAGTGTTTGTTTATTCCATCTAGTCCTAAAGTAGTAGGGCCTTTAAATCTAAAATGTTAATTACACAACATCTCCCTGCCCCAAGGAAAGCTTGAACCAGTAAGCTTAGAGAAATAGAACTGTTCTTCTTTCTACTAACTGTATTTCAGTGATGATAGTTTCTAGGAGGGAAGAACTCTGAACAACGGAGACACTCCATTGATTATAATAGACACCATTCTAGCTTCTCTCAGTGGCATGCTGTCAGACTATTTATATATGATTTTATTTATTTAGCATTTGATTTTAATAAATATTATTTATTTGTATAATTTTTGTTATTTAGTCATTTCCAACTTTTGTGACCCCATTTGGAGTTTTCTTGGCAAAAATCCTAGAGTGGTTTGTAATTTCCTTTTCCAGCTCATTTTACATAAGAAGAAAACAATCCAAGTGAGGTTAAGTGATTTGTCCTGGGTCACACAACTAGTGTCTGAGGCTAAATTTGAACTCAGATCTGCCTGATTCCAGAGCTGAAGCTTTACCTACTGTACCACCTAGCTGTCCTATTTAGCTACTTTGGGTTTTTTTTTAATTAATGTCCTTTTCCAGTGTTTCATTGTGTTGGGTTGATTCCCAAGAGAAAGATGGAAATTGTATCAGGGCACTGAATTGCACTTCATGTGTTTGAGTCACCAGACTCAGATGACTTACTGAGCCTTTAATACTGAAAGCACTAAATGCTGAGTACTCCTTTAAATTTCTTGGCGAATGGGAAAAGCACCACATTTTTTTAACCAAAGATAATTAAGTTAGTAAACTACAAGTCATCATATTTGACTTCAGTTTCAGATGAATTTCTAAAATGTATTCTTGAAGGAACATTTATAGAACATTTTGAAAAGTAAAGAGCAATGAAAAAGATTCTGAATGGCTTGCACATGGAAACATCATTACAGACTAACTAAATTTCTCTTTTGGCAATTACTATTTTTGGAAGATCATAGGATTTTCATTAAATAAAAAATTTACAATCATTTTTTAGGTAAACATTTGCCAAGGTTTGTCATTTTATTGCTGTGGAAAATATAAAAAATCGACTAGTTCTATTAAAGTACATATAGGTTAATAATGAATTGATTGAATGGCCAGATCCTGAAACTAGTTAGCAGATTAATTTTAATTAATAAAGACTCTCTAGTAGAATGTCCCAGAAATCTGTATTTTGTCCTGGGCTGTTTGACCTTTTAATCAGTGACTTGGATAAAGACATAGATGTCATGCTTGTCAAATAGAGAATCTGGGAAAGAGAGTCAATATTTAGAATGTCATGAATAGAAGTATAGAAAAGTTAGATATTATAAATGTATGGAGAAAGTTGAAAGGTAATTGAAAGCAGTAAACTATTTTCTCAGTGGTCCATGGCACCTACTCAAAACTGTCCATGTATCAAGGCATATAAACTTCCCAGATAAATAGAGAAAGGGAGACATATTAAATTCATCCGTTTCAGATGGTAATGAAATTATATATATATATATATATATATTCAATAAAGGCCCAGGAAACATAGATTAAACTTTAAACTAATCATATAGAATGAGTGGGTCAAAGAACGAATCACAGAAACAATAGCATCAATAATAAGTATAACTATAATAAGAAAACATAGTGAATTTTATGTGATGCAGTCAAAGCAGTACTTAGGTGAAATCTACACCTCTGAATGCTCACAGAAACAAAATGGATAAAAAATACCATATCATTGAATTTTGCATGTAGATAAAATAAACTAGAGGGGAAAAAATTTCCAATTAATCTGCAAATGGGAATGCCTAAAATATCTAAGGAGAGATTGATAAAATTGAAAGTAGGATTACCATTGAACTATTAGCTGTACTTGGGAATTTTGTGGAAAAAACCCATTAATTTGTTTAAAAGAAGAAGAAAAACAAATTACCAGTATCAAAAATGAAAAGAGAGAACTCTCCAACCATGAAGATGAAATTAAAACAATTATTAGGAACTTTTTTAGCCAATTATATGATAATAAATCTGACAATCTAAATAAAATGGATGAATAATTACAAAAAAAACCCATAAATCACTCAGATTAACAGAGTCAGGAATAGAATACTTAAATAACCCTACCTTAGAAAAAGAAATTGAAAAGCTGCCAAAGAGCTTACAAAGGAAAATAAAAATTCTCAGGACCAAATGGATATTCAGGAGAATTCTACCAAACACTGAAAGGACAATTAATTCCCATACTAATAGAAATTACTTGGGGAAATCTGCAAAAGAGTCCTACCAATTTCCTTTTTTGGAACAAATATGATGCTGATACCAAAACCAGGAAGAACAATAACAGAGAAAGAAAACTGTAGACCAGCTTCCCTAATGCATACTTTTGCCAGAATGTTAAATAAAATACAAGCAAGGTGGTGATAGCAATATATCACAAAGCTCATATAATATGTGGAAGTGGGATTTATTCTAGGAACGCATGGATGGTTCACTATTAGGAAAACTAGGAGAATAAATTGACCATATCAAAAACAAAATCAATAAAAATCTCATGAAGATATCAATAGATGAAGAAAAAAATCTTTCAACAAAATCCAACTCTCATTTTAATAAAAAAAAACATGCAAACTAGGAAACATTTTGATCTGTTTTTTCCCCAAATTATTAATTTGTTTATTTTTAGTTTTCTCCCCCTTCCTCTCAACTCCATCCCCAAGATGACATGCAATCCAATATGGGCTCTACACATACATTACCATTAAACACATACATACATTAGTTATGCTGCAAAGGAGAGGTATAACAAATGGGAGAAACTAAGAGAAAGAAAAAAAAGGCAAACAAAAAAAATAGTCTACTTCTCTTTGCATTCTGACTCCATATATCTTTCTCTGGAAGTTGATGGTATTTTCCATCATGAATCCTTTGGAATTGTTTTAGGTCCTTGCATTGCTGAGAAGGGCTAAGTCTATCAAAATCAGTCATCACACACTGTGGCTATTACTACATATGGTATTCTCCATGTTCTGCACATTTCACTCAGCATCAGTTCATATAAGTCTTTCCAAGTTTTTCTGAAGTCTATCTATTGTTTTTCTTAGAGTAAAATAGTATTCCATTACATTAATATACCACAATTTGTTCACACATTCCCCAATTGATGGGACTGCCCTCAGTTTCCATTTTTTGGCCACCACAAAAAAGAATTGCTATAATTGTTTGTGTATGTGTAGGTCCTTTTCCCATTTCTATTATCTCTTTGTGATACAACCCTGGAAGTGATATTGCTAGGTCAAAGGGTATTTACATTTTAATAGCCCTTTGCAAA
>CM053601.1:62099634-62148526 GCA_028646575.1 Pseudocheirus occidentalis
AAAGGGGGAGATAGATCAGGGTAAGTCATCTTATATAAAAGAGGCAAAAGAAAACTGTTACAATGGAGGGGAGGAACAGGAAGGTGAAAGGAAATGGGCCAACCTTACCCTTATTGAATTTGGCTTAAGGAGGGAATAACGTACATACTCAATTGGGTATTTTACCCTATACAAAATTGAGGGAGAATGAGAGAAGGGTGGGCTGATTGGGTGAGAGAGTATTTAGAAGCCTATACTTATGAAAAGGGACAGGGTTAGTGTAGAAAATAGAATCAGTGGGGGCAGGACGGGATGGAGGGAAATATAGTTAGCTTTTACAACATAACTACTTATGGAAACATTTTGTGTAATTACACATGTATAACCTATATTGAATTGCTTGGCTTCCCAGTGGGGGTGGGTGAGGAGGGAAGAAGGGAAAGAATCTGTAACACAAAGTTTAAAAAAAAGGTTAAAAATTGTTTTTTACATGCAACTGGGAAATAAGATATACAGGCACTAAGGTATAGAAATTCATCTTGCCCTACTAGAAAGTTAGGGGGGATAGGAGAGGATATAAGAGAGAACAGATTGAGGGAATGTCTATTCATTAGGCTCAGTATTTTGGGGGTGGGGTTAAGTGAAAGACTTGGGAGGAAAAATGGTAACTTAAGATCCTGTGGAAATAAATGTTGAGAAAAAAATAATAAACTGGGGCCAAAGAGGATGTAAGCTTCTTTATGACGTGGAATTCTTTTGTGTTTTTCTATGTCCTAAAGATTTCATTGTCCCTAATATGCAGTAAATTGTTGATTGGTTGAAGTAGATGCTATTTGTCAACCTCACCAATGACTTACTTGCTGCTTTGGAACACGTCTCAGCAGTATATACTCAGTTCATTTTTTAAAAACGTGATATGCTTCAGTCTCTTTGACATATTGACTTTCAATTTTTAAGTAACATTTTTTTAAATTGTCTATAATATCTAATGTAACAAAAATAAATTTAATACACAATAATATTTGTTCTTATGGAATTTATCTATCACCCTTATCCATAAACAAAACAGATCTCAATCTGAGGCAGAATGTTAAATGTTAAGTAATTAATACAACTTCTATTACACATGTGCAGATTAAAATCAATTTGGTTCTACTACTTTGGTTTGGCACAAGATAAAAAGGAAAAATGTCAAACATATGACTTATCACCCCAAATCTTAAATAATGCAGAATTTCATTTGTGTGATTATTCACTTCACCAATACAAATCACTGCCAGTCCAAGCCTACCTTTCCTATATATGTCTTATCCATGTATTTTCCCTTTTAATTCCATCCTAGAAGACACCTGACAACATCCCAAGACCTTCCAAGACTCTGGGTGGTCTCTCTGATTCCCTGGATCCATTTCCCTGGTTCCAGCTCCCTCCTGAATCTGCCAATCACCTAGATTCAGGAGCTGAAAGCTTACAATTATCCCAATACCTTTTATCCATTCAGTTGTTGTCTCACAATATCAATCATTAGATGATTGCTCCATGCCATTTTATTATATAATTATCTTGTATTTTTTCCTTTGAGCTATTTATGAAGGGTATATATATGTATTTAATATGACATAATTTGTTTGTGCTCACTCATGCCCTTTAGATAACTTCTAATTTTTGTTTTTTCAAGATGTAATGCCCATAATTTTTAATCCAGAAGCAATACAGTTGAAAATCTTATTCAGTTATACTTTATAATTAATAAGCTAACTTATACATTATCAGAAAGATAAGTAGAACTTACTTCGATATCAAATTAGTCAAGAATATCTCAAATAGAAAATGTGGGACATTTCGAACACTAATGCATTGTTGGTAGAGATCTGTGATAGAAATTTTAAATCTCTTTTTTTCACAGAACTCATGATAAAAAATGCCATCCACATTCAGAGAAAGAACTATGGAATGTGAATGCAGAACAAAGTTGACTATTTTATTCTTTTTTAATTTAGTTTACTTTTTTCTTTCTTTCTCATGGTTCCTCCTATTCATTCTGGTTCTTTTATACAAGATGTCTAATGTGAAAGTATGCTTAATGGGGGGGGGGAAGAAAAGTTTTGCATAAATTTTAAAAAACTATGGAATTTTGGGAAGGAAAAAGAAAGAAAACTTTCAATATTCACCATAAGCCTTATTTGAAAATACCTAAATTAAATAGGAGTTATTCATTTACAAACATTATTGTTTCTATTGCATTGTCCATTTTTCTGAGCATTAACTAACCTATATCATTTCATTTTATCCACAAGAAGAGATTTAAAGTTTCTTTCAAATATTTTCCTAGAAATCGAGGTCATCTATGTTTATGGCATGCCCTTGATCTTCCAACTAGTAACAGTGCCAGCATCTGGGGAAACTAGATGGGCCAGTGAAGAGGGTGCCAGCCTGGATTCAGGAAGAATAATCTTCCTGAGCTAAAATCTGGCCTCAGACACTTTCTAGCTAGGTGACCCTGGGCAAGTAATATAACTTTTTGCCAAAGTTTTCTCTTCTTTAAAATGTGCTGGAAAAAGAAATGGCAATCTAGCCAATGTCTTTGCTAAGAAAACCTCAATTTGTGTCATGAAGAGTCAGACACTTTTGAAATGAATGAAAAGCAACAGTGCTAGCAAAGCAAATGTGGTTAGGTTATCATGTATTGTCATTCAGGAAGATATGTTGGCACTTAGTAATAATTACTTCCCTTTCTAAATGACCACAAACATTCCATTTACATATCTTGGAATATAAGAAAGTTATAACTGGCTAATAATTTGCTGATTGCACTTTCTGTCTTAGAAAGTCAGTTCAATTTTTGCTCAAATCCAGTAACAGAGCGTTATTTTTCAAAGATCACTGATAGTGAATTAGAAATGAAATCAGTCAATTCTTTTAAGAGCCTAGGATTACATTTGATCATCTCATTTTTGTTTTTATATTATCAATACCTAACAGAGAGACAACATGAAGTAGGAGCTTATTAAAGTTTTCTGACTGTCCTTAGCAGTCATCACTTGCTTCAGATTGCTGTGAGATTTACTAACTTTACCAAGTATTGCTGACACCATTCTTCCACAACTGTGTATTCTTTTTATTCACCCTCTACTATCTTCCCTTGCTTCCATCTTCTCCATCTTTTTGAGAATTGGACTCATTAATAAGATTGCTGTTAATTTCTATCAACCTCTTTAGACAAAATCCACTTTTCTTCCTCATTAGAATAATTTGTATCATTAGAATTTCAATTTTGAGAACTTTCTCTTCCTTCTCCAGCTTCCTGAGTTCCCAGATAGGGATAGGAGTAGATCTATGATTTCACTGATACAGAGGAATTCCAGAAAAGAAAATTTACACACAGCATTGCATTTTCTGAAACCTAGAGGTTATCCTAGAACATTAAATGGTTAAATTGCTTATCCAACGTGTGATTAAATTTATATGGTCTCTTAGAGCATCTTTTTCCATGACACTGAGTTGCTTCTCATGAAATCTAGGGTGTCAAATAATAATTGGATTATAGTTATAGTAAAGGCAACTAGATTTTTTATATCAAGAATTCTAAAATAGAATAGCTATAATAAATCCCAGACACATATAAGTTAACTGGTGACTATTTTCATTCCCTGTTAATCTTTTAAAAATACAAAAGTACACATAAGTACCCACAATATTTTGAAGAGGACCCACCCTTCACCAATACAAAAAAACACATATGGCCAAATATTACAAATATTAATGCTTTAAATGAATACTTATGCTGTGTCTATAATTGCTAAGTGATTATATCTTTGCATTTACTATTGTTTTTTATTCACTCATTGCATTTACTTGGAAACAGCACACATTCTATTTATAGAAATCATATAGAAGTCAGAGTCCCTAGGTTCAAAATTCAGGTATATCATAACTTCTCTGGAGTCTCAGTTTCTTATAAAATGAGAAAATTGAATTTGATCTCTAAAGTCCCTTTTAATTATAACTCTACAATCTCTGTATTTGTTCTTATATGGTTTTTCTATGGTACTCAGAGTATGTAATGTTCCTGAGGTTTTCCTTTTTTTTTTCATTTTGCATTGGTTTATTTGTATTTTTGAAATTCATAGAAGTCTGTGTGTGTGTGTATGAGACAGAGAGAGAGACAGAGAGAGAGAGAGAGACAGACAGACAGACAGACAGACAGACACAGAGAGACAGAGACAGAGACAGAGGATCCTGGAAGAGATCATCAAGGTAATTTAGTCCAATCTCCTCATTCAAAAAAAAAAGAAGAGAGAACTAAGATTTAGGTAGATAAAGTAGTTTGTCCAAGGTCACAATCAGCATAAGTGACAGTACTGGAATTTGAATCCATATTTCTGACTCCAGATTCAGTGCTCTTTCACTGTCCCATACCACTTTCTTCATATTTATAAACTTAATGACATTGTAATAATCAATTACATTAATAAGTCATAGTTTGTTCAGACATTCTCACTATTTTCAGTTCTTTTTAGCTACCAGTAATGCTATGATATATATTTTGAATATATATTCTTTTCTTATGTATGATTAAATTTTTAGCTTATTCCCAATCATCAGATTATTGGTATTATTTTTTTTTATTTTTCTGGTCCAGTGCAAGACTGGCTTTCAGAAAGATTCCAACAATTTTTAATTGCATCAGGAATGTATAAGTAAGTACTTATTTCCCTAAGTCCTCCAAAGCACTGAGTTTTATCAGTTATGTTTTGGGCATTTTAATACCTATATTCTTCTCATTTTTTTACAGTATTCCTTTCTAAATGGTTAATCAACCAATACAGTATTTTACTTATAAGGATATCCTGTATTAAAATGATAAATTGAACTTAAACATTTTTATAGTATAATACATAATACTAAACTGCTTGATCAAAAATTACTTAACACTTTTCAATACATAATAAATATAGATTTAGAAAGTTTTTAATGAGCTCTTAAAGTTATATAGGTCTTCATCTGAATTATCACATACATGGAATGCCCAACAATGGTCTACATATTTTCTACATTCATTATTTTTTAATAATGAGTGCCATGTTCTCTCTCTCTATTCCCTCCCCCAGCCACTGAGAAGGCAAGCAATAAAATGTCCATTATAATGGTTTACATAATTATCATGGTACTTTTCATTCAACAAAATACTTTTACAGCATCTAGGAAAAATGTTGAGGCACTTTGAAAATCTTGCCACCAAACACCAGCTACAGTGAAGGAGACTGAACACTTCTCCACAAGCAGAGAACTGGCTATTAATTTAAAAAGTTGAACTTCTATGATCACTAAGAATTGCTTCCTACCTTACTTCAAGTTCATGCAAATTTAACAGCAAACAAATGAAGCTTCCAAAGCAGTTGATTCCAAAGTAGGCAAGTAGGCTTTAAAGGTTGGAAACAACTGCAGATAAAAGTGGCAGGAGACTTTACACTTTCATCACTGTTATCAAAGCTACCAAAAAGCCACTGCCTTAGAAAACAACTCAATGTACTTTGAGGTTCAAAGTACCTTGAACTTTGAGGTTCAAAGTGTATTTGAATTTATTCTGCAATTTCCAGCATTTTTCTCTTATATAACGGATTTTTTATTTAGGGGAAGGCTACTGCCCCATTCACTCTCAATTAAATCTTCAATTGACTTTGGCCATTACAATTTGACAGCCCGTGTTCACTGATCTAGTATAAAACAGATGAATTTGGAACTTGGTAAATTAGTCAGATTTCTAACACCATACATATTTTAATTTAATTGTCAGTTGCTTCTATCCCAATTGCCCCAAACATCTTAGTACATGCAATGGGAACAATTAATAAAAACAATAACAGCATTATGAAGACAAGCAATTTTGACAGGCTTAACAACTCTAATCAGTTTGATAGCCAATCGTATTTCTAGAGAACCCGTGATGAAGTATGCTACCCACCTCCCGACAGAGAGACGTGATGTGCTCCAAGTAGCGATTGTGTTTTTGGATCTGTTCAATACAGGAATTAGTTTTACTTTACTAGGAACATTAGTTACAAGATTTTTCTTTTTAGACAGAAAAATAATTTTGTTTATTGGGGGAAAACTTGCTAAAAAAAACCACAGGCAATAAATGCCTTTGGTAAAGAGCAAACTGAAAGTTGAGTTTCAGTGAAAGCTTCCAAAGTATTAAGTGAATTTTGGACCACATCACTTGAAAATATGTAAGGGAGCACAGCTAATCAATTCAGTATCTAGAAAGAGCTAAGCTCAAAACAGATTTAGAAATGGTTTATATTTTCAAATTATTCATTAGTGTAATTCTCATTTTCAGCATCTTTCTTTCAGACTCCCCAAGATTTTCCCAAAATGGTGATACTATCTCCTGTGGATACTAGAATTAAAAAGGGGGCCATGGAAGCATAAGGAAAGAAGAGACGAGAAGAAAATTTTGAGAAGTCTTTCATACATCTTTCATTTGTTGAGAAAGAGAATTAAAGTTGTAACGATTACATTATTTTCCAAATGAAAAAACAAAATTCAAATTACAATCAATCAGTGGGCAAGTCCACCTTAAAAAGCAAATGTTGGCAGTGAGCTGTTGCACCTTGTTGGAATGAAGTCCATCATTTATCTATAGGAATATGTGAATGTAATGCCTTGTTAACAATGAGGTACTATATAGTTACATGAAGCAATATTGTATCACAAAAACTTCAATGCAGGAAAAAAACCACAACAATTGTATAATAAATTATTAAATTTAAGATGCATCTTTTAAAAAGTATTTTATATATTTTTTCAAATAAAGCAAATGCTAAAAAACTGCTCAAGGTTTAAAGAGAGTGCATTTCCATTGGGGAGGGGGGTATCCTGAGTAATCTCTGCATATGAAGCAGGGGTGTTCTTTCCAAAAAGTACTTCTGAATTTTATTACTTGAACAACAAGACATATTTGCTTCTCCTCCTCCTTCACATGAAGTAGATATAGAATAGCTGGTTTATATAAGAGAATAAAACAAGAAATTTAACAAGATGGCTGAATGAATGGTCAGTCCGATTCCCTTTCAGTATTTCACAAAAGGAAGAAACATGTCAGATAAAGCAAAGAAAAATTAATGTATCTTCAAGGGGAAAATCTCACAAAAGAACCAGAAAGAAACTGAAGACTTAATTATGGAGTGGTGGGGGAAGGAAGACTTCTCAATGTAATGAACAGATATTATCAGGTATAAGGAACTTAAAGAGATATATCTATTAAGAAAGAAGACATCTTGCTGATAATGCACATAAAGTAGAGAATTTCCCTATTTTTTGAACATCAAGAGCATTTTATAAAAATAGTAAAATAAATAAGGTTACTTCTGCCATATGTAACTATCAAATTAAGAACTCCTAAGGATAAATAGAAAGCAAATGTGAGAATCAGCAATTTAGTTATACTTAAAAACTGAAATAAAGCAACAGACTCTCTGGAAAGGAGGACTGAAGAAATTAAATTACAAATTATAGAAAAATATCAGAGTTAATTTTTTTAAAGAAAGTTTTTGAAACTGTACTTGAAGTTTCAGTGTTCCAAAACAAATGAGCTTGACAAAGTTTACTGAAGAAAAAATGAGAATTACTGGTCTCCCAGAAACAAACAAACAAACTAAAACTCATCACATATCAGGAACTCATATAAGAGAGTTGCTGCATATATTAGAAATAGAGACAAAGTTCAAATTGATAGAACTTATACACCATAATGGAAGAGCCTCTAGTTTAAGTCACTGAAAAATTAATTATCAAAGTTCAGCATATGAGAGAGAATCTTAGATGCAAACATAAATAATGTAACTTTGTGGTTTTACAAGTCACTATGCTTCCATAGGGATCTTTATGTATGGCTTGATTGTTCCCTAGTTCTATCTGAGTTTGATGCAACTGATCTTGAGCGGTGATTCTCAGCCTATGAATCAGAGAACCCCGAAGAGTTATGGTCTCCTAAAAGACCACCAAATTATTATATAAGGTATCCAAATTCACATAAAAATATACAACTAAATGAATACAACTTCTTTAGGCTCAGTAAATAATATAGCTATTATGTTACTTTAAAAAATGAAATAACTTAAATATATTGCTCTTTTCAAACACATATAGATGCTTTTTGACTAAAAAACAAATTAACTTTGATTTTGTGCTACTATGTATTTTTTTAGACAATGGATACTAATAATACAGTTGTTATAGGCATTGAAACAATCTCTCTTAAGGGGTCTTCATACTAAAAAAAATTGGGGGTGGCTATTCTAAAGTATCATTTAGATTACAATGACATAATAATCCAAATAATTAGAAATAATAACCTTGTGAATTCTAATGTATAAATCCATTTCCTTGATATAATCATAAATTGCATGTCCCAAATAAAAATATAACTTGAATTCACATTTCTAACTAAAGTCATCTATTCATTTATTTTCAGCAATTTCTCCATGTCTACTAACCCCAAACCATCATGTACATATTATTTTTAGACTATTTGGAGTGATAGAAAATATTAACCATAGTTCCTTGCCACAAGGGCATTTGCAATCTGGCAGTAGAGAGCAAACACTTAAAAATGAACAATGACATCACAATGTAAGACAGTAAATGTTTTCATTCACCTACCTCTTAACCACACAGACACTAAACATGAAGGAATTCAGTGAAAAAAAATGGGTAAAAGCCTAAAGGAAGATGTGTAGGACTGTGTTGAAACCTATCCTGATTCTTTCATATGAAAGAAAACAAACATTATAGAATCTCTTGTTTCTCTTTCATTTCTCCCTTGTTTACTAGCAAATAAGTATATTGAAAGCTTTGAGAAAGGATGTTAAAAAAATTACTTGCTGTGTTTTGAAGGTAGTGGCAATAATCCAGGATGAAACTGAATAAAGTGAACTTTAAAAAATAGCTTTGGAAATATCTTAAGAGTACAGCTGTTCTAAGGAATATTTAAAATTCCTGTGCAGTTAGAAGAACCCATCAATTTGAGAAAATTAGAAATTTTAGGAATGTTAAAGTAACAAAGTATCATTTTAAGGATAATAGGTGCTAAACTGATAAAGTCAAGGGATTTAAAGTCATACAGCCTGCAAACTGATATAGTTCTCCACAGAATATTATTTCCACTGTATTTTAACATGTTTCATTAACTGGGATAATGATCATGTCACATATGTCACATATCTACACATCTACAACTTAAAATATGCACTTCAATTATGGGCATTAAATAGTAAAGCACTTACATGCAATATACATAGTGAATAATACATAAATATTTAAGTCATTTAAATTAGGGCCCCAAAAATCAAAGTTCAGAAAATAATGTATTATATTCCTTGATATCCTTTGTGTGAAATCCCTGATATCCAAATTTCACTATTTGTTGGATCATTGCAAAACAGAAATAAGTCAAATAATTAGGTGGATTATCTATAGTCTTTATTTTTGTATCTCTAGAGCCTAGAACTGTACCTTAAAAAGAAAGTAGTATTAAAAATGCTACTTGGAAAAGGGGCAGACCCAAGATGGCAATATAGAAGCAGGAAAGCTCTGCAGCTTCCATATAACCACCTCAAGTATGCATAAAATATGACTTGAAACAAATTTTAGGACTCAAGAACTCACAAAATTACAGAGGGGCATATCTCCAACCAAAGGTCACTTGGTTGGAAGTTCCAAAGGAAGGGCTCATCACAATGTGATGGGAAGCTGGGACCCAAAACCAACCCAGCTTGAAACAGAGGCTTGGCCCCAGAGCGGCCAGTATGAACCCCAGCTGGAGCCTTCAGGAGAGTGGATAACTGGCAGCTGTGGCTGTTTCAAGAATTATCAGGCCATAAGAAACAAGGACTAAGTGAAAGGTCAGCAGAGCACAGCTAAATTTAGGGGAAAAAAGAAGTCTGGCCAAACTGCCTCCAGGGCAAGGAAGCAGAAGAAGGGGCATCCATACAGCTGCTTCTACTTGGCTGCTTCAGAAGATCCCAGCCTGCAGAATGCAGGGGAGTCAAGGGATCATTCAGAGGCTAACTGCTCTTGTGTTGAGCGGACTGCATTTGAATTGTGGTCTTGGGTGGTGGTTCTGGGGTGTGTTTTAAGTGACCCAAAGCTGGTATGGACAGCAGCAGCTTCCTAATAGCTCTGGCATTTGCAACAACCTCAGCAACTTGGAAGAGAGCTTTCCCTTCTGGAAGTAGTGTTCCATAGAGCTAAAAAGTCAACTAATTGAGTGGCAACATGAGCAGGGAAAGGAAGCAAAGTAAGAACAGCAACCAACTTTAGATTCCTTTTTGGGGGACAAAACAGATTAAGGCATGGAAGAGGAAGAAAACAACACAGTCAGAACTCCCACACCAGAAGTTTCCAAGAAACTCGAAGACTGCCTACAAGCCATAAAGATGCTGAAGAATGATTTTGAAAACCAAATAAGAGAAGTGGAAGAAAAATTGGGAAGAGAAATGAAAATGATGAAATGAAATAATGAAAAGAGAGTCAACAACCTGACTGAAGAAAGTAACACCTTAAAAACAGATTAACTCAAATGGCATAAGAGGCCCAAAAAGCCAATGAGGAGAAGACTGCCTTAAAAAGAGGAATATGCCAGATGGAAAAAGAATCTCAAAAGTTTTCTGAAGAGAATAATTCCTTCAGAATTAGAGTGGAGCAAATGGAATCAAATGACTTTATGAGAAATCAAGATACTGTTAAACAGACTGAAACAAATGAAAAAAATAGAAGATAATGTGAAATATCTCCTTGAAAAAGCCACTGACCTGGAAAATAGATCCAGGAGAGACAATTTAAAAATTATTGGACTACCTAAAAGCCATTACCGAAAAAAGAACCTAGAAAGCATCCATCAAGAAATTCTCAAGGAAAATTGCCCTGATATTTTAGAACCAGATGGCAAAATAGAACTTGAAAGAATTTACTGATCACCTCTTGAAAAAGATCCCCCAAAGAAAGCTCCTAGGAATGTTATAGCCAGTTTCCAGAGTCCTCAGATCAAGGAGAAAAATATTACAAGCTGCCAAGAAGAAACAATTAGAATACTGTGGAAGCACAATTAGGATAACTCAGGATCTGGCAGCTTCAACATTGAGGGATTGAAGGGCCTGGAATATGATATTCTGAAGATCAATGAAGCTAGGATTAAAATCAAGAATAACTTACCCAGCAAAATTGAGTATAATGTTCCAGGGGAAAATATGGTCATTCAGTGAGGTGGAGGACTTTCAAACATTCTTGCTGAAAAAACTCAAACTGAACAGAAAATTTGACAATCAAACAGAAGATGCATGAGAAGGTAAACATGAGAAAGAAATTATAAGGAACTTATCAAAGTTAAACTATTTACATACCAACATGGAAGAAAAAAACCCTGATAATTATCTTATGAAACTTTTCTCTATATGAGGCTACATGAAGGGATTATAAATGCATATATACATATACATACACATATGTCTATATAGGAGATTTTATTTTTGTATATGAACATATATATGTATATGTGTACATATGTTTACACAAAGAACAGGATCAATAGAATAGGAAAGGGCAATAATTTAAAAGGTGAAATTCTGAGGTGGGAGAGGAATAGAATGAGAGGAGAAAGGGGAGACAGAATGGGTTAAGACAGGGGAAATAGAAAAGGGTTAATCATCGCATATAGAAGAGGCAAGGGATAATTGTTACAATGAAGGGGAAGAACAGGAAGGCACAAGGGAAAGGGTCAACGTTCCTCTCATTGAATTTGGGTTAGGGTAGGACTGACATAATCTCTAAACTGGGTATCTTGCCACACAGGAGAGTAGGGGTGATGGGGATGAGAGGTGGGATGATGGAGGAGAGGGCAGTGTGGGGGGGAGGGTTGCTGGAAACACACACTTCTGTAAAGCAACAGGGACAGGGTAGAGAATAGAACAAGGGTGGGGGTCAGGATAGGAAGTAGGGACATATAATCAATCTCTCACAATATGTCCACTGTGGAGACATTCTGTGTAATTACACGTGTAATGTCTGTATTGAATTGGTTGTCCTTCTAGTGGGGGTTGGTGATGAGGTGATGATGGAGGAAGGGAAATAATCTAGAATTTTAAGTTCTGTAATCAAATGTTAAAAATATATATTTATGTATGTATTACATATATATTTTATATATGTATATATTACTTAGTTCTGTTTACCTCAGTACATCTGTAAAATGATCTGAAGAAGGAAACCATAAACAACTCTAATATCTTTTCCAAGAAAAGCTTAAATGGAGTCACAAAGTTGTTCCTAAATTCTCTGCCTTCCTGTATTTAATAAAATGCAGTAATATAAGTTATTGTCTAAAAAGATATTACTTGAATAGCATGATTTAAAAAATACATATGTATACATATATATGTATATAATTATTATTAAACTACATGCAAGTGAGAATTAAAATGTACAGGCACTGGGGTAGGGAGATCCCTCCTTCTCTACCACAACGTCAGAGGGGAGATAGGGGAGGACATAGGAGAGAGCAGATTGAGGGAGGGGTTATACAGTGGGATGGCTGTTTTGAGGTGGTGGGTAGTGGACCGATGGGGACAAAATTTGTAACTCAAAAGCTTGTGGAAATGAATGATGTAAACCAGAAAATAAATTAATTAATTTATGGGAGAAGCTAAAATATAACTTTAATAAATGAATGAATGAATGAATGAATATATAAATGAATAAATAGATAAATAGGTCCAAACAAGGTAAAAAATGTTATTTGCATTGAATTGGAATGATTTTTTTTTACTACTAAAACAACCTCATACTTTATCAACGGTGCTTTACAAGGAAGGATGGATTCTTATTTTGGATAAGAAATTAAGTCAAGATAGATTTCATGTAAAGAAGCTGTTCATGAAGGATCATACCAGCATATAAGGAAATACCAGCATATGAATTCTATCAGATTATTCTTAATTAATTGAATAGAAGGAAAAATATCTGAGGCATGTTTGGAGCCTGTCCTCTAGATTCATTCATTTATAATTTCCCTAGATTCTCCAGGGCTATTAAAGAACATGATATCATAAGGAAATGGGATAGGCAAGGAGGGAAATTTTCTCTCTGCAAGAAAAAAATTAAGGACAAAAAGAAAATGTTTTATTATGCTACTTTTAAATGTGAGCAACTAGGTAGTACAATGGATAGAGGGCTGGGAATCACACACACACACACACACACACACACACACACACACACACACACCCCTTACTGAATTCAAATCTGGCCTTAGACACCTAATAGCTTCATGACCCTGAACAAGTCACTTAATTCTGTTTACCTCAGAACATCTGTAAAATCATCTGAAGAAGGAAATGGTAAACCACTCTAATATCTTTTCCAAGAAAAGCCTAAATGGAGTCACAAAGTTGTCCCTAAATTGTCTGCCTTCCTGTCTTTATAAAATGCAGTAATATAAGTTATTGTCTAAAAATACATTACTGGAATAGCATGATTTAAAAAAATAACCAATTGTGATCAACATCTAAAAATTAAAATGGATTTTTTTTTCAGTCCATCATGCATACAGAAGCCCATACGACCTGACTAGGCAAGAAATTCCAATCCTATTTAAATGTTTGCTTAATTTTTCTACCATGTTACAGGCTCTCTGATATTTCCCATTTAAAACTATGATGATACTACCACTAGTAAAAATAATTATAACTTTATTGCCATCATTTCAAAAGGGGTCAGAGTTTTAGGGAAAATTGAAGAGCAGTAATTTACTTGTTCTAAGGTATTATGTATCAGCTCTGCTGTTATCAGGTGCTTAATTAGCACAGCGCAAGGAATCAGTTCAACTGAGGGTAAAGAAACAAATTAGAAATGAGAAAGTGAGGGGAAGATTATTCAATATACTCATACGTGTTTTATATATTAAAAGCACCTGATAATGTACTTAAACAATCAAGCATAGATCACCTAACATAAGTATGCACAGAATGAATGAATGAGTGAAAAAGGATTTATCAAAAAATTGCTATGTGCCAAGCACCAGAGATACAAATAGAAAAGATGAGGCAGTCTTTTCTATCAATTAGCTCACAAAAGGGAGTCAAACTGAAGGGTAGAGAGAAAGGTCAGACAGTGTAATGGTGGAAAGTCTTTTGCTTTTGAATGAATGATAGGAGACATAAATCATTTAGTTGTTCATTTTTTTTCTTTGCAATTTAGCCTTCACTTTTTCTCCTTCCTCTCTTCCACCTCCTTCAAGTTATTAAAGGAAACGTGCACAACTTATGGTCTCATTTGTTTCAGCTTATCTAAGGAATAAACTAATCTTTGCCTTCTCACTTTTTGACAATTCTCTCTTAAATGAAACTATAAAACAAATATTACATTTTCCCAATGTCAGTGGTTTCTCAATCCTCCAGACCAGCAATTCTCAACCTGTGGGTTATGTTCAATTTGTAAAAGTGAAAATACATCCTGCATATCAGATATTTACATTATAATTTATAACAGCAGCAAAATTACAGTTATGAAGTAACAACAAAAATGATTTTATGGTTGCGGGTAACCACAGCATGAGGAATGTATTAAAGGGTCATGGCATAGGAAGGTTGAGAACCACTAGTCCAGAGGATCTACTCTCAAATGACTTCTGTCTATGCCATCTAAACATCACTAAATCACTGCATCTTAGAGTTGTGATATATAGGAAAACTTATGTCCCCAGCTATTTGTAATTCATTTAGACTCTTACATTAGAATAAATAGCTTCATTTTACCCATAGATATCTTTCTTAAAAAGTCAGTAACACACTCAATAAATCAAAATCAACAAATTATATAGGTTTCTTAACCAAAAAAAGAAAATGAACATTAATATTCATAGCATATTTCCATTGTGGGAAAATGTATAGTCTGTTGACTAAATGTTTAACACTAGCCTCTTTTAAGTTTCTTTGATGATGCCCCAAATCTATATAAACTTATATTTATAGAAGTGTTGTTGTTTGGATTTTCAGGAGTATTCTTTAAGTTTTTTCACATGCTGTTACACTGTGCTTTATAACTTTGTAGAATATTTCAGTGTCCTGAATTAATTAGCTTCCACACCCTTAACCTCTCCCTTCTCTAATGCATCTTCCACACTGCTGCCAAATTCATTCTCCTAAAGCACAGGTGTGGCCATTTCATTCCTTTTTTCAAGCAGCTTCAGTGGCTTCCTAGTATCTCTTGAATAAAGTAAACTCTTCTGTTTAATATTTTATATTCTTTATAATGTGACTCCAAACTTCATATCCTTCCAAATTAATTTCACATCACTCCCTTTTGTTTACTTTTTGATGAACCCAAACTAGCCTGATTGATGATCTTTATAAACTTTATGGCATCCGCCAACCTTGGTGTGTTCCTCCTGGCTGTTGTGCATACTCCAACTGCTCTCCCTTTTAATCTCATACTCTTCACTCCATGCAAGACTCAACATCTACTCTGACCTACTGAAAAGGCTTTCCCTAATTCTCCTGGTGTAAATGTACCCCCACCTCCCTAATTGGGCAAACTATGTTGTATTTGCTTTGTGTAGATTTTATATTGTGTTCATCTAAGCATATCATGTTCCCCACCCTGGTGCAATGACATCTCCTTGAGGGAAGGGATTGTTTTGATTTTGTCTTTATTTATTTAATACATGAATATCTGTTAAAATGAGTGGATGAATGGAATTGAAAGAATCTTATTTTGCCCAATACTTGCCAGAAAGCTGCTGCATTTACACCAATTCTAGTTTGATCTTCTTTTTTCTCCCTACCAAATCATCAAATAAGAAGTTATTAATAACACAAAGTATTTGCATAATACTTAAAAGTTTATGAATGATACTGTAAAGTAAGTAGTATAATTACTGGTTTTCTGATCATCCCTTCCTTTCAAATTTTTTTCCTTAATATGTGAGAACAAATGTGTTCTTTGTGTTTCAAGTAGACAAGGAGTGATTCAGCTTAATTTGCACCAATTTAGATGAAAGAATTGGAGAACCTTTGAATCTGTGGTTTTCCAAAAAGAACATTTCCAAAAAGCAAAACAAGGACTTTCAGCAGCCTTTGTTTTAGGACATCATATTTCCTAATTTCTCTCTATATTTGCTATGTTTATATTTAATTCTACATATTTGTGTAGATACTTTAACAAAATTAAAGATAATTTCCAAGAGTAGGTTTATAAATCAATATTCAAGACATAATGAAATTAGTGTAAAGAATGGTTGTAATAGTAATGTAATTTGATCCATTTGTGCTGGCAAAACTAAGAGGTACTTAGCACTTAGTTTGAAATTGGTTAAATCAAGCCTCTATTAAGGAACAAAAGGTGTGAACCCTTGTTGCTGATGTAACAGGAAGAAATATAACAGGTAGGAGCTAATAGGTGTATAGGAAGCCCTAGATAGAATTTCATATCTTTTTTGAGACAGGTTCTGGAGGCTGAGGAAGAGAGGCCCAGACTAGAGAGAATGGTTTTTATGTTGAGAACCTAGATAAAGTGATTTTGATTCTGGGAGGCAGCTAAAACTTCTGCTGAGTCCCAGGGTCAGCTGAGCTGCTGCTGATTTCCAAGAACCATCAAGAGCTGCATAAAGGCTGAGGTAGCATGACTGTGGTGCCTTTATTTTGTCTGATTGTGGCTTTGTTAAGGCTTGACTTCCTGGGAACAGAGACTGTGGAGCATATAAGGTGGTTTGGACACTGTGAGCTTCAGCATGGAACAGGAACCGCATGGAGAGCTGGTAAAGGAACTGGGAGCTCTCTGCCTTTCAACCCGGGTGACAGTTTTGTAAATCCAGGTAGGAGGTGGGACCATGGAAGGGGATCCAGGGAATCTAAGAGCCTACCCTGAGTGAAGCTGAAAGAAGATGTTATTGGAATAATATATACTGACTGAGAAGATTACGGTTTACTGTGACAGAGGCATGGATAGCCTGTGTATTTTCTCATGATTGAGTAGTGAATGATGACTGAATAGTGATTGATTTTTAACTTAGTGTGCCCCCATGAGTGGAGAACTTTGATTATTGTATTTTGTGATGCTTAAGGAGACAAGCCTACTTATGGATGATTGAACGACTGAGTTGATTGAATGATTGAGTTACTAAGTGATTGATTGAATAAATGATTGTACTTTGTTCAAAACTATTTCACCACTATGGTGAAAACTATATGTGGCCATTTTAGTGATAAGTTGTTGTGAATGCTGTATTTTGATTTTCTGTGATAAGATGTAACATTGTGAATGCTGTGCCTTGATTTTCTGTGAATGTTTTGCACTGATTTGTTTTTAAATAAATAGTGTTCATTATACTGTGTAATCAGAACCTTGAAAAGCTATTCTGGAAAGCTGCGCATGCTTGGATTTACAATGGAATGCAGAGAAAAAAAACTAAGCAACTCATTGAATTAAAGATTTCTACTACTTGACTGAAGGTTGTAAACATATAATATACACATGTGTATATGTATGTATATATATATATTACATGTAATAGGTATATATTACCAATTATATACAGATACAGTATTTATTTTATATGTATATATTTGTACAAATATGCAAGCTATCTATAGTTAAACATAAATATATGTGTACATATACATATGCATACATACATATATATGTTAAAGTTTACAGTAAATGCTTTATATTAATTTTCTTATTCAATCATCCAAGTAGCCCTGTAAGTATAAGGGCAATTAATTATTGCTCTCCTTGTTTTACTGATGAGGAAAGTGAGGAGACCTAACAGAATGAAACTTGCATAGTCACATAACTGGTAAAGAACAGGGTTAGGTTTTGAATTTGTGTTGTCTAGATTGTTGGTCTCATAAATGTCACCTGTGGTCATATATCATAGCCCATCTATGTCTTTCTTTTTTTTTCTTTTTTTCAAATTTATTTGTTTTCCTGTTTACATTATTCATTTTCATTACATTTTTGAATTACACATTTTCTCCCCGTCTTGCCCCTGCCCAACCCTAAAATAGCAATCCCATGTAAAGCCCCTCCCCTGCTCTGCTCTCTTATTTCCTGGTAGAGCAGGGAGGGTCTCCCTATCCCAGCCCCTGTATATCTTAATCATCTGTGTCTTTCTATCCAATGGGATTATCATCCTTGAATTTTCACAGGGCCTCCATGGTAGTCCTCCTCCAGTTCAAGGGTTCTCCAACATTTTTTGAGTTATGGATGCAGTTGGAAAGTTAATGAAACCTCTGGATCATTTCTCATAGCAATGGTTTTAGATGCATAAAATACACTACATGACATTACAAGCAAAACCAGTATATTGAAGTGCTTACATATATTTCCGTTAAAATATGTATATGCATGTATAAGAAATGAATGGATCCCAGGTCAGGAACTTCTGCTCTAGATCTTCCAATTGACAGTACTTGTGAAACTCTTTAAGATTTGTAAAGCATTTATCTCATTTGATCTTCACAACTATGTATATTTGTGTGTGTGTGTTAACTGCTATTATTTTATAGATTTTATAGATAATAAAGTTGAGGCAGACAGAGATTGTGACTTGCCTAAGGTCACACAGCTAGTACATTTCTTAGGCAGGATTTCAGCAGAAATCTATCTTCATAACAA
This sequence comes from Pseudocheirus occidentalis, assembly GCA_028646575.1. Lineage (NCBI taxonomy): Eukaryota > Metazoa > Chordata > Mammalia > Diprotodontia > Pseudocheiridae > Pseudocheirus > Pseudocheirus occidentalis. The sequence goes on from CM053601.1 coordinate 62,118,286, forward strand.
GTCGAACATACCAAACCACATAGGAGAAGGTATTCCAGTGGGCTGAGAATCAAATGATATAACATATAGAAAGTGTTTTGCAAACCTTAAAGCAGTATAGTTGTGCAAGAGATGATGATAACGATGATGATGATGATGATGATGATGATGATGATGACGATGATGATGATCACAATACACTTCAGTTATCCACCTGTTATCTCTTGCCCCGTGAAGGAGTCACATCATTTTCTGGATAAAGAGCCACAAAACAATGGATAAAATAAGCAAAAATATATATTCAATTGTTTTTTGAAGGGAAAGAAACATACAATAAACACCTCACCTCTAACTTAAAATAGAAATATGGAAAATTATTCAATGAAGTACTATCTATACCAAATAATCTATACTTCAGTTTCATATCCTGGGAAGCAGATTTCCCAGGAACATAGAATAAGGAAATAAAATGCGATGAGAGAAAGAGAGAAGGAAAACAGAAGAGATGTATATAGCAGTAGTGAAAGAGCATGATTAAAAACACGACTTTAAGACAATAAGAAGAAATACAGTATATTGAAGATGAATAGATCAAGACAAGAGACAGAAGAAATGAGGAAGACAAAGAGTGTCAATGATGGATGAAGGCACCTCTGTAAAACTGATGCAGAGAAGGAGGAAGAAAGAGTTGGAAGATGGGAAGAAAAAGAACGAGGTCACAATAAAAGAAAGCAAAGTTTAGGAAGTCACAAGCTAAGTGTGTGATTCAAAGTAAACATCTGTGACAGCATCAGCTTAGTATTAATAATGATAGGGCTACACTTGGAATCAGCAAGCTTTGAGTTCACTTCACCTCACCTTACTAGCCATGTAATCTTGGGCAAGACAATCAGCTTCTTCCAGTCTCACTTTCCTCATTTTGCAATGAGGACTATACAAGCATCAACCTTGCTAAAGGGTTGTGAGATGCAAAAGAGATATCTCAAGTACAGTAATGCCATGTATGAACAGCTTTCCAGAAGAATGCTACTGTAAACAGCTTTTAAGGTTCTCATTACACAGTATAGTGAATACTCCATTTATTCCATTACAAATGAAAGGAAAACATTCACAGAAAATCAAGGTATAGCATTCACAATATTCACAATATGATATTCATAACAGCTTATCATTAAAATGGCCACATAGTTTTTTTTTCCAAATAGCTTTGAACAAAGAATAACCATCTGGTATCCTAAGGAGGCTTGCTTTAAGCAAAGAAAAATCATCTGGTATCCCTGAGGAGGTTTGCCTCCTTACTCAGTCATTCAGTCACCTCAGAATACCATAGTCAGTCTTCCACTCATGGGACAACTAGGCTAACTAAATCAGTCACTCATTTAGCAATCAGTTACTAAATATCATTAATAACTAAGTACAGTCTTTAGAAAATACACAATACCACCTACACCCTTAGGTCAACAGTAAACCACATTATCATCACAGCATTCAATACCCAAGGAGAGGTCTTTTCTATATCTTGATCTAAAGCAAGTTCTCACTAATCTCTCTTCCTGGGGAGACAAAGCTTAACAAATACATAATATACATTGCCAGTGTCCTCATCAACCCACTGTCTGCCTGCAGAACAGTCTCAGGACCCCTGAAAACACCAGGAAGAACTTCTTCCAGAATTTCTGTAAACATATACCAAGAAAATACTTATTCAGGGCTACTGAGCCAACAGCAAGGTTCCAGGACCTGTGCAACAACAGCACTGTCTTCACCAGCAGATGAATCTAGCAAAAGAACATCAAAACAGAAAGACAGAATGCAGGGAACACAGTCATGCCTCCTTAGCCCTCCAGCAGTTTGTCTGGCCCTAGAATCCAGAAGAAATCTCAGCTGGCTCCAGGAATCAAAATCATTCCTCCCTTACAAAATCAAAATAATTTTCTCCAACCTGAAAGGGTTGGGGGTAGAGGAGTGGCAATGGTGGGCTTTCCTCTTTATCCTTCCAAGCAGCAGCAACTTCACCACCCTTCCTGACAGCAGCAACTTCAGCTTTCCTGGCAGCAGGAGCTTAAGCCTCCACCAGATTCTGGTCTTAAGAAATTCTGACTGTACCTCTATGGGGCTTTTCTTATACATACATAGAATTGGCTTTGTACTTTAGCCAACGTCTTCCTGTTACATCAGGGGCAGGGTTTCATACTTTCTGTTTCACAGAGGCTTGATTAGTTACTAACTGCTAAGTACCTGCTACCTTTGCTTAACTTGAAACAAGTTGCTAAGTAACTGCTTACTTGCCAATACAAAAAAGGGGATTATTACCATGACAAGTGCTTGGTAAACTTTAGTGATGTATAAATGTCATTATTTTTGTCAGGTAATATATCTCACTTGAACTATGTTAGTAAGTTCTGACAAATTATCTTTATCCTTTGAAACTGTAACTAGATCTCCATCGTCAATGTAGACAAATTTGGAATACTTACAATATTGGGCTAAGTGTAGAAGATAGAAAAAGTATGGGAAATTGTCCTTAAATTAGAGAGACTTGAAACCTAATGAGGGATCCCAGACACAGAACAAGTAAATAATAACAAACCATTATAAATAATAATTAAGAAATAGACCAAAAGACAGTATATTATTTAAACCTGAATGAATGGTATAGATTTATAGAATTTATATTTTAGATAATATTCATTCAGAGGCAGCAAGGTGAGTGCACTGATAAGAGCATGGGGCCTGTAGTCAGAAAGCTCTAAGTTCAAATTTATCCTCATACACTTAGTAGCAGAGTGGCCCTGGGCAAGTCACTTAACATCTGTTTGTTCTAAGTCTCCCACATGTAAAGTGGGGAATAATAGTAGCATCAAATTTCTAAAGTCATTATGAGACTGAGATAAAAATTGGAAATCACTTTACTCAGTGTCTGGCACATAGTAGGTGCTATCTAGATGTGTATTCCCTCTGCCCTTCATAAGAGAAAGAAAGCAATGAGAAGCATGATATCTCATAAAATTCATTGAATTAGTGCCAGAAAACTTTAATTCCAGAACTAGATCTTACATTAAATAGCTATGTGACCTGGGGTAATTCACTTAATCTCTATGCCTTAGTTTCCTTATCGCTAAATTGAAGGGATTCAGTCAAATAAGGACTCAAAAGCTAAGAGGTCACCATGGCTTTTGGAAACTGTAATCATAACACCTAATTTTTTCCTTAAGCAAATAATATGTGATAGGAAATGTGAATCTCCTACTAAAGGTCTGCCGCAATGTTCCTCAATAACATGGAATTAACGCTGGATCCTTGAAGAGCATGCCAGCACATCAGATCTCTGGCAGGTCTGAACAACCCACCTCCCCTTCCCCCCCCCAAAAAATAACAAAGTGCCAGTGATGTGCCTTCCTCAAGTGGCTGGTGCAAGAATCAAATGAGACAATAACTTGTTACGTGACTTTAAACTGTCTGGTGTTGTGTAAACCTTTTGGCACCAGCTATGATTTCCTACAACAACATACTATTTTTCTAGGACAGAATAGGGTTATTTGGGGACATATAAAATATGGAAGTAATGTCAATACTGGGATATCAGTAAGGATTTTCTAAATTAAGAATTTAAATATGAGATCTCAACAATGTAGATTTTCTCTGGGCTTTGATGATTTATACAACCCTATTGCCTCTCTCAATAACAAAGTAACTACTTTATTTAAAGAATGAAAAATTTTAAAAAGAAACATGGCACCAACTCTTCATATGGAGGTATACAGTTAAGATTATAGATTTCTGAATGAAAGTTCTTGTCCTAAGTGTTTTTTTTCCACTTCTAAACCATTATATTGATAAACCTTTCCTTCTTTCAGTGTGGGCACTATTCTGTCATCTATTACCAATATCACATTCCTGAAATTCAGTGTGTTGAGCTTTATTCACATCCATTAATCTGGATCACTCCCTTTTTATGTTAATCATTTTTTCAATATTCCTCTTGATTATATTTTTTAGTGCTATTAACTCCCTTGAGGTCACTAGTCATTGTACACCTATTCTTGCCCAGGGGGAAAAAAAAGAAAGGGGAATTTCTGTAAGCTACTTGTTATTCAAAACAGAATCAATGATTTTTTTCCTTCTTATTTAATTTGTAATAACAGTATACATAATTTCTGATTACTAAAGATGAAATATTTCTTAATGGGTCAAACAGGAAAAATTGCGAGGGGTGTGTATGTGTGTGTGTGTGTGTGTGTGTGTATGTGGTTGTTCTCCTGAGATAATTTAAAAGATGGCAGGAATTCTCTTCAAGTTCAAACTTCAGCTGGACCTTATCATTCACATTACACATGCCTAGAAAATTGTCACTGTGGAAAATGCTGGCCTCTTTTCCCTTTTGGTCCCCACACCTTTAGAAATTTTGTCTATGCATAGAGGTACACAACCTTGTGGATAATTATTCCTCCTTCAACATTCTCTGTTTTATCTTGATCCTTCTGTTAAAACTTAGAATGTAACATACATTCTAGGTGACATGCAGACTAAAACATCAAACTTGGTGTCAGAAAAGTCAACATTAAAATATGGCCCAAGAAATTTACTAGCATTATAACCATGGTCAATTCATTTAAAATCTCTAGGCTTCATTTTCCTGATTTTTCTGATGAAGGGATTGGACTGTGATATCCCTTCTACTACAAATCTGCTATCTTCATGTGACAGTGGGGAATATGATACAATATAAGCAAAAGTAATTGAAGAAATCCTTCAGGGTATAACTGATTCTTTCATGCTATTAGTGTGGGTCACAAAAATGTTATTATTTTCCTTAAGATTTACAGCTATTACACAGATTTGCACAAACATATTCCTGTTCAATCTCTACCTTTGAGATACTTTTCATTGTATGTTATAGGGAGATGGCATGAAAAAAATCCAGAAATAAATTTGTATCAAGAGAGCAGGTACTTTCTATTGACTCTTTTGGTATCCCCAGAATATAGCACAGCTCCTAGCATTAGTACATGCTTAATAAACATTTATTGATTGATCTGATTAAAGGCTACATACACAATAACAGGGTAGTTGAAATAGTATAAAATTTAGAATGAATGGACAAAACTTCAAATCCTGGTTCTGTCACTTATTTCATGTATGACCTCAGAGAAGTCACATCACCACTCTTATCCTTCGATTCCTCATCAAAAAATGAGATTTTTGTACAAGAGAGCCTGTAAGTTCCCTTACAGTTTTAAGCTCCTACGACTCCATGTGTCCTTCACCATTTTCTGTTCCAAGACAGAAGATATTGAAATAAATCATTGTGATGTTAAAAACAGCAACAATAAAAACAACCTGAAATGAAATGGTTTATCAAGGATCCTGGGCAGCTGGTTGGTACCATGGATAGAATTCCAGACCTGGCGTCAGGAAGACTAACATTCCTGAATTAAAATATGGCATCAAGCACTTAACTAGCTGAGTGTCCTTGAGCAAGTAACCTTACCCAGTTTGCCTCAGGCTCCTTATCTGTAAAATGAGCCAGACAGGGAAATGTCAAAGCACTCCAGTATTGCCAAGAAAACCCCACTGGGGTCATGAGTAGTTGGACATGACTGAAATGACTGAACATCAACCTTAAAGGGTTATGTTTGCTTCTGAATATGTTAGGCTCGTTCAAGGGTTTGAGATGATATGGCATTTGTAATCTCAATGTTGAAGTGTTCAAAACTGAGCAGAGGAATTTATTCAACAATCCAATCCTTGACAATCTCATTGAAAAGAAAATGCTGATGGAGAGATGTCACATCATTAGTTCTGCAATGCAGGAAATAAATGCTTTTTTAGGATTAAACATGCAGTACTCAATTAGCCAAATTAGATAAAGCAGGACTATAGAATTCATTTTTATTTCTTTTGGAGATATGTGAAATTATGTCGCTTCATCAGCACACACAATTAATGGATCGAGGGTACGCAAAGCCCTGTAGGGATATAGATTATAATGTGTAGCCTTTTCTTCTCCACCATGAAGGTTAGATTGTGAATTTCATTAAAAGCAGTATGGGATTATTCTTCAGTTGGTTCTCTTTGAATATCTTTGTAGGTCTGGCCATTAAAAAAAAACTCATCAACCTACTCGTGGCTTTGACTTCAGCAAGATTTATCTTAATTAGTTTGAAAGTAAAATTTTCAGACTTAAGTAATATAATTTTGAAGTGAAATTACACAAATGTACTTATGTGATATCGAAACAGTGTGTCCCTTTGCTTACAAAATCACGAAGAATATTCACTTAATAAAAGTGACAAATCATTAAAATGTGCTTTTAAAAGGATATATCATGTTACTATTCAAATCATGTCTCACATAATCAACCCGTCCTGCAAAGTTCTTATCTGGAGTGTTCTGTGCTTGTTTTTACCTTGCCCGCCTGCTGGTCTTCTGAATTTGTGCACATTTATTCAACACCATTAATCTCTCTTTCTGACTTAACACTTTTAAACACGTTTAAAGTATCTTTTGTGAAGCCTCTAAAATGTCATTAAAAAGAAAAGGTTCTGGAGATACCATTATCATTGCACTAGTCACCTCCTTACTTGTTCTCAAGGGCCTGGAGGCCTAGAGCAAGTAAATGAAATCAAAGTATAGAAACTGACATCATAAATCAACAAACACTCATGACACACTTTTCATTCCTGAAATTAAAAGTAACCACCCTATGTCTGGAAAATGAGGGCAGTCTTAGACAAAATTTCAGAGGAGGTGAAAAGTTAATTGAAGGATAGTGCCTTCAAGTCATCTTTTTCTATGACCTGTCTCCTCTTTGATGCCGGGTGTCCATGTACTGCTGCTCAGCTTCCCAAGTCTCCAACTGGTTCCTATTCTCTGTGAGGAGCATATTGTGCCCTGCTTCCCTTCCTTCTCTCTTCTTTTGTTTTAGGGCAGTATCAAAATATATTATAAAAGTACTATTTCCTTAACGCTTTACTGCTAATAATAACAAAATAGATAATAATTGCATAGGACTTTAATATATACAATGCACATAGACATACATACAAATACATTTGTGTACATTTATGAATACACATATATGTATATTTGTGTGTATATATATATGTTTGCATAGAGGAGAATGAGGCCCAGAAAAGTCCATTTGCTTACCAAGGCTAGCATTGGCAGTGTCTGAGGCAGGCTTCCCACTGAAGTCTTATAGCCTCTAAGTCTTACTCTCTCTTTAACCACCAGGCCATCCATGGTTATTAAATTGAATCCGAAAAAATATTTAATGGTACTGGTCCTGAATCTGGTTTCAAATTCTGTCTTTAACTTCTAATAATTGTGTGTCTTTGGGCAAGTCACTTAATCACCTTGAGCATAAATCTCCTCATATATAAAATGAGAGGCTTGGTTAGAGGTTGTATTTTGCTTTTTTTTCTGTCATATGTTTTGGACAGTGTAGGACACAGGATAGGTGCTTAATAAATGCCCGTCAAGCTAACTTCTAGATCATAGGATCACATAATCACAGGCTTATAGATTTAATGTTGAAAGGGACCTAAGAAATCTGTTCCTATAATCATAGCATTTAAACCAGTAAAGGTCTTTGGTGATCAACTGACCCAACTCCATTTTATAGATAAAAAGATGAGCGGTTAATTTTAAAATACTATTAGTATTTATATATATAGTATTTATTAATATACATATGAATACATACCATAAAGGTGTAAAACACATGTCTTCTTCCAAGGGCAACCTGATATAGATTAAAATATAATTGATAAAATTTAACAAAATAAAAATCTAATATCGATAACATTTTAAATCTGAGAATGTCTCATTCATAGGGATCTTAATGTACAAGATAGTGATATCCCTTTCTATTTGAGTTTGGTACCACCAATATACCCCATTCCATATAGGTGAGAAAGTATCAGAGTCATATTCTCTAACTCCACATATAAACACAAATATGTATATACTGAGATATACACATATATGTAAAGATACATAAGTATACTTGCTTACATATATGTATATAGGACACTATGACCCTTAGCTTTATGACTCATATTTGTTTGTGAATCCAAGCACTTTCAAAGTAATATAGATACAAAAAATATTAAGTAGATATCAATGTTAACAAAAAAGGAGTGGTTACAGATGATAAACAATCAAGAAATTTAGACCCAGGAAGAAGCTTAGAGATCATCTTGGATGATCTTTGTTCCACGGATAAAACTGAGGACCAGCGGAATATTTGGATTATAGCAGAGGTTACAGTAAAAGGAAGGCAGAGGTGTGATTTTTAACCCAGTTGGCCAGCTCCAGATCTGGTGATCTTTCTATCAGAGTGACAAAACAAGTGTCAATATCCTATCAACCAAATATTTTGCTAGTAATAATTGCTTCCTGTTTGCAAACATCAGTCAAATTCAATGTTTCCTAATAATTAACCAGTATTTCTATGTATTTAATCCTTGTTTGTTATTTTCAACCTCTCCCTTGAAGGTGGGCCCTAGAGTTTAGTTTTCTTAGGTAATGTACCTTGAGTCTTTTTATTTATTTGCAATGTGTTACAATATAGATATATAGATGCTTAATGAGTGCCTGTTTGATGAAGAGGACAGTTTCCAATAAAGTGTCAAAGTTGAAATGTTTGAACCTTCAGGTTTACCTTAAAGAAGAGATAATTATGATACCTTGAATAGACTGTGGGTAAATGGAAACTAATGGTCTCATGGCATGTCTTCCCATGTGTTTCATTTACAGTCTGCCATTCACTCCTGTGAATGTGGAAGAGTGCTCCCTCATGGAACAATTTCTCTGACTGGAGGAAATACATACAATTCAGTTAACTGAAAATGAAAAAAAATTCCAACAAGAACTACCCAGAGTACAATAGACTAAAATGAATTGGAGAACTATAAGGCAGCAGTGCCCTTTGCAAGTGTATTAATTATACACTTGATTAATTCACTTAAATGAAACTAGTATATCATTTCATATGGAAAACAATAACAAATCCTGCTAATAGGCTATGAAATTTTAGTTAACAATTTTTTATTAATAAAAGTAGAACATTTAAAACTTCATATCTTAGGATTTTTGTTCAACACATAGAGTATTGCTTTTAGTCCCCTCCAACATTAGCAATTCTCTATCAATATTTGTCTATAATAATAAAGTAAGGATGATGTTATCATAGGCCACTTTTCTATGTAATTGTATCTGCTACTTTATTTTTTAACAAGCTCATCTGGCGGCTTCCACACTGTGTATTTTAAAACTTGTTATAAGACTTATCATCTCATCATATATACATATACTCCAGATATTAAAAGCTTGGGAAAAACAACTCAAATATGAGAAAGCAAGCCTCTCTTAGGATAACAAAAAGAGTATAAAAACCCAGAAAAAACGTTAATTCTTGATTGATTCCTATTCCTACTCTTTTAAGATTCTCTAGTGGCATTTTCAGAAAATCTTATTTAAACCATATCACTTAAAGATAATGTTGGCAGGCTTTCTTTTATAGTCGTTGGCCTTATGTCCTCAGTTATTTTTAACTTAGTAAGAATTTATTTACTGAGTTCTACCTTTCCCTATGAAGCAGTTAAACAGCTAAGATCATTATGTTTGCTTTTCATATTGGAAAAAATGATGAATATGTAAGCAAAATGATCATTCCCAAGTCACATAGTAAATCAAAGTGAAAGCCAGGATAAAAATTTAAAGTTTTCTAAATAGGGTATATTGAACATTTTCTTCTATGAAATTCAAAGTTCTGAACTCTCAGTATATACATGACCTTTTTGATACTGTGTCATATTACTCTTGCTTATACTCCAAATCACGATTTGTTTGGTTCCATTTTAAGATGTTTGACATTGAACAAGTGTGCCTCTTTCACTTCCTACTTCTTGTCAAACTTTCTGTGTGCCCTCTTCAGGAGATCATTAATACCTCTTAGCTATGCTACTCAACCTTGGTTAATCTCCACTATCTCCTTTCTCCAAAAGTGGGGGATTTATGTGGAATATTACTCCATTTGATATTCCTTGTATATCATATTCCAACTTTCATTTCCCTAACTTTTCAAATACCCATAAGTCAGTGATATTTAAGTACTCCCTTTGTCTGGAATTTTGTTTGTGTGTGTGTGGGGGCCGTGTTTCCTCTGTTTTTATTTCTCTCTCTTCACCAGAGACTATATACTGCATAGATTTTTTCTTTTATATTTGCTTAGGGGCACACATGGGGTAATTTCAAAATTTCAAACACCTGTGATATCATTGTCACATTAACTTCCCTCCACTGACTCAGACTGAAATTCTTATAGATGCAGCAGAAGCTGAAAAATTCATTACTTTGTAGCCAGCCTGATGATGAGCATCTCTGAATTTAGGTCAATTGGTTCTCAGAAGTAAGACCCGTAGTAGAAATCTTTCTTTCATGGTAGAACCTGACAAGCTGTATGTTCCACTGCTTAGGCATTCAAGAACCCAGGGACACTTCCAAACCACAATACGACACAAAATTCAACTTCTATGAAAGGTTGAAGAAACTTGTCACAAATTATACTTGATGATAATACACTTCATAAATATCTCTGAGGTTCTGGACCTGTAATGAATATTGCATTGATTGGTAAGTCACTGTCTAGGGGTTGATGTGATTTTTGTTGCAAAAAGGTTTGTGTTATAATGGTGTTTATTGTAATGATTTTTAAACTTATATTAATTTAGAATAATTGTAAAAATAATTGGCATTTATGAAAGGAATTCAAAAGATTAAAAGTTTGGCTTCCCCAAATGACAAATAGCCAAAGGATGTCAACAAGTAATATTCAAATGAAGAAATTGAAGCCATCTATAATCTAGTGAAAAATGTTCTAAGTCACTCTTGATTAGAAAAGTGAACACTGAAAAATCTCAGAAGTACTAGATTAGCTATCATGACAAAAGAGGTAAATGATAAATGTTGGAGATGTGGGAAAACTGTAACACTAAAGCATTGTTGGTGGAGTTGTGAACTGATCCAATCATTCTAGAGGGAAATTTGGAAGTATGACCAAGGAGCTATAAAACGGGGCATACCCTTTAATCGAGCAATACCACTTCTAAGTGTATTCCAAAGAGATCATAAGAATGGGAAAAGGACACACATGTACAAAATTATTTATGGTGTCTTTTTGCTATGGATAAAGAATTAGAAGTTGGGGATGTACACCAATTGAGGAATGGCAGAGCAAGTTGTGGGATATGTATGTAATAGGACACTATCATGTTATAAGAAATGATGAATAGGCAGATTTCAGAAAAAAAAAACCCTGGCAAGGCTTATATGAACTGATTCTGAGTGAAGTAAGCAGAACAAGAAGAACATTGTACACACAACAGCAACATGAGATGATGAACTTTAATAGACTTAGCTCTTCTCAGCAGTGCAGTTGAATAAGACAATTCCAAGCCTAAAGACGGAAAATGCTCTACACCTCCAGGGAAGAAAATATGGACTCTGATTGCAAATCAAAGCATAATATTTTCTCTTTTGTTGTTTGTTTGTTTGTTTTTCTTTTCTAAGAATTTTTCCCGGTAATTCTGATTCTTCTTTCTAACATGACTAATATTAAAATCTTCTCAATGTGATCATACATGTATAGCCTATATAATCTAAATGCCATCTTGGGGAGGGAATGGAGAAAGGAAGGGAGAAATTTAGAACTCAAAATCTTATAAAAGTTAATGTTGAAAACTAAAAAAATAATAATTAATTAATATTAAAGAAAAAAGTCTGGGGCTTCCTCTATTCTGTACCTACAAGGGAATCATTAGGCAAGGTGGATATGGGAAATAATGATTCCATAGAAAGAAAAAATAAATGGATATTCAGCCTATACCAAAAATATCCATAAATATGTCTGGAAGGAAGATTTCTAACAATGGAATTCCAATGGAACTTCTGTCTCATGCATGTGAATATTGCTTCCCATGATACAGATTGCAACCCACCAACACCTATTCATCCTGAGTAACTCTCATCGATGACATCCCATAAATTGATTACAGAGTATCTACTCAAGGTATTTTAGATCTTCCTTTAATTTTCCTAACTTCTACTGCATCAATCAAATTGGATCTTAATTGAAAGGTAAAAAATTAGATCTTTACCTCAATCCCTCTATTTCTTGTAGGCCACAAACTTAGCTTTATCCCTCTAGCTATCTCTCTGGAACACCAAAGTTTGCCCAGTTCATGTGTTGTGTTCTTAATTGCTGATACCACCCCTAAGCCACCTTCCTCCCCCCATACACACACTTTACCCTCACCTCCTGACCTTAAGAAACCCATCTCTCCTCTTCAGTGAGGATAAATCAATCTACTCCTTTCTAGAAGTAATCCTGAGGCAGAAAAACTTACCCTGGTTGTTGAGTACGTGAAGCTTCACCTCAAGCCCTTGTAATATTATAGACTATCTCATGCCTAGAACAGTCATTAGGGATTTATAAAGAGCTTAATCAATGCTACTTGATTGATCAAGTGATAGAAACATAAATCTCCATGGGTTACATGGGTTGTTTATCAGCTCTCATTCTCCCCTATATGACTGGCCCATTTTTTTTCTTTTCAAACATTTCTCTGATAACATGTCTTATCTTAATAGATCTGCATAATTTCTTGCTTGTAAAGTGTTGCAACTTGTTCATATGTATCTTGATCTTCATTGTTTTTGGACAATTTCCAAGTCTAGTTCCTGGTGAATGTAATAATCCATGATGGAATAATATAATAGCCCAAGAAGACCACTCTTGTTTAAAAAATGGCTACATGATTCAGCAAAATTAGGCAGCTGGAGTGCTGAACTAAGAATCAGAAAGACACCAAAGAGTTCAAATCCATCCTCAGATACTTACTGCTCCCATGACCTGTGTACATCGCATCACATTGGTTAGCTCTAATTGCCTAATTTTAATGGTAACAAATTTGAAGGTCCCTTTGTATTGGAAAGTTGACAGGTACTTAGCACCTAATTTAAAATTAAGTGTCTGTAAAGAAACAAGAGGTGTGAACCCCTGTTGCTGACTTAAAAGGAAGGTGATGAAAAGGGAATCTCTGTTGCTGGCCTGGCAGGAAGGGACTGAACAAGGAGGAGCTATAGGGTATATAAGGAAGAGCACAAGAGGGACAGTCAGAATTTCTTGGGATAAGAATTGTGGAGGCAGGGCTGCTGCTACTGGACTGAAGACTGAACTGAGAATTGAAAAGACTGAGAAGAGGAATGAGAATAGAGAACTGAGTCAGAATTTCTTGGAGAAAGCAATGTGGAGGGTAGATAAAGGGATTTTGATTTTGAGAACAGAGCTTTTGGTGTTGAGGATTTTGGAGGGCCAGTCAGACCTGCTGAAGATTTTCAAGGGCCAGATAGAGCTGCTGAACACTGAAGAAGCATGACTGTGGTGCCAGTATTTTGTACAAATGTTGTTGTGGCTTTGTTAATGTGTATAAATGTTATTGTGACCTCATTAAGCCTTGTCTCCCCAAAACAGAGACTGTGAAGGATTTGAGATGGATTGGACACTGTGAGCTTCAAAGTGGAGCAGGAACTGCACTAAGAACATTCTTTCTAATTTTCTGGAACTGGGAGCTGTCTGCCTTTGAACCCAGGTGACAGTTTGATGGATTCAGGTAGGAGCTCCCTGCCTCAAGTCAAGATGAAAAAACCTCTCTGTGGATACTGAGTAGTGACTGTTGAAATTGTGACTTACTTGTGACTGAGGGGTTGATGTCCTGTGTATTTTCCACTACTCCTCAAGAGAGTACTGAGCAGTAACTGATATTGTAACTTAATAGCACCCCACGGGTGGGGAATTTTGACTATTGTAGTTTGTGTCCCTTAAGGAGGGTTCGACTCCTTAAGAATGAGTGAAATAAGGACTTAACTAAATGATTGATTGTCTAAATGAATGCACCTTGTTTAAAAGAGAACCACTGAATAATTGGATTACTAAGTGATTGATTGAATGATTGTATGTTGTTTAAACTATATGACCACTTTGGTGAAAGCTATGTGGCCATTTTAATGATAAGTGGTTGAGTTATTATGAGTTATGATGTCACTGTGAATGTTGTATTTTTATTTTCTGTGATAAGTTTTAACATTCTAAATGCTGTACTTCGATTTTCTATGAATGTTTTGCTCTGCTTTGTTATTGAGTAGAGAGTTGGCTTTACTATGTAATCAGAATCTTGAAAGCTGTTCACAGCAGCAGCCCTCTGGAAACCTGCTCATGTGTGGCTATGTAGTGATATATAAAAAGAGAATGATAGTAGCACCTACGTCACAGGATTGTTGTGAGGATCAATGAGAGTGTATATAATGTACTTTGCAAACTCATGTAAATACTAGATACATTATTACTTATTATTAAAGTAACCATGGAATTTCTCAAATGTAATCTAGTCTATTTGCCCCTTGTCCAAATCTTGGTCCAGTTTATGAATGCTTATGCCAAACATTCTCTAAAATAAAGAGACATATGTTCACAAAAGATGCTCTCTAAAGTCAAACTGTGACTCATAATCTAAAAGAGATTTCTCATAAATGGTGAGGAAATGCTCCAAATACTTTTGTTTGTAGATGGCATCGTGCTGATAATAGCAAATTCTGGAAAACTTCAGAGCCTCCTCAGTTAAATTCATCATCATTCAAAACAGTTAAGCATAAATATCTAAACAACTAGACAAAAACTGAATGAAAATTACTAATTGTCTAGGTCGAACTGTTGAAATAACTTATCCATTAATATGCATATCTTGAAGAAACACTACAAATTGACAATGAGCTGGCTCATGAATGCAAGGAATTGTACTTAAAATTAATTTAAGATTTCAAAGAAAATAATCTTTTTAAAATCTTGATGTAGTTAATAATGGTACTTAAGCATTCATTGTCCTAGTTGAATTGTTAAAAAAAAGCTCTTTAGGCCACTGAAAGTGTAAGGCTCCAAGGACATATGAATAATATTTGAATAATAGAGACATCAAATTTCAAAGCCCTGAATAAATTTTCATCATCTCTTTTGTGTAAAGAGTATACACACAAACACACACAGACTCACAAAATATATGATTTATTTCATGAATACAAACTGGCTTATTTTCAGTGTGCTTATTCTCAGAGAAGAATGACCTTTGGAACTGAGTTAAGGTGTTTCCAAAACAGACATTGTTAATATGACATATACTATCTACTTTCATATCTGCACTACTGGGTAACAATACATCAAATAAAGGATTTTTTCTTGCTACTATGAAAAGTTGAGCAGCAACATCCTTTCTTATATTACTTTTCAAAATTTGTTCCCAGAATCTCTAAAGACAATTTGATAGGAAGTTAGTTTTCTGGATCTTAGATATGGGAAAGACTGTAAATAAAGCAATAAATGGAAAGTAATCAAAAGTTCACATTTCTCATTCTGGAAAAGAATGGCAATATGAGAATTTTTTTTGAATGCCAGAAATTTGGAAACTTTCTTCTCAGCTGAGCAACAACGAATAAGCTCCCCTAGTACTAATCTTATTGAACTTGACTTCAGAAGATGTAAAATCTACTATTCACATCCAAATGATGCAAAAGTCAAATTCATTATAGAATGTGACCATTTTTCTTTTGATTCCAGTATTTAAATACAAAACTTAAGAACAAGGATATATTTTTCAGTTCAGTTTGAGTTAACCAAAAATGAGAACATCCGAACAGTTAAAATATTGAAATGTGCCTAGATTGATACTACGTGTGTGTGAACAAGCTTCTTAATATATAAAGTAGATTATGTTGTAGTTGTAGTGATAGAAGTGTCGTATTTGGAGACAGATGATCTAGGTTCAGATCCCAGCACTACTATTTACTGTATTCTTGAAACAGTACAAACGTAATAAATATTTGAAGGTTGAGTATGTAACCCTGGGCAAGTAACTTACCCTCCTTTGACCTTTGGGTGTTTTTTTTTTTAATTTCTTAACTGAGAAGTTTGAATTTGGTCATTTCTTCCTCTCTAAATCTGTGATAGATTAAGTCCAATGCAGAAACAAGCACCACACTTTTATAGTGAGTCTGTGTCTCCACACAAAAACCATTTTCAATTAATAAGAGAACCCAAATGCTGGTTATTTTGAGTGAAAAGGAAAAAAAAAGATTTTTCAATGTGAAAGGGATATAGAAGTAAGGGAAGGAGTAGAGCTCTTGCTCACCTGCACCCACCCTTCCATGAGCCTACCACCTAAGAGGTGGTAGCTGTCCTCAACATAAGGTAATCTCAAGGACAGAGGAGAAGAGGGAATTTTTCCTATGGTACCTGCATGGTTGCTGGTGTGGATACCTAAGTAATTAGTAGTGAGGTAGTAACTTACTTATAGCTCTCTTGAGAGGCAATGGCAGGTGCAGAACTGGGGAAGATAGGAATTTACATCATGAGGGGAGAGGGAAGAGGGAGAAGTGTTGGAAGATAAATCTAGTCATGATTGTATTGGAGAAAAGTCCCATATATAGTTAAAAAGTGTAATGAGGTATTATCCACATTCTTACTTTGCTTGGCATAAGACCATGAATCCTTAGTGTTTTCAGCCCCCACTTTGGAGACCACTAACCTAGATAAGGCAGCTAGGTGATACAGTGTATAAAGTGTAATACCTGGAGTCAGGAAGACTCATCTTCTTGAGTTGAAATTTGCCTCAGACACTTACAAGTTGTGTGACTCTGGACAAGTCATTCAAACATGTTTGTCTCAGTTTCCTCATTGTAAAATGAGCTGAAGAAGGAAATAGAAAATAGCAAACCGCTCAAATACCTTTGCCAAGAAAGGTCAATCAGAATCAGACACAACTGAAACTAAACAGCAAAATCATAAGTATCCATGATTTCATCATGGTATATAATATGTCTAAATGTAAACTGATCTTACAGATAATGTCCAGTTCCAATCCAGATCTTGTTGTGGCCCCTCCCATACTTTTGGGGGTAGCCTGTTTTGATTGGTTATCTGCATCTTTAAAACTGATAAGACTGAGATAGCCATCTTTTTTTTTTAGCTGAACTCTTCACTATGTTCTCCTTTGGGCAACTCCTATCTGCTGTACTTAGCATGGATGTATTGAACTGAATCAGTGACAATGGAGGGACCTACCTTCCCCTGCTCCCATGCTTTTACCACCCTAAAGGTGTCTGTGTCCATTCTGTGTTGTTTGTACTCATTTTTTGGTGCTGGAAGTGAATTTGAGCCATGATGACCTTGGAGCTAGTATTACTAGTAACATCCAGGCTGGCAGGAGGAGCTGGGGTGACTCATTTCAAGCCATAGTGGGGTTTTGGATTTGAAACTGAGACTGATCCATGGAGAAGAGCTAAACAGTGAATCTAATACCCTTTCATTTCTCTGACACTGAGTTGGTATAGGGACAGGGAGGAGGGTGATATTTTTTTTCATTTTTTCTATAATAAACATTCCTATGTAAAAGGTTATATTATGGTAAAAATAAGGTTACAATACTTTCTCCGTCTCTTGTTGAGTCTTCATGAATTCCTGTCTATGATCCTAGTCAAATCTAAGCTCAAAATTAAATAAGAATTGATAAGAGGATATTCAGCCTGTTTTGAATAACTTATTGATGAGATTGATTCTTTGGCCCTGGTGCATCATGCAATATATATCATAAAAATACGTATGGAAAAATCACAGGAGGATGGATTCTTCATCCTATTGGCAGAAATCCAGCTTTTTAAAAGTTTAATCTACTCTCATTATCACAGCCCCAGGAAATATGCAATTGCTTTCTCTGCCTAACCTGGAAAGTCCTATATGATTGTTGAAAGGACAACTGCTCCTTGCTTGACATTCCCTAAATCCAAATGATTACTTCTGACATCAGCACCCTGAACCAATTATCCTTCAAGACAGTAGCACATGGGAAATGAACTCATTCCTTACTGAAAACCAACAGCTTAGCTCCACTGGGGCTGTTTGTCACTTTCTCTAGAGTGACACTAAATCAAGTGGCAGCACACGGGGATGTAAATCATAGTCTAATTTAGTTGTCACTGTGTTGTGACACTTGGTTAAAAATGCTTTTTAATTGTGACTATAAATTATACATGAACAATCCTTACTGACAGTCTTAATACGACATCCGATTATTTCACCCAAAGGGGGAAATGAATACCACCAACAGAAAGATAGGAAAAGAAGTTTTTCTAACTGAAAATTTACAATTGCAGTGGAGGTGGGTAGGGATGATGATGGTGGCAGTGGTGGTAGTGGTGTTAGTGATAATGATTTCATTCCAATTTTTAATTTGGGATGTTTGTGCGGGGGAACAAAGATGCATTGATTTAAAGGGGAAAAACTGTGACAAAAGACAAATAAAGAACTATAGGTTTAGAACATCTATGTCTGGTTTTTAATTATGTGATATTTAGTGAGATAGTTGTTATGTCTGTACCTCAGTTTTTCCCCTTCAAGGATAGAGACCATAAGACTTGACATTCATTTCAAGTAATAATAAAATATGGGGAAGGTTTGTTGCAAAAGGCATTGAAACAATATTCATTCTGAGGCAGAATGGTCTAGTCACTAGACTCTAGTGTCCAGAATATTGATTCTAGAGCCAGAGGAGCTGTTGTTCAAACTCTAAATATTTGGGATCTCTTTTCCTGTTTTGCATGGCATAATGTATGGTGAACTAGCTGCCAAATGAGAAGCTCTAGATTTCAGTTCTTCTTCTGAAACACTAGTTAGGTGACCCTAGGAAAGTCATATTCTCAATGCCACAATGAAACTCTTTCAAATTCTAAACTACAAAGATAGTCTCCAAATGGGACCTGAACCAGATTAAAATATAGTTGGGGAATATTTAATAACATAAATAAAAATACAGAAAAAAGGTTTCATTACATTTGAAAATTAAATAAATATGCTGTCCACAAGAATTATTATTAGTGGCTCACAGTTATTTTTGAGTTTGACACCATTGGTCTAGACCTGTTTAGGGAGTAGTTGTCACCAAAATCTCTCTTCAGAGATTCAAAGGATCGGTTTAAAAGAGTAAGGGAAAAAATGAATAGTACTTCCAGGTCTAAACCTTATGAATCTGAATATATCAAAATGAAAATATGGAAAAGAAAAAAAATTCCAATACAAATTTGCTGCCTTTATCTCATGTAATCAGTTAGCAGCATATTAATTTGCAACTTGTAAATGTTACTATGTTATATTATGTGTTAAGGAAGTCCCGTTTGATTACAGCAAATATTTTGAGCTCTGACCTCACGTCTTGCAGACTCATGTGAGACAGATGAAGGCAGACCCTCAGAGTCTCCAGACTTCATTAAATCCTAAGAACAAAACTTACTTTAAGAAGAGGTAACTAGCACTTATCTAAGGGCCTGGGCAGGTTCAACAACAGAGTTGTGGATGAGGCTTTTGTCCCATATTGATTCTTTTTTGAAGAAAACCTAGGCAATCTTTTGCTTCAGTTTTCACCTTTCCTTTAATTATTGAATGGGCATTGCCTTAAACAAACTGAGACTTGGGAACGACCTTAGCTTGAAAAAGTCATGATCTCCCACTGCATCGGGGCCATCACCAAGTAATCTTGACCTATGTCTTATCATTGGGATCTAATGACTCTGGAGAACAGGGTAAGTCAGATGACTTTGCAAAGCTCTGCCTTACTTATATCCAATTCACTTTATGAAAAATGATTTTTTTCTTAGTAATCATATCTTGGAGACTCAGTTACCTACCACAACCACCTCAAGCCATACCAGCCCACTTTCTCCCAAGGTCTTCAGAAAGACATTACTGATAATGAAATTACATTGGAGGCTACTTGGGAAGAGACAGATTCTTTCCTAGATATCCCAGGGATAGAAGTAGGCTGGTATGGCAGAGAGGAGATCTAATATAGCAAGTATTTCTGCTCTCAGGATGTAGAATGATGCTGGGATGATATCAACTTCTGTGGAAAATGTATATAGCCTGAGCATGCCAACTCCCAAACTGAGGTAGATATGAACTGGTCCCCTTAAGAGGATCTAGTCCTGGACTGTAACTCCTATGCAATGCATGTTACCAGCTTTTGAGAAAAGAAAAACGTGGACCCAAACTAATTGAGTTCATCTTTCTTAGATAAACCTGTTTTGAAGGGGTTAACGACTTGTAAGTCAATGCATCATCCTCCTGATGTCACTGATTCTCTTCAAGAATGAAGGATGAACAATAATTTGTCATGTAAATGCTGGAGTTGCGGTAGTTGTTTTGTTTTGTTTTCCTACTGAGGAGGTGAGACTGGGGCACACCAGAAGGTGCTACAATACTCCAAAGTTACACAGTTATCTCTTTCCTTGCTTGATTCATTTAACATTCAGGTGGGAACAGATGAACTCTAAATAGGCAAAATAATCCAGTTGGAAGAGCATTAGATTTGAAATAAAATAGATCTAAACTCACATTTGAACTTTACATTTTTACTGTCCTTGGGAGGGTTATTCCCCCAGTATGAGTCTTAAGTTCTTCATTAATAACACAAGGAAGTTTTATTAGTTGATGTCCAAGACCTCTTCCAAATCTAAAAGCTATCATTCTACACGAAACAAACCCCAAAGGAATCATTGATGTAGTAAGACAGAGAAGTATAATGGAAAGGATATTGAACATAGCTTTAGAAGACTTTAGTTCTGATCTTAGCTCTAGCACTTCCTGAATTATCTGGAATGAATCACTTCACTTTTGGGACGTTGCTTTGCTCACATATAAAATGAGGGCATTGAAATATGATGTTTTCATTCATTAGGTTATTGTAATGAGATGTAGTTGGGGGGATGATCCTCTTTGAATAAAAGAATTAGCTTATTAACCTTAAAGTGCTCTATGAATTGTAATTATTGTTGTTTTTTTAAAAGAAATAGGCTAGTTTAGTGAAAGGACTAATTTAGAGATAAGTGTATCTTTCTTAGTGAAAAACTATATCAGCAAGGGTCACTGCTACAGATTTTCATTTAGGCAGTGTGTGCCAACAAGTAAAACCTCTTTACCCAGTGATCATGACTTTGGGGAACCATTGCTGAGGAGTCAGTATGGGACCTTTTGCAGTATAGAGCAAGGGTATTAATTTTCATTCTCTGTTAATACAATTTCTTTCTGATACAGTATGTGCATGGGATTTGGGGGAGAAATTATTATTAACCTATTGAATTTCCAGTGGTGAAATTATCTCAAGCTTCTGGGGACTGGATAAAATTAATGTCATGCCTGAAGAAAGTAAGCCAAGCAGACATTCATGCCACTGCTATTTCTTTTTTTCTTTTTAAAAGCTGTTCCTAAATGGGGTTTTACCTTTTAAATTCATATCATACTCAATTTTTCCTCAATCTTTCTTATGAACTATCCAATTATTAATAAGAATCTTAGACATAAATTTTGCATTTTACATATATTAAAAGTAAAAAGTCTGTCCTTATGGATCCTTTATAATAAGTCTTTGTTATGTACCTCATATTTATAGTGGTTCTTGTATGTCAAATACTCTATTAAGTTCAAATTTTTAACAAATCTTGAAAATCTGAGAGTTCATCAAATGTCCAATTTTTTTTTGTTCAAGATAAGAGTTAACTTTGCAGGGTATGATACTTTTGGCTGGATCCCCAGTTCTTTTGCTCTTCAATATGCTGTGTTCCAAGACCTGCAGTCCTTAAATGTCTCTACTGTTATGTCTAATGTAATTCTAATTGTGACACTATCATATTTAAATTGTTTTAATCTTGATGCTTTTAATATTTTTTTTCCTTTAGCAGGGGATTTCAGAATTTGACTATAACATTCCTATGAATATTCCTCATAGGATCTCTCTTAAGTGGTGATCAATGGATTTTTTTATACTTCCACTTTCCCCCCTTGTTCTAATGCCTTATTTAATTATTTCTTGTATTGATGTATTTTTTTGATTATAACTTTCAGTTAGTTGAGTTATTTATATACATATATTATATATATATATATTCTCTTCTTGATCTAGTCTCCAAATCTGTTGTTTTTCTTAAAAGATGTTTCACTTTCTCTTCTATTTTTTCATTATTCATATTTTGTTTAATCATTTCTTAGTCTCTTATAATTTCACTGGCTTCACTTTGCCCAATTCTCATTTTCAAGGTGTCATTTTCTTTTGGTCTTCTTTTTGGAGGGTGGACAGGAGGGAATTTGTGGTTAAATGATTTCCCTAGTGTCACAGAGCTAGTAAGTGTTAAGTGTCTGAGGTCAAATTTGAACTCAAGTCCTCCTGACTCCAGGGCCAGTGTTCTATTCACTGTGCCACCTAATTGCCCCCAACGTGTTTCAGAAACTACAAAGTTCTTCACAAAACCAAGTTATTATTATTGGTGGGTTTTTGGAGGGGGGAAGGCAAGGCAATTCGGGTTAAGTGACATGCCCAAGGTCACACAGTTAGTAAATGTCAAGTGTTTGGAACTGGATTTGAACTCAGGTGCTTCTGAAAAGGATTAATTACTGAACTTGAGCCCTTTTGTTTACAAACCTTTCAGTGTTCACATGAAAAGAAATCTCTTTCTCCTTTATTCCAAGGAAGTGAATTTTGTGATCTTATTGAATTAAGTATGTTTTTTTTTCTTTAACGGAAAACAAAATGACCATGCTCCCTTGAGAAATCATCACTAAAACCTCCAGATGGTTTAACTACCTTTCTATCTCAATGTGATACTGCTTGAGGTATTCAATGAGGACTAACATCTCTGGTGTGAGAACTTGCCATGCCCTTTTTAGGGTTACTAATCCACCTTTGGTATCCACACTTCATCCAACTCTCACCCATGTCACCAAGAAGCTGCAGCATGTGCAGCAGCCACACCCTGGTAAAACCATCTCAGCAGACGGACTAATCCATGGTGAGACCTGGAACATCAGGAGTATGTGTATAGCAAGTATATGAAGACTTCCTCTGGAAAGAATGGGCCGATGAGAATAATTTATTCCAGTGAACACGAAGCTGGATAAAGCAGGTCCTGAGGTGCTCTTAGAGATTGGTCAGATATCAAAGACTCCAATATTACCTACTGCATCCAAGGTCATGGCCAGTATGTCTTGTCACTCAACATTCTTTACTCTGCAAGAGTCAAGAGAGAGGCTGACAACTTCATGCTTCTCTATCTCACTTAAATCCAATTCATGATCAAGGGAATACATCACCCTGTGATATCATTGGTCCTCTTTAAAAGGAAAGATGAACAGCAAACAACAGCCTCAGTGCTAGAAAGAAGCTATCCACATAACTAATGACTCTTGCTTCCATGTTTCTGATGCAGAATCTAAATGGTATTCTAAGGTTAAATATTTGGTGCATGAAAACATTTCAGTACTCAACTCAGAGCTAAAAGTATTATTGATATAAAAGAAAAATACAGAAAGTAT
This sequence comes from Pseudocheirus occidentalis, assembly GCA_028646575.1. Taxonomy (NCBI): domain Eukaryota; kingdom Metazoa; phylum Chordata; class Mammalia; order Diprotodontia; family Pseudocheiridae; genus Pseudocheirus; species Pseudocheirus occidentalis. The sequence continues at coordinate 62,141,732 of CM053601.1, forward strand.
ATATTGTTATCTGACCTGGACTTGAGAAGAGTACGTTCAAGTTCTGATATGTTACAGAGCTCAGATCAAATAACATGTATTTATTAAGTGCTTACTCTGTGCCAGACACTGTGCTAAGCTTTACATATTGTGAAGCAATCTTCTCTCTGAAACAAATCCAACAAGTAGTAAAGTCCAAACTCATTAGCTTGGAATCAAGGGGCCTCTACACTTGGGACTTAATATCTCTTTCAGCCTTATCTATCAGTAATATTTGACTAAAATTAACCACTCTGAGACAAACTGGTATACTCTTTGAGGTCTAAAAAGGCTTTAATGATACACCTCAATTCCTGTACCCCATCCCATCCTCAATTTATTTAGACTCCTTACTCTTCCTTCAAAAGAAGTTTGGGTCCCATCAAGTTCACGGAAGTTTCGTCAACCATTCTGGAGAGAGTAGTCTTCTTATCTTCTGCACAGGACATTCAGTGCACATTATACATTGTCTTGAGTTATAAGTATTTTATTGCCTTAAGTAATTTTTAAGCTTATGAAGTTCATGAATTATATATTAGTATTTAGGACTAGAAGGACCATCTTCTAGTATAAGGTTCAGAAAACACCAAACAGAAGGCTAATCTGACCTCCTTACTGTATTTGTACAATCTGTGAGCTAAGGATGTTTTTACATGTTTAAATAAAATTGAAATGTATTTAAAATGTACAAAAATACATTTTTAATTACTGAGATGGTGTAAAGCAGCAGTTCTCAACTTCTGGATTGTGACCCCTTTGGGGGTCAAAAGATCCTTTCACAGAGGTCACAAGGGTCACCTAAGACCATCAGAAAACACATATTCCCAATGGTCTTAGGAACTGAGACACCACTCCCCTATTTGTCTCCAGGTGGGTCTGCCCACATGCAGATATGCCCACATAAGAGTATTAAAGGGTCACGGCATTAGGGAGGTTGAGAACCATTTGTGTAAAGACAATTCAGCCCTCCAGACATAATTTGCTGACCTCTGTTTTGATGTAATTAAAAGAATGTATAGGCAAGGAAAATGAAGTCCAATTAATTTTATAGAATGAGACATGAACCCAGTTCTTACAAGTGTCACTCCATTGCCCTTTCTACTTTATTATACTAACTCCTGAACCTTTCCAGTAGTTCTAAATACTGTGATCCTAATAGTACAAGAATGAAATTCTTCCTTCCATTTATTTTTATTAGTAGCATTTTCCCTATATACTACATTAAATTAGGTGAGGGATAGAAAAATGTTTAAGATACAATTAATGAAACTCAATAGTTTGCTAATTATTTAAATAAATGAAATATTTATAATTCAAGACAATGTATAATGTGCTTTGAATGACTTGTTCAGAAGACAAGAGGCCTATTTCCTAAGAGATGGCCAAGGAAAATTCTATGAACTTGGTGGGACACAAACTTCACTTGGAAAGATAGAGCATTAAAGGATTTTTAGATCATAGTTTTTCTCTATTTCTCTGTCTCTGTTTCTCTCTCTATGGTGTATATATATATGTGTATATGTATATATATATATATACACATATATATGTATATACACACATATATGTATATGTATACGGTGTACATATATGTATATATACATGTACATATGTATATATACACATTTATGTATATGTATATATAGTTAAATATTTAATAAAAGGTATTAAGATATAAGAATGAATGTATTTTCATTACTTGACAACTGAAAGGTAGGGAGAGAGAGAGAGAGACAGAGAGAGAGAGAGAGAGATAACTTGGTGTTTATTCAATGACTGCTTATTATAGATGCTTCTCTTAGAAACTTAGAGAACAAGAAACTCTAAATAATTACCAGTTTGTGTGTTGTGTTGTGTCTGTGTGTGTGTTTTAATCTTGTTGACATGTCAATAGTATAACTGCAGTAGTAGAGAATTTATCATTCCTGTTCATGGTAGGTAATTTTTCTCACCACTTCAGACAACCAAATTCAGTGACAGCCAAATCTAAATCATTATAATAAGGCAATATCAAAGTAATGCGATTCCCTGGTATGATGGGCTACAAGACATAGTAACTTCCTAAACTGATCTTCAAAAAATAAATTCTAGGCAATGGGGTAATTTTCTTGTAGGTTCTGTCTAGGTAGTATTGATAAATGTTATTAAGTACATCCAGTTCCACTGCCTTCTCTGTTCTTTGGTTTTCTTCTATATTTGTGTTGCTGCTACAAGTATAAAACTTCCTGAAAATTAATGAAATGAATCTAAATGATGGCAAATAGATTATCTATGAGTACAATTAAATCAATAAAAGACAAAACCAATGACTATTTCTCTCTGTCAGAAAAGTTACAGCCTTTTTATTTTTGAGTGAAAGAGTTTAAAGATTCCCTCAGTTAAAACTGCTGAACTGTACACAGAAAAACCACTCTGAACAGTTTCTGGCTGTAAAAGATTTACACCTACTATAGTGTCAAGCAAAGCAAATCCTGGTTTTTTTGTCATTCTAACTCCTGGACTCCTCTTTTGCTGAGTAATGGATGTATTGGCCGTCATCTGTTCACCAGAGAATGTTGCTATACTGTAAAACAAAGGCCCCAAACCAGTAATACGTGATCTTCCCACATGTTTGGTTTCTAATGCTAAGGTTTGCTTAGGTATTTTATTGTTTTACATTATGAAACCTCACATGAAAAATTTCTTTGGTGTTGGACAAATGGTCTTACAATGCATGAAGGGCACCATGTGGACTATAGGATGAAGCACCATCACTCTGGGTTTCCAAATGTCATTGATACCTACTTGGTGGCAAATTAAAAGGAAAGTGACAGTGTTAGCAGAGTTTACAATAAACCTTCTCAACTTCCTTAATTGTATCCACTAAGCATTATGAAGCTTAAATAATTTCAAGAATTTTGATAGGAGAGAAACAAAAGCGTCATAGGCAGGTGAAATGACAAATTCAGGATTATTACACTATACTTGTCCACATCTTAAGCGTGTTCTATTCTAGGTTCCAGGGGAAAATGAAGACATTTAGTGGAGTACAATGAGGATGTTGGAGGGTCTCAAACTCTCATCACATGGAGAAAGTTTGAAGGAATTCAGGAATTTACTTTAAAGGAGAGAAGATTTATGAGATAAACATTGACTAATTAAAGGTTCTCGTGTAATATACAAAGGAGTTTGGTTAATTCTGTTTCAAAAACAGGATCCATTGGTGTTAAGAGAAGGCTCATTTGAACTCAAAATTACAACACTAATAATAATATATAGTATTTTAAGGTTTAAAAAGTACTTAATAAGTAACTTATTTTATCCTTACATTTTATCCTTGGGAGACAGATGCTAGCATGTCGAATTGGTTCATTAAACTATTATAAGACAAAATATTTGAGTACCTCCTATTTAGGAGAAATTGGGATACCTACAAGAGAGATGGGACAACAGGCAGCTAATTCATACAGTAGAGTGCTGGTGTAGAACTTGTATATGTAGAATGCTGAGCTTAGAGTCAGAAAGATGTCAGTTCAAATGCAACCTGTCATCATAAGGCAAAGTTGTGTGACAACTTTGCACAACCCTGCCTCACTTAATTTAAATCCAATTCACTCACAAGTCAAGACTTTGCCCTTGATATTATTGGTCTTCTACAGAAATGAAGGATAAATAACAAGGACTCTATGCACATCACTTACCCTCCATTTGCCTCAGTTTTCTCATAAGGAAAATGAAGGTAATAATAGCATCTACCACCTAGTGATTTTGTGAGGAACAAGTGAGATCATATGTGTAAAGTAGTTAGCAAGGTGCCTGGTACATATTGAGTACTGTATAAATATCAGTTATTATTATTACCAAGATCCATTAAAACATTTTTTTCCATTGACTTGCTTGCTTACTTTTAGTTTACAAGACTCAGTTCCACAATCCCTTGAGTTTCCAATTTTCTCCTCTGCCTTCACTCCCCACCCCCCATGGTGGTGTACAATCATGTATAGGATCAGCAAATACTTTCACATTGTACAATAGTCTGGTTGTATAGAAGGGTTGTAACCAATGGAGTGAACAATGGGAAAAAAGAAAGAAAACCAAATGTAGGAAAGAATGATAGCACATATTGCTTCAGTCTCCATTTATGTAGCTATCTCCTTCCATCCTGAGACTTGTAGAGTTGTCTTATAGCTGTGTGTTGCTCAGAAGAGTCCAGTTTATCAAAGCTGGTCATCACACATATGATGTGTCTGTGATTGTGTACAGATTTTTCCTGGTTCTGCTCTTCTCACTCAGCATCAGTTTGTATAATCCTCTCTAGGTAATCATGAAATCCATCTCCTCCCCATTTCTTATAGCACAATAGTATTCCATTACATTCATATAACAAAACTTGTTCAGCCATTCCCCAATTGATGGATATACCCTAAATTTCCAGTTTTTTGCCACCACAAAGAGAGCTGCAATAAATATTTTTGTACTTGTAGGTCCTTTTCCCACTTCTATGACGGCTTTGGGATACTACTCCAAAAGTGGTATTACTGGGTCAAAGGGTATGCAATTATTTATAGCCCTTTGAGTATAGTTCCAGATTGCTCTCCAGAATGGCTGTATCAGTTCATAGCTCTACCAACAATGAATTAGTGTTCCAATTTTTCCACATCCTCTCCAGTCCTTGTCATTTTCCTCTTTTGTCATCTTAACCAATCTGATTGGTGAGATGTGGCACCTCAAAGTTGTTTTGATTTGCATTTCTTGAATCAATAGTGATTAAGACCATTTTTCAATGTGCTTAAAGTTATCTTTAATTTCTACCTCTGAAAATTTCCTGTTCATATCCTTTGACCATTTATCAATTGGGGGATGACTTGTATTCTCATAAATTTTACTTAATTCCCTGTATATTTTAGAAATGAAGCTTTTATCAAAGACTCTGGTTAAAAATATTCTTTCCCAATTTCCCACTTCCCTCTTAATCTTGGTTACATTGGCTTTGTTTATACAGAAACTTTTCAATTTAATGTAATCAAGATTATCCATTTTGTGTTTTATAATGCTCTCCAACTCTTCTTTGGTCATAAAGTCTTCCCTATTCCATAAGTCTGACAGGTAAACTATTTCTTGCTTCCCCAGTTTATTTACACTATCAGCCTTTATACCTAGATCATGCACCCATTTAGAATTGAATTTGGTGTTCAGCATTAGATGATGGTCTATGCCCAGTTTCTACCATAGTATATTCAAATTTTCCCAGCAGTTTTTGTCAAATAGTGAGTTCTTATCCCAGAAACTGGGGTTTTGGGGCTTATAAAACCGTATATTACTATAATCATTAACTACTAAGTCTTTTGTACCCAATCCATTCCATTGATCCACTACTCTATTCTTTAGCCAGTACCAAGCAGTATCATTACTTTTCATTGATTGCCTTGATATTCTGGACTTTTTGTTTTTCCAAATGAATTTTGTCACTATTTTTTCTTGTTCTATAAAGTAATTTTTGGTAGATTGATTGGCATGGCACGAAATATGTAATTTAATTTAGGTAAAATTGTCATTTTTATTATATTAGCTTGACCCAGCCATGAGCAACTGATGGTTTTCCAATTAGCTAGATCTGAGTTTTTTGTGTGTGTGAAAAGTGTTTTGTGGTTGTGTTCATAAAGGTACTTGGTTTGTTTTGGCAGTAAATTCCCAAATATTTTATAATGTTTACAGTACCTTTAAATGGGGTTTCCCTTACTATCTCTTGTTGTTGGACTTTGTTGGAAATGTACAGGAATGCTGAGGATTTATATGGACTTATTTTATATCCTGCAACTTTGCTAAACTTATTTATTATCTCCAGAATTTTTTTTACATGATTCTCTAGGATTCTCCAATTATAACATCATATCATCTGCAAAGAGTAATAGCTTAGAGTGATTCTTCATGTAATTTGATTCCTTTGGTTTCTTTTTCTTCTCTAGTTGCTACTGCTAACATTTCTAGTACCAGATTGAATAAGAGGGGTGATAGTGGACATCCTTGTTTCACCCCTGATCTTATTGGAAATGCTTCTAGTTTATCCCCATTGCATATAATACTAATGGGTTTAAGTAGATGCTCTCTGTTATACTAAGGAAAACTCCATTTATTCCTTTTTTCTTGTGTTTTAAATAGAAATGGATGTTGTATTTTGTCAAGGGCTTTTTTGCATCTATTAAAATAATGATATGGTTATTGCTAGTTTTGTTGTTGATATGATCAATGATACTGATGGTTTTCCTAATATTGAACCATGCTTGCATTCCTGGAATAAATCCAACCTGGTCAAAATGTCTTATTCTTGGGATAAGCTGCTATAGTCTTTTAGCTAATATTTTATTTAAGATTTTTGCATCTATATTCATGATGGAGATTGGTTTATAATTTACTTTCTTGATTTTGTCTCTCCCTGATTTAGGTATCAACACCATATTAGTGTCATTAAAAAGAATTTGGTAGGACTCCTTCCTTACCAATTATTCCAAATAGTTTGTAGAGTATTGGGATCAATTGATCTTTAAATGTTTGATAGAATTCACTAGCAAATCCATCTGGCCCTGGGGATTTTTTTCATAAGGGAGTTCTCTGATAGCTTGTTCAATTTCTTTTTCTCAGATGGGGTTGTTTAAGTAATTTACTTCCTCTTCAGATAGTTTTGTGAACTTGCATTTTTGTAAATATTCATCCATTTCACTAAGATTGTCAAATTTATGTGCATACAATAGGGCAAAATAATTCCTAATTATTGTTTTAATTTCCTCTTCATTGGAGGTA
>CM053601.1:62149026-62174046 GCA_028646575.1 Pseudocheirus occidentalis
TGATCCATCTTTAAATTAGAACGAACTAGAGTAACAATCATATGATGCTCATCTCCTTTCTTCCCACCCCTCTGCTTTAGTATGTTTTTATGCATCTTCTTGTGCCATAATTTGACAACTTCTGCCTCTGCCTTTCCTTTTTTCCCATTACAATTCCTTTCTTCCCTTTAATAGGTTTTTTTTAAATTTTCAGAGTAGTTCACTTATAACCACACCCTCTTAATATGTATGTCTCTTTTAAGTTTCCCAATACGTACACATATTTCAGTATTGACAGGTATCTTCTTTTCATAAAGGAATGCAAACAGTGTGTTCTCATTGAAGTGCAAGTTATGTGCATGTATGAGCATCTATGTGTGTCTGTGTATGTGTATGTGTGAGTGTATGTTTTCCTTTTTTACCTTTTTATGTCTGCCTTGAATCTTGTAAGTGGAGATCGAATTTTCCATTGAGCTCAGACATTTTTATAAGGAAAGTCTGGCAGTCCTTTATTTCATTAAATGACCATCTCCTTGCCTGAAAGAATATGCTCAGTCTTGCCCGGTAGTTGATCCTTGGTTGCCGTCCTAGCACTTTTGCTTTACACACTATAGTATTCCAATCGCTCTGATCTTTTAGTGTAACAGCTGCTAAGTCCTGTGTAATCCTGACTGTAGTTGCACGATATTTTAATTGTTTATTTTTGGATGCATTCAGCATTTTCTCCTTGGCTTTGTAGCTCTGGAATTTGGCTACCATATTTCTTGGAGTTTTCAATTAGGGATCTCTTTCAGGAGGAGATCAGTGAATTCTTTCAATAACCATTTCACCTTCTGTTTCTAGAAACTCAGGACAGTTTTCTTTGACAGTGTCTTGGAGGATGCTGTCCAGGCTGATTTTTTCATCATGGCTTTGTAGTAGGCAGATAATTCTTAGGTCATCTCTCCTGGATCTGTTTTCCAGGTTAGTTGTTTTTCCAGTGAGATATTTTGCACTTTCTTCTAATTTTTCAATCTTTGTGTTTTGTTTGACTGACTCTTGTTGCATCCTTAGCTTCAATTTGACTGATTCTAATTTTTAGTGAATCATTTTCCTCAATTAGTTTTTGGAGCTCCATTTCCACATGTTCAGCTTTTATTCTTATGGAGATGTTTTCTCTACTTAGATTTTGGACCTCCTGTTCTAATTCTCCAATTCTACTTTTTAAAGATTTGTTTTCTTCAGTTAGATTTTTTTTCCCAATTTTGTCACTGTAGATTTTAATTTATCTCTTATCTCTCTAATTTCATTTTTCAAATACCTCTTGAGATCCTCCAAGAATGCTTTTTGGGCTTGGGACCAATTTACCTTTTCTTCTGTGGTCTCCAGTGTGTGTATAGAGTCTGTGTTGCCTTCTGAATTTGGTTGTTCTTTTTAATATAAAAAGATTTAATTATCCTAGCATTTGCAATTTCCTTCTTCCCCATTGTGGCTTACTATGTCCTGGATTTTTAAGTGGATATCTGCTTCCAGGGTGCAGAAGTATTGAGCTTCTCAGGCTGGGAGGTAGGAGTTTGGTTGTTAACTTTATGAGCTGTAGCCTCTGAGTGTGTAGACCGAGGTCAAGACCAAGACTCTCAGTGTTTCCCCTGAGCTACCCTGAGGCTTAAAGAGTAACATATGGGGGTGGGTTGGTCTGGTTCCTTCAGGTTTCCACCTCTGTGTCTCTAGGCTACAGCTCAGTCTCAGCAGAACGCCAGCAGAAGGGCAGGGGAGGGCTACAGTTTTCTAATGGGCCAGGCAGTGCTAAATCACACCTGGGATTTTGTTTTTAGGGCATACTGGCTTCATTCTCCTGGGCTTAGACTATGTACTGTCTCCTTTTCCCCTTTCATCAGTGATGTCCAAGCCTGAGGCTGTTTCCACTATTTCAAGATTTTACTCTGGGTGGGGCATTTGACTACAGATTTTTCTGGGTGAGGGAGGGGAGATTAGAGCAATCAATTTTATTCTTCCATCTTCACTTCTGGAAGTTTGGGTATGTAATTTTTAAACCTCCAGGAAAAGCTGATGACACTGCTGTGGGCCTTTAGTTTTTTTTTCCTACCCAGTTCTGATGATCCTCTGTCCTGTGGTGAAACAGCTGCAGACCCCTCTGGCTGGATAAGTCATCTGGCTGACTGGGGCTTCTTCTCAGTCTGCCATACTCTGCTATCAGATCCACTCTGGTACAGCTTCTGTGTGCTCTGTGTTCTCCCTGCCCCGACCTGAGTAGGCACTTTCCTGAGCTGAGAATATGCCATGCTCTGTCTCCCAATGGGTTCTGTCACTTTTAAATTCATTCAAATTCACTTATTAGCTTTTAGCGACAGAATTCTTGGAGGAACTTGGAAAGACTACTGCATCCTTTGCACCATCTTCAAAAACACTATCTTAATTATCTTCTCATCATAAAAATTGACACATTTTCAAATAAATAGAAAGATTCAAAAGGTATTCCCTAAGTAAGTATTAGTTAGAACTTCTAAATGTTTACAACTGTTCTAAAATTGACTTAATTATGAAAGATGTATAGCCCAAATTTTAATATCAATCAACTAAGAATTTGATGATGAAAGAAAAACTTTCCATGAACTGGAATGATTAATAAGGAGTTACAGGAAATTTATAAATTTATTAATCTTCCAAATATTTTCTGGAAACCAACAAGATAACACTTTAAAGAAGTATCTACACAATGTCACTCTAAAATTGGCAAGTTGAAGAGTGAAACGTCCCATCAATGAGGTGCTTTGTTTCCAAGGGAGCAAGCAGCAAGTCTGATTGAATTTGATATAATAGTACACACCAATTGTTGTTATTATGAGTCTAAAAGAGTGGAGGTGATTCTCTTCAATTGTTTCCTTGAAAATGATTAGATGCACAACCATTTCAATCATATAGACAGACAAATCAATCAGAAAAAGCAGTCAAACAACCCCCCCCCCACATAATACTAAGGGAACCAAATCATACTACTTAGCATTGGTACTATTAAGAAATAGATAAGGAAAAAAGAAATGACAGCTAAGGGAAAGAATAAGCTTATAAGGATGTCAATAAAGGAGTTAAAGAGTTGTTTTTAGCAGGCATCCAAAGGCAAAAAGAAAACCCTTTCCTTGGACATTTGGTCAAATATCACAAAGCTTATGATAAAGTTTTGGAAACTTAGGGAGTGTGTGGATATATATGCATGGATAAGCAACCATCTATAACCAATTAAAATAACACACTTTGAAAGAACAATATTAGCAATGAAAATAAAAAGTTATCTTTCCTAGTGATAAGTACAATGAGCAAAACAATGAGACCCATTAGAAAGTTCCCAGGAGTACCAAAGAGTGAATTACAGAGAAATGTAAAAGAGGCCAAAATAACATTTACTCAGTGATGAAAGTATGTGAAATAACACAGAAAGTTTTACCTTTCCCTTTTATAAAACTCTTTCATTAAAATCTCACTCTCATGGAAGTGTTTATGATACTGGAATCCAAAGACTATCCTGTCCTTATGATGTGCAGAATGTGGCAGATCCTAAAAGTCCACGGAAAACTACCTGCGAATCAGCTAATATGAGTTGAGAGAGACCCTTTATAAGACCTTTAGCCAGTAAGAGATGCTTTTTAGGCATATCAACTCTTTATTGTATCATAAAATAGAGTGGGAGGAGTGGGAGTGAGATTATGATCAACAATCAGGGAATTCCAAGCCATGGTCTTCCCTAGCACATGGCATTAAACAAACACAAAAGTATATAATATAACATACTGTATCCCTCCCCCTTATATCTGTTTATATAATCATGGGATCCCAGGACAGCATCTCCTCTAGCCTATCACATCCTCAGGGCTAGCAGAAAAAAACAATGCACTCTATCACTAGATCAAAATAGGTTACAGTCTCAATTCAAAGCAAAGCGTCCCAGAAAATTCCTCTTGGGGTGTGTCCTTCTCCTCGCTGTAACACCAAGCAAAAGCAGCTTTAAGGTTCTGATTATGAGCATAGTAACTATCCATTTATTCAGTAACAGATTAAGGCAAGTCATTCACAGAAAAGAGAAAAATCAAAATACAGAGTAACTCAGTCATCTAGTAAGGCCTCAATTTGAGATTACTTTTCAATCATAAACTAAGTACATTCATTTGGTCAGTCACAAAGTACAAAGGTAAAAAATTTTCCACCCCTATATCACAACTGAATTACAGTAACATCAGTTACCACCAAACACCTTCTCAAGGAGCAATGGAAAACACAAAGGCCATCTACCCTTAGGTCACATCTAGGTTCCAATATCATCACAGCATTCAATACCCAAGGAGAGGTCTTTTCTTCCTCTTGACCCGAGGAAAGTTCTCAGCAGTTTCCATTCCTGGGAAGAGAAAGCTTAACAAAGACACCACAACATTCATGCACGTTGCTGGCATCCTCTTCAATTCACCTTCTTCCTGTGAAATCAGCCTAGGCCCAACAAGGTATGAGGCCTCTACCAAGAAATGAATCTGACAAAGTAACATCAAAACAGATAGATAAAATACCAGGACCACAGTCTTCAGTTCTTGGCAGCTCTGGGTGGCAGTTCTCAAAATTCCTGGGCAGCCACAACTATCCCTCAGCTGTCCAGATAGCTTTGTCTGGCAGTTCTCTCTCTCTCTCTCTTTCAGAAACTCTGGCCCCCAGAAAAATTCTCTCTCTCTCTCTGTCTCTCTCTCTCTCTCTGTCTCTGTCTCTCTGTCTCTCTGTCTCTGTCTCTGTCTCTGTCTCTCTCTGTCTCTGTCTCTCTGTCTCTGTCTCTATCTCTCTGTCTCTCTCTGTCTCTCTCTCTTCTTCCATGATGCTACTCCCAAAAGTTCTTCTGACCTCCCTCAGCTTGGTCTTCTCTCTATACACAGCACCAGCTTCTCCCTGCTCAGCCCCTTCATGTCAACAAGTCCATCCCACTTGTGGGATTCACAAGCTCTGGGTCTTAATACTTACCCCCCCACTCCAAGCCCATACAAGGGGATCTTTAAATTCCATTACCATTACACCCACTCTGTAGTTGCAGGCTCCCACCTGACACTCTCAGGTGCAATCATGCTCTAACAAGCTAAAGAGTTCAAATCTTAACCCTGCTCTTGTCCAAGCTTCCAACTCCTGGAGGGTGGCTGGGCAACAAAGCCAACAGAGTTGATTCCTGGGTTGCCATAGCACTTCCTCCACATGCCATAGACAACTCCATCCTCTGAAGGCCAAACCATCCCAGGTAGATATGCCAGGAAAGCACAATCACTGCTGCTGCACTGTTGCAAACTTTTCATCTTGACCTGTGGCCAAGTCCAGAGCCCTGTGTCTCCTCCTTTTTCAGGTCTGTGAACCTACTGCTCCCTGTTCCTGTCAGGATCCACACTCAGACAGCTCCTTGCTCCTGCTCCATGTCTCACCTAATGGGAGAAGGGACTGCCCCACTCCAAGCTCTCCCTGCTCCTGCCTTGGTCCAGGCACAGCATGGTCCAGGGGCTCCTGCCCCCAGCTTTTGTCTTCACCCTCCACCACCCCAACTCTGTGGTAGTTCATCTTTCCCTAGTCTTACATGGTAAGAGGCCATTGTGGTCTGAGCTCTAGGCACAGCAAAATAGTGCAATTGGGAAATAACAGACAACTCCCAGTCTCACCAAACCCTACACTTTCCTCAAAGTATACTTTCTATCAGTCCGATATTCTGGTGTTCTCATGGTGTTTGCTATCAGAGTTCTCCTCTCTCTCTCTCTCTCAGATGTCTTCTTTCCACACCTTGATGAGTGATACACAATCATAATTAGGATACCTCTTAATAAAAGTTAAACATCCTTCCATGAGCAAGCCCCCAAGGCAATATCTCACCATACTTGCCTTTTGTCTGTGCAGATTCAAGTATCCAAGAAAGAAGCCAATAATAGTCAGAGCTCCAACTATCTAAACAAAGTAATAGATACATAATCTCCAGACGAAGGAGCAGCAATATCTGGGTTCACAAAGCCAGGGTATCCCTTAACAACTGCTACCCAGAATCTCATATGACCAAACCACATAGAAATGTTCTTCTCATGAATGAGCCACAAAGTAAAATACCAGCCTCCCTGTACATATGGTTTTCAACTAATAAGCTCAGAGCCAGAAGGCATCACAACCCACATGATTCAGTGCTTAGTACCAAAAGATATGGGAGCCTTCCTGCAAGCAAGCCTCCCTATAAGCAAGTTTCCCTCTAAGTATGTTTCCCCTTTCTCAAGTTCCTCTCCAAATAGCCTCTATGTGACTCGGGCTGTGTCCCAGCTGTGAAGCAGGTCAAAGAACAAAGCAACAAACCATATGTGTTTAAAATATCCATGTACCTTTAGACCTGGGAACACAGACCTGTTGCAAGGAATAAAGGGAACACATTGTCACATACATTTATTAATACACAGGGAATATCTTATATTCCAAAAACCCTACAAACTCCAACACAGAGGAAATGCCTGTTCTATCTGACCATTTACCCACCATATCAGACCACAATTAGTCTTGGGTTATCTAGGCAGAAGAATCTGACTTCACTTAAGACTGAGCAGATTAAATTAAATCGTACTTGGTGTCTGACCAGTAATCAACGCGATCTCATTATCGGCAATGTCCTTCTGAAGAACTTTAGAAAAAGTGAATGTATGGAGGTATGTGTGGCTAGGTGGCACAGGGATTAGAGTACTGGCCCTGGAGTCAGGAGGACTTGAGTTCAAATCAGGCCTCAGACATTTAATGCAAAAAATGATAACAAGCTCTGTGGCCTAGGGCAAGTCACTTAATCCCAATTTCCCTACCTTCCTTCCTCCAAAAAGCAAAGGAAAAGTGAATGTGTTCGGGAGGAGGGGGGGCGGGGAGGAAAGCTAAGGTGTCCTTTTGGTCCAAAATACTGATTACTAAGAAAATCCTTTTTTTATATGCATTGTATACATTACATAGCAGACATACTTTGCTTTAATCTCTGAATCAACCCCAAAGGCCCCTTCCTGTGTTATCAACTACAAGACCAGATGAAGCTGACCAGGAACATCCTTCTGTTTATGACTACTGAAGACAAGATGTCTTGAACCAGTTGATATCCTGAATAATGAAACTTTTCTTATGCTTTCTTATGTTATTCTATGTCATGTTAATGGTAAAGGAAGCACAGATACTTTGGATCTATTTACACCTTGACATTCTCTTATTGTATAATTACAACCTATCCATTGAGATATTTCTTTCTCACATAATGGCTAAACACATATGGTGACTATAATTTTGAGGTTACACAGGCATCTGGTGTTGATATTGCTCTCAGTGCATAAAGGGTCTCCTTCAGCTTGTTTATCTCTGAGTTCAGAATTATTTTCTGATCCCAACATGCATGATTCTCTGGCTTAATAGGAATAAACAAGCACATTATAGCAATATACAGCCTAATACTGTTTGTTCTTGAACAAACCTTTGGTAAATGGAGAACCCCATTCTGTTTGTCCTATGGGGTGGAAATTTCATTTGAAGCAGATCCCATTCTGTTTGTTCTTTGGATGAAGTTTTGGTTAAGGGTGAAACTGATTTTGTTTGTTTGTTTGGTAAACACTTGACATATTCCAGTGAAATTACACAATTTTCTAGCCCTCATTCTCATCTGATCCTTTCATCACTCTACATGTTCCTTATGTTATATCTCCTACCTCCCATTTGTGTCATAAAAGACAAAAACCAAGAAGTGATTGGCCATCTCTATAAAATCAGTGGTCACTACAAAAGTGTAAGTATCCTATTATGGAAGTAATAAAAGAACCTATTGTGCCATGTGTAAACAAGGAAGAAAAGACAAGAACTTGGTGTAACTGACTATACAGCCTCTCCACCAGACCAGGAGTGATCCCTCCTCCATCCTTCTACCTGCTGCAAGCTGAATTTCAATTCACCCACATATCTGAACCCCTGAATCTTTGATGTAGCCATTGACTCAAATGCCCTTCCTTACCTCCTGGAACATTCCTAGGTTGTTTAAGTTGTAATATGGCAGTAGAATGTACTAAAAAATGAACTTTTTCTTCTGGGTTATGGACACATTTAATTCTCTTTGAAACTTTCCAGTCCCTAAGAGCTTCAATGACACCACCACTTCCCAACCCAGATAAATGCCATCTTTTCCTCTTCAATTTTTTTCATAGTGTTTGCTGGACTTTTCAGTACCTTGTATCATAAATACATGTGTTTCCCCTACCTATAGGAAATTTCTTAAAAGCAGAATTCAAAGTAATTCAGTCTTTGTAAGCCAAATATTTAGCATAATTACTTAACAGAATTTTATACAATGAAATTGAATTAAAAATTCAACACTGGGAACAAATCAGACAATAGAAAGGTGTGGTGCAATAAGCAAGTTCAAAATCTTTGGGAGAAACTTTGTATTAAGAATTAAAAAAAATTATTGCAGCTCTCTTTGTGGTGGCAAAAAACTGGAAATTTAGGGGATTGCCCGTCAATTGAGAATGGCTGAACAACCTGTGGTATATGAATGTAATGGAATACTATTGTACTTTAAGAAATGGGAATGAGATGAACTTCACCTGGAGAGGCTTCTACAAATTGATGCTAAGTGAGAAGAGAAGAACCAGGAAAAATTTGTACACAGTCACAGATACATCACATGTCTGATGACCAATCTTGATAAATTGGACTCTTCTTAGCAACGCATAGTTAAAAGACAACTCTACAAGTCATGATGGAAAGAAATATCTACATTCAGATAAAGATCTAGAAAGATCAGAGTTTAAATGGAGATTGAAGCAATACATGCTACCATTCTTTTCCAGGTTTGGGTTTTTGTTTTTGTTTTTCCTATTGTTCACTCCATTGGTTACTGCACTTCTATATAACCAGACTATTGAACAATATGAAAGTGTTTGCAGATCCTATTCATGATTGTACACCACCTTGGGGTGGGGGTGGGGGACAGAAAGAAGGGGAAGAAATCTGAAACTCAAGTGATTCTGGAACTGAGTCTTGTAAACTAAAAGTAAATAAACAAGCCAGTTAAAATAAAAGAATTCTGGCCTGAGGTAGAGTATGGAGAAGAGTGCTGGAGCAAGGAAATAGGTCACTGTATAGGTAATCATAGTAAGCTTCTGGTGACAAGGCAATGGCCCTGTGCCATTGGGACTAAAGGTGTTGTTTTTTTCTACCTTATGGATAATGAAAATGATACTGTAGGAAATTAAATTAATTAGTTATGGTGACAAATATTATAGGTGAAATTTGAACTCTATTCTCTGTTGACTCTACTTCTGGCATTCCTTCTACCATATCACACTGCCTCTAGCAATCATAATTCATTTTCAGCAATAAGACAAGGTCAATCTGTATTTAACTTGCTTAGTGAAGTACGTAACAGGGCAAATTTAAGCATTTTGTGGTGACACTAATAATGAACAAAAACATTTTGAACCATTATCAAAATTAACAATAATCAAACAATAAAAAAACACTTATTTTCTGTTTGGAGGTGATCACTACACTCTGTCATTAGCTACTTCTTCCAGAAGCCCTGTGTGTCTCTTTATTTGGGGACCATAAATAGATAGTTCTGTAGGGACTGATCTTTCATTTCTGTTTTACCCTTCCCTATTCTATTTTCATCAGAATATTTTCCCACCCTCTATTTTGTAATCTTTCATGCCTTCTTATATGTTTTTTCCTTCTTCAGCATAATTCTGAATCTGTAACACACAATTCTTCTTTCTGCTCCAATTAATTTGCTCACCTACCCTTTAGATGACCTATTCTCAGGTTGCCTCTGTTAATTAACATCCCTTCTTCCCAACTAGGCCTCAACACTTAATGACACAAAGGGGAGTGGGAGGGAAAACCCAATATCTGAATAACAAAGTGAAAAGACAACCTCCTGAAGGACTTTCTTGGGCTTCAAGCCCATTATCTTCCTCAGCAGTCCCCTCAAAACATTATTATAGTGAACCAAGAAACTCATTAGGTCTAGCGTTAGTGCAGTCCTCTGAAGGCAATGATTTATACATTATAATCATGTTTTCATGCAGAGACAAAAATGACATCACAAAAGCCAAAAAAGCATAAGAAATAACATTTAAGGATAGTTTTAAGTGCTGGTCCAAAAGCTGAGGATCTTAAACACACACATACATTACCTTTGAATCAGTAAATAGATCTAAATAAAATAATATATGCCAACACTCTATTTTAAATCTTTGTTTTAATGTTCACAAAAAACCTCAGTTGTGGGGGATTATGGAAATTCTCAGTCTATTTCCCCAAAAATATTATAGAAATTGTATCTGGGAATTGAACAAGTTATTATGAGTAATAGTTTCTTCATGATGAAACAAGGAAAAAAATTGGATTGAATTTTAATTTGGGGAAATTAAAATTTTAAATCATTCCACAGTTTGAAGTTTTAACAAGCTTTTTGATATTTATAGAAGAAAAGTGTAGAACATGCCAATATTAACAAAATGTATTATACAAAAGGTGTCCTCCCCCTACCTCATGCTACAGCACTCCTCTTGAACCCACCTTGTATTCATTCTGAATGTGTTCTATAGGTTATATGTGCACATTTTACCCTTTCCATTAGAATACAAGCAATTTGTGGGTTTTATTTAGGTCCTTAGGGCTGTGTCCAGTGCTTGACCCAGAGCAGGAACATCAGAAATAGTAGATAATATTTTATAACAAGAAAGAAGCTATGGAAACAAATCCTCCACATTGATTGTTTCATTTCAGCTCACAGAATAAGCTTAATTTAACTCTTTTAGTCCACCTCTATGAAATAATTATAGCATCAAGAAAAAAGATGTAAGTAGTGATCTAGGTACCTAGAGTTTTCCTACAGAATCTTGATTAAACAATTTAGATAGATAATTGAGGACAATCCTGCCTCAGTATGGGTCTTTGAATGCACACCTAGATGACAAAGACTTGGAAAACAGAAGATACTACTGTAACATAAAGTGATTTCAAGATTCTTAGATTCTAGTAGTTCTAGAGGAAACATATATTTTTCTGAAGTATATCTCTTCACAAACATAGCTGGGAGATAAGTGAAATGATGAAGGCAACTTATAGACACAACATATGAGGAGACACCATTTGAGGACAAGCCATATGAGAACATGCCACATGAAGGAACTCATAAGGGTTACTGGAAGAGAGAGGATTTAGGTTTCTTGGTGAAGGCTTCACAGAGAGTAAGAAGCAAACCCAGGATTCAAACCCAGATTCTCTTAAGCCAAATGCAGCAAATACATTCTTTGTCATACTATCTGCCTTTTAACTTTCTGGGTCTGAGTTTATTCAGTTACGAGCTTTTTTCTAGATGATCTCAAAAGTCTCTTCCAGTTCTAAATCTATATTCCGGAAGTTGTCCCAAAACATAACTGCAATAGGTTGTGGATACTTTTAAATCTACAATAAAAACCAAGATAAATCTACCTTCTCCTGACAAACTCATCCCAACGTATTTAGAAAGTTATGAGGCATATACTACCTTGATAAGTATTAAGTAATTTAAAGCTAGAATAAAAATATGAATTTTGCTGTTGTTCAGTTGTATCAACTGTGTCCAACTTTTCATGAACCTATTTGAGGATTTCTTGGCAAAGATACTGAGGTGGTTTGCCATTTCCTTCTCTGGTTCATTTTCCAGATGAGGAACTGAGACAAACAGGGTTAAGTTACTTGCCCAGGGCCACACAGCTAGCAAGTGTCTAAGGATTGATATGAATTGATGAAGATGAGTCTTCCTGATTACAGGACCAGCACTCTATCCATTGCACCACCAAGCTGCCCTATAGTATGTTATTGTTCAGTCATGTCCAACTCTTTGTGACCCTGGGGACCGTATTATGCCATACTGTCTATGGGTATTTTTTGTTTGTTTTCTGACAAGAATATTGAAGTGGCTTGCCAATTTCCAGCTTATTTTACAGATGAGGAACTGGGGCAAATAGGGTAAAGTTACTTGCCCAGGATCACACAGATAATAAGTGAATGAGGTCAGATTTGAACTCAGGAAAATGAATCTTCCCAACTACCGGCTCAGCACTGTAACTACTATATCATCTAGCTTCCCACAAGAAACTGAATACTACCTTTACAAAGTGATAGAAACAGAAAGAAAAAAAATGAATTTTAACATATGCTTTTATTATTAAGTAAAATGGCCGGCATTCATTTTATAAAATTTATTTGCTATTAGTTTACAACATTCAGTTGCACGAGTATTTGAGTTCAAAATTTTCTCCCCCCCCCTCTACATATTCATTTTAATGTTTTTTTTCTGTATTGCAGGGCATAATTTGCAGTACTTTTATTGGTGAGCTTCCAAATTCAAAAGTTGTTCGCTGAATTAACTTGAGAACTGTTTTTAGACATTGTTTTTCTCTCAGTCAGGAGCAAATTATCTGGTCTCATTCATTATCTGTTGCTACTTAGTAAAATAGGAGAAAGGAGTCAATCAGTTTTGTTTATACAACTGTATCTACTAATCAGCCAGGGTAAAATTTTTTTAATTAAACAGGACAATTGAGTTGGCATTTGTAGAAGAATCCTAATTATAATTCTTTACCACAATTCTTCAATATGGTTGCAAATTCCATAACAACATGATGTTAACCGTATTAACAAAGAAAATTATTCTCTGGTTCTTGGATCATAAGGCTGTATGTGATGGGACAGATAAGGCCTACACAGTTGAGGGATATAGGTCCTGGAGGGGTG
This sequence comes from Pseudocheirus occidentalis, assembly GCA_028646575.1. NCBI lineage: Eukaryota > Metazoa > Chordata > Mammalia > Diprotodontia > Pseudocheiridae > Pseudocheirus > Pseudocheirus occidentalis. Next base: position 62,161,789 of record CM053601.1, read on the forward strand.
AGGAAGGGAGAAAATGATCCTGAAAATGTGGAAGAAGGAAGGTGTCATAATGCCTTCTAAGATTTTTTTCTTCATATATATCAATATGAATTTTCATATCAGCCATGGATTGATTTATGTTTCAGAAATGTCCTCACACTGTTCTCTAGCTAGCTTCATTTGTAGGTAGCTGGTGGCTCATGTGGGATTCCAGGTGGGTATATCTTGGCTTTTCACTTCAGACAGTATCTTATAGGGTCTTATTTCTAAATGTAGCATGTCTAAACATCCTATTATCTCTGTTTAGAGTAATACCAGAAGGATCCATGATCGACTTAACTAATGCTGTCCTTTGAATTCTTAGCATACATCTGGCTGTCACTGATGCCAGATGTTTGTAGGGCCAGTTATTATTTATCATTCATGGATTCTTTCCATTTTTTATTAAACAGAGTAGCCCTAACCTAGATTCTCTTCAAAGTTATCTGCATGTATCCAATTGTTTTACCAATTCAATATAATTCAGAAAGCACAAATATAGTACCTACTATGTGCTGAGCACTGGGGGAGGGAAAATAACTTGGCCCCCTGTTGTTTCATTTTGGAGCTCTTGAAGGTTTTTGCATAAGGCTTTGCTTCAGCTTATCACATTATCGCTCATTTAATTTGTTGTCCATCCTCCTCAGCAAGCACATCAATATGCCTACTATTTAAAAAAATCAGAATCTCTTTGATAGAATTATGAATATTTATGCTTCTGCTTATAAGGAATTAAACACACAAAATACACTATCCTTCAATTTTTTTGTCTCCAAAGGCATGGTCAAAAATATCTCTACTATAAATATACACAATGTAGATCGACAGGAAAAAATAGAAGCTATTCTTTTATGTGTACATAGAAGCACGACCTTTAAGGAGGAATTTTCAAGACCACTCCAGCTAAATTCAAGTCTAGCCAGAGCTCATATATAGAGCAACCAATTCCAGAAAGTTTCCAACATTGACTAATCAGTATAATGCTAAACAATGAATCTATAATATTTTCTGCTCATCTGTTATAGACCATAACATGTTCAAATGGAATTGTGTCAAATAGTGATGCAAGCAATATCTGACACTGATGTATGTTTTGAGTCCCACAAAAAATTTCATCCCTACCTTATCTCTGGGATGTGTGAAGTCCCTTTGTTTTTCCCCATTGACAGAAAATATAAGGGAAAAATTAAAGTGAATAAGCATTCTTGTGGATAGTTAACGACATATGACTTTTAAATTCTATAGTTCTATAGTAAGGAAGTATAGTACACTGGAAAGGTATTGGTTCAAAACCTAGATCATCTGGCATCTGGTTTCAAATTTGGTCTCTCTGTGAGACTTTGGACAAGTCATGCAGTCTCCACAAGACTTCCTGATTTATATAATTAAGGGATTGAAGTAAATGATCTCTGAGAACACTTCCATCTCTAGAACTATAAAATAAGACATTTTGACACGGACTCTTTTCTTTAGGATTAAATATTTTAGGGTATTTGCTCCAATAGTCTAATTTTACAGGAGACTAAGACCCAGATGTGACTATGCATATTAATCTCTACTTATGCTTGCTTTCATAGGAATCTGAATGAAGTTCTAAATTGCCACACACCATGAAAAAAATGTATCTACCTTTCCTCTTACCAGAAAGTATAATATTAGAGCTACATACTATCTTTATCAGATGAAGATGCACTATGTATGCCCAATTTTTGTCTAATCTTTAGTTTATAAAACTAAATCTAAAGCAAGTCACAAGATTATCTGCTAATGGAAGGAGAACAAAATGGTAATGGCAACTGAGGGAAGAACAGGAAAACTGAATACTAATACTCTGGCATAATAGGAGAACTAGACCTAGAATCAAAAATCCTCATTTCAAAGCTAATAGATAGTTGGTTGAATTCCCCAAAGTATTAAAAATCCCAGATACTCCAGATTACCTCTAGAATCCCAAGTAGTAGCGAATTCCCCTGTGCTGACCCAATCTGCCAGTCAAAGTAAGGTTCAAAAGAAGAAGTCCAGAGGGGTATTAGAATACTAAGATGCATGACCTTACGCAAGTCACTTGTAGTATAGAACTCCTTTTTACCTTCTTTCAAATGGTTTGGAAAGGTATCTCTTCAAGGTTAAAAAAGAAAGAAAAAAAGCAATATGATTCTATGACCATTAACCCCCAAAATTCCATCTTTCAAGAAATGTATTCATATATAGTACAATTTACCCTGAGGCCAGGTTCAGAGTTACCCAGGGTGTTATAATAATCTCAGAAGGATCAGTAGGAAAGGCATGCCTAGATGCTTCTGACTGATGCTTCTGAAAGTGTTCCTAAGAGCTATGGCTCTGAATGACTGGAATAATTCCCTTAGGAGGAAGTGTAACATAGAAGTACTGAGCGTCTCAGCCATACTAGACTGTTGTCAGTGAGAGCAGAAAGCAAAAGACATAAATATAGGAGATATTTGAAAAATACAACTGACATCTTATTGGACTTTGAAGGTTATAGAATGTGGAGGATAGGATTCTAAGAGCATCTGAATTTATTTTTTTTCTGTCTCTAGAGGATCTTTCTTTTAATCTATACTTAACCATCAGGTTTTTTTTCCTAATTAATAAACGTGCTCATGTCACTCCAATATTCAAAACCTGAATTTTGCTTCCTCAACATCATAGCAAGGGACTCCAGATGCACTATAACTGGGTTCCAATGTATGTATCCAGTAATGTTACACAATTTCACATATCATATGTTCCAGTCAAACTCACTATTACATCAAGTATTCTGCTGTCTTCTTAATCTTACTCAGATGTAAAGACCCAGTTCAAATGTTACCTCTTTTATGAAAGCTTTCCTGATTTTCTTAATTGAAAGGCATATTTACACCCCTGAACTGCCAAAGAATTTTGCCTTTAAAAAATCACTCATCACATTCTGTTCAATATGGCAATTTTTTCTATTTGTATATTTTCTTTATTATGTGATAGTTCACTAAACTGGCTTTGCCCCTGAAAAAATGGGAAGTGAATAAAATAAAAAAACCATTTATTATGATTAGTGTCCTATCCTAGAGACAATTGAATGTAATAAAGCAATTTCTACACTTATGAGGCCAAAAGAGTAAAGAAATATCATAAGACAGCAAACAACTGAACTTTTTACTAAACAAAGTGGCAAGGCATTTAGGAGTGAGACAGTAAAATATCATAGCTTATTCTAGAAAATGAGTTGAATGGACAGTCTCAAAAAATTAATCATTGTGAAGAGAAAGTATGCCAACAGAAAGTTATGTTTGAGACCAAGATACGTACAGAACTAATCAAAATGAGGAAAACAAATAGTTAGGGAGGCAGAGAGGGGATCTGAAATTGGGAAAATAGGTTTTCAATCTGAGTCCATAACCTTTGTGTAAGATCGTGAGCAGCAATTTACTTCCCATCTCTGAGATACAGTTTCCTTTAACATTAAATCGTGATAATAATATTTGTATGTCTTACCAAAGAAATTGTTGGGGTATTTTTTGGTTAAAGAAAATCCTTTCCAAACCTTGCATGTGAGCAATTATTCAGAAATATAAAGGCTCTCCATCCACATGGCTTCTCCTGTGTATATGTTGAGATCTTAGAAGATTCCTTGATAAATACAACCGTTAATGTAACTTTGCTCACTATTCATTGGTTATGAAATATTCATGAAGGAATTAAAAAATTGTGCTTTTCTCTGTAATGAAGTGTGTCCCACATTGTATACAAATGATGACTGTTCATGGAATATGATGTTTTTCCATTTGCACATTTTGCCAACAGTATTGTGCTGAATGTATTGAGCCCAAAAGGTTATAATATCTTAACACAAACTATATAAATTTAAAAGTCATTTGCCTATGTACAAACAGCCAAGTTAATGAAATTCACATGTTGTTCAGGTTGTATGCTGCAGTAGGATGGGTAATACATTAAGTCAATATATGTGTGTGTGTTTCTGTCTGTCTATGTCTGTGTATGTGTGTACATGTGTATGTTATATTAGACAAGACATTACACATGAACAAAAAGTTGGGCCTAAAGTTAAACAGGAGAAAGTTTATAGGGTATGTCATATCTGAAAAATATAGGACTTTCACTAATCCCAAAGTACCACTCGTTCCAAAAGCACAATTTTTAAAAACAGCATACCCTATGAATCGATTTAAAAACATTGAAAACTATCATCTCTGTAGATTCTAAACTGTACAGTTTACCCAGACAGCAACAGAAATGCAGATAGTGTACCCATCGCATACATATCACCAGTGAGGACTTTGTTTAGTGAGTGTTAAATATAACAGCACATTCTAGAAAAGAAGGAGGTTCAAACATGTAGTGAAAGTGAAAAATAGCAGATACTGCACTGATATCCACAATTTAAATGTAAATGGTGGAAGTTCTTTAATGTTGGATATATCCTCCTATAGTCAAATTATGGAAACTGATGGAAATGAACAAAAATTATGAAGAAGGGGAAGACACAGAGGTGTGATAATGATTTGCACAAAGGGGGGTTATAAAAATTTATAAGATCTTGTATCCATAGAAGAAACAAAGTATGGAATATTGAACTCAATGAATGAGAGCAGATAAAATATATTTATATTCTTTATAACTTTCTCAATGTCCAGCATAGTGTTCTACACATAGTCAGGATTTCAATAATTGTTTCATAAAGTAGAATGATTGTTTCACTAAGTATATATATGAGTCTGTATTTTTCCATTCTTGTGAAAAGCAAACCAACTAGGAAGAGAAAATTATTATAATTTGTTTTATAACCTATTTTCCACCTCTAAATCTGGTATTTTAACACTTTACGAATGAGGAACATAATGACCAAAGGGCTTGCCTGAGGTTTACTGAATGAGTTAATAGAAAGAAGAAGAAAAGACTCTTTTACCTGTTATCTTTAAATAAATCTCCCATGATGTTTTGGCACATTGTGTCTCAGCCATAACACAAATTTTCACTGAATGTTCAAGTGTGAAATTTTAGGATTAATAATGCAATAGGTATCACATAAGAGAGAAGTCTTTACTATGGCTCTTCATTAAGACACAAAGTGGGTTAATCTTGTAATATTAATTTCCATCTAATCAAGACAGAGATTACTACTACTTATTCCCCAAAGAATAAAACAGTGATCCAGTCTCATGAGAGGCAGTTTATAAAGGAGAAAGACTGTTGAGCTCAGAGTCATTAGATTTTGATTAGATATGCACTTATGTAATTAATTTAGTCTCTATGGCTCTCCTTTTCCTCATATGTAAAATACTAGCAATAATAAAATGACATTTACATAGTACTTTAAAGTTTGCATTTAATCCTTAAAACAGTCCTGTGAACCAGGTACTATTATCACCATCATTTTGAAGTTGACGGAATGGCTGCTGAGGGAGGTTGACTTGCCCAGGACCATGCAGCTTATAATTGGCTGATAATGCACCTGAACTTAGGTATTCTAGCTCCCAGTGCACTAACTGACAAGTAAGTAGTAGTACATAGCCACTAAGGTTACCTCCAGTTGAACTTCCCATGAGAGGATTATTAGACTCTCAGAAAATTAAATAAAACAAAACCTTCAGTTTCAAACAATACTAGCATCAAAGACTAATTGAGCATATACCATGTGGCCACAGAACAAGTAGTTTAGGTTTATATTCAATCACTGATGAAGCTTTGGTCAAGTGTGCAATATGTTGCTCTCAGCTGGCAGGAATGCAGATGTTTCTAGAATAAATCATGAAGCTGCAGATTGTATTTACCCTGAACATAAAAACAAAGATGCCTTATAAAGCAGTGTTTTAAATTTCCTTATGACATCTGGCCTGGAATCAATTTTGTTTTGGAACTATCATCACATTTGTGGTACTTAAGTTTAAAATATATAGCTTGGGGATGAAAGCTCTCAATTGTATATAACACTAGTCAGTTTTTTTCCACTGTTTTGTGTGGGAAAGAGTTTGTCTCTACAAAGTAGCATATTTGTATAAAAAACACCATGTTCTATAGCACTCTCTCTCAAATACATATATGTTTATCTATTATCTATACATATGTATGTGTGCATAATTATGTATGTGTATATATAGATATATATGTGCATATGTATGTCATACACACAATATACACATACACACACTTATATTATCATCAAGGGACTAAAACTATGGGGTCCCAGCTCAAAGATGATCTAAGCCAATCCCTGATTTTATAGATAAAGAATCTAAGACCCAGAAAGTTCACTGACTTATTCATGGATACAAAGCTAGTGAGTGACATATCCAGGACTAGAACTCAGGTCTCCTTCAAAATCAAGTGTTTTGTTTTGTTTGTTTGTTTGTTCTCCCCATGATGCCACAATGAATTTGACTTAATTACTACACTAGAATTTATCAACGGATAAAAATATTTTTTTAGGATCATGTCTACTACCCCTCCTTCTTCAAAACTTGATTGAGATATAATTATCTGGATTATAGAAAAAGTGCCAATCCATGGGCCTGGTTTCCTTATTCCTATCTTTATTTGAGCACAATGTAGGTTTGCAATAAATTGGAAGAAATGCGTACAGTGAGAACAATACTGACTCTAGAGGAAGAAAGATGTAGTGGTTTCAAAACCACTTCTAAGTCTGCTACCTGTGAGATCTTAGGCAAATTGGTTGACCTGATTGTGAGCTTCACTTCTCTTATCTGTAAAACAAAGGGGCAGGAGTAGATGGCTTCTTAGAATCCTACCAGCTCTAGATCTAAGACAATAAATATGCTTTGAATAAAATATACTTCTCCCACAAAATCTGATAAAAATGAATGACTGAGCATGAATTGCAAGAATTATCATGGGTTTTCAATCATTTGAGACTGAAGCAGACTCTGAAACAAAACCAATACGCAAAAGACTTTAATGTTGTATATGCTGAGATGCAGTTTTGCCCCACTTGAAGTTTAATTAATGCATTTTTTTCCTGTAGAAATAGTCATTCTGCGTACTTGCTAATTGATCAGTTCAATAAATGTTTTGTTCCAAATACTTATGGGCTAATTTGTCATGCTCATTGTTAAATTTAATAATCAACCAAACTTGTGATAAGAAAGGTAGTGTATCACTTTGCAAAAAAATTACTGGAATCTGGAAGAGTCCATCAAAGGCTGTAATGAGAACAGGCAAGTAAAATGAAAGACAAAGATAAATCAACAAAATCTTTTTTTTAACCAAGATCCAAGGGACAGATGATAGTAAGTAATCTATTAACAAATTATATGTTTATTATTTTCCTAAATATAAAACTAAATATTGCTAAGTGCATAAACTATTCAAGAATACGTTTTTATTTACATTATATCAAAGAGCAAAGCAGAATCATTTCAGACAGTGATTAGCATGGATTGAGAGTGTCAGAATCATGGACTTTCTATTGTACATTCTGATATTCTGGAGTTATTGTGATGAAATGAAATGCATGTTAGATTTAAAACAAAAGACCCAGGTTCAAATGCTGACTGTGACTTTTACTAATGCTATGCATGGACAAGTTACTTCACCACTATGGGACTCATTTCATCTTAAAAGAGTGATACTAGACAACTTCTGAGATCCTTTGAGCTCTAAATATATGAGTATATGACTTTCCCACTGTAATGGTAATGGTAATTTGAATATATTCCCTCTTCCTTGTATTTGGAATCAAACAGGTACTTACCGTCTTGTTCCAAGTTAATGATTATGTCAAGTATTAAGATTCAGAACATGGGAATCTCACAGTGGGATGGAGTTGTTGATGTAACAGGAAGGGGCAGAAAGGGGAGGAGTTAATACCATATATAAGGAAACGCCCAAGCTGAGAGCGGCCAGAACTTTGGGGACCAAGCATTTGGAAGCTGGGCTGTTACTGCTGGAGAGAGAGAAGTGAGAACTGAGAGTTCTCAGTGAGTAGATAAATGAGAACTGAGGACTGAATTGAGAACTGAGAAGAACTGAGAAATGAGAAGAGAGGAGAAATGGGAGGAGGCATGGCTGTGGTGTTGGTACTTTGTCTCTCTGTTTTGATGTTACCTTGTCAGATTCATCTGCTGATAGAGGACGGTGCAGTTGTTACAGAAGCCATGGGACTTTGTTGCTGGTTCAGAAGCCCCAAAAGAGGATTTTCTTGTTGTATGTTTACAGAAATCCTACAGCAGGGTCTTGCTGATGATTTCAGAGGTCCAGGGATTATACTGATGTTTTTTGTTGGTTACTCAGATCTTGTTGCTGGTTCTATGTTGATTTCACAGGCAGAAAGTGAATTGATGAGGATGCCGGCAATGTGTGTAAAAGTTATCGTGTTTTTGTTAAGCTTCATCTTCCAAGGAACAGAAACTGTGAAGGACTTGAGATGGACCAGACGCTGTGAACTTCAGTACAGAAAAGGATCTTCACAAGAAGCTGGACAAAGAACTGAGAGATGTCTGCTTTGAACACAGGTGGCAGTTGGATAGATTCATGCATGAACTGGGACCATTAAAGAGGAACCATGGAAGCTGAGAGCCTACGCTGAAAAGACCTCTCCTCCAATATTTAATGCAAACTGAGAAAACCATGACTATCTGTGACCTAGGGGTGTAGGACTCTGACCTTTATATTTAGATGATTGAGTCAAGGACTCTCCAATTAAGAAGAAAGAGAGCTCTTTGATTGAAGAGATAAAGACAATGTGACCTGGGAGTAGAGGACTTTGACCTTTGTACTTTTTGTCAATTAATCCTTCCTTAATGCTGATTGAATTAAAGACTTACTAAATGACTGTGTTTTTACTAAATGAATGTTACATTTTGCTTAAAACTATGTGACCACTTTGGTGAAAACTATGTGGCCACTTTAGTGATAAGTTGTTAAGATATAACATTGTGAATGCTGTACTTTGATTTCTGTGAATGTTTTGTCTTAGTTTATTACTGAATAAATAGAGTGTTCAGTATACTGTATAATCAAAACCTTGAAGCTGTTCATAGCAGCAACCCTCTGGAAAGCTGCTCATACGTGGCTTTATACCCACCCACTAGGTATAGATAAGCCCTACATATCTTTGCTGGGTTCATGGTACTTCAAAGACGAAACTTCATTAATATTCCAAGTATTTGCTCCTCTTTTCTAAATTCTATTTACATCCTTCCCATTTCTATTAAGTTGAACAGATCAAAGCTAAACAAAAGTGTAAGAAGATCCCAAATCCTGTTAAATGTAATAGAAGGTTTAGCTGAAAACACTCACATGCAAAATGCCGCTTTTATCAAGTCTAGTACTTCTGATATTAGTATTTTGTATAATAGCAAAAATCATTTGCTTTGTCCAATTTTGCTTCCAATTTAACTGAACTGAATGAAGAAAATGAACTAAGTATTGACCCTGTAAAATATCATGCTAGACATTAGGATGTAAAAATGAAAAATAACAGTTGTCATCCACCATGAATTTCCCTCATTAAATCAGGATAGATATGTCATAGACACACATAAGTATAGTAAAGTTTGAATATGATAAGTACAAAGGACAGAATGAAAAAAAAGTGTTTTGGGCACATTTCTGACCTAAAATTGTTTCATCAATGTTAAAAGGATATTTGAATTTGTTTTGTTTCTAACTATAAAAATAATCTAAATATAACAATTACTAGAGTGAGCTTTTCAAAATACAAATTAGACCAGAAAGAGATTTTATATATATATAAAACAAAAAAGGCTGTATTGTGAACAGCTTTTTACTCTCTTGTCTTCTGTTGTCTTCTCTCTTTTCTGCCCCTTCCTCCCCTTTTTGACTCAGACTTGAAGTTTGGGGGCAACTCACAATATCAACCCCACTGATAATTAATGAGAAAGCATTGCTGGCTTATTTTATAACCTGCACTAGTTTTCTACTTCATAGGAAGTCTGGTGGTACTTGTGAGATAGGAATGGGGTCATATTTGTGCACATATATGATCAATTTTAGTCCTATTGCATCCCAGAACTGCAGTAGTCAAAAGATATACATAGCAACCCTATGCATCAGGTATTACAAGCATGCAACAACCTTTTGGAAGAAAAGACAGAAATAAAGAAGGAAGGAAGGAAGGAAGGAAGGAAGGAAGGAAGGAAGGAAGGAAGGAAAAATGGAAGGAAGGAAAGAAGGAAGGAAGGAAAAGAAGGAAGGAAGGAAGGAAAGAAGGAAGGAAGGAAGGAAGGAAGGAAGGAAGGAAGGAAGGAAGGAAGGAAAGAAGGAAGGAAAGAAGGAAAAGAAGGAAGGAAGGAAGCAAAACATTTTAAATAAATATGCATAGTAAAATTGTTGTGCACAAATCTCATGTCACTGTACCCCACCTGACTTGTGGCTCACCATTAAGGCCCTTTTCTATTTCTGTCTTTGTCCCTATTTTATATTTTAGCCTGAAACTGTTTAAGGCATGACTGGGCATATTGCTCAAGGCATTCCCTGACTCTGTCTCCCCTGGTCAGTATTTCATAGTTTCTCCTTGAATCATTGAACCAGGCTTATTACAGTGCAAGGACCTTATCTAAGTACAACCCTGTCTTGCCCTGCTGACCAGGGTCTTCACCTCCGTTGCCTGGAACATGACCCTGACCAATCCTAGGGAATTCCAGCCCCCTCTGACTACCACCTGGGGAATTCCAGTTCCCCTCATACCATTTCCCTCCACCCTCTGTCCTCCACCCAGTTCTATGAAAAAGCCCTTCTGTACCCTTATGCCATACCCCCTGAGGCATGCACCACATGCCTCTGAGTCATGCACTATACTCCCCTGAGTCACATAGAATTGACCAATGGCTAATCTTCCCTTCTGCTCCTCAGTTTTTGCTAGCTCCCCTCCCTAGTATAATTTTGTGGCTTTGGCCTATATAAACATGATTTGAAGGTCCAGAAACCACTGCCAATTGAGTGAGAACTCTGGAAGTTGTGCATTTGATCAATAAATCCACATCTAAATTTTGTCTTGAACCCAGGTCTTGGCTTGCTCTTATTTCTCTGCACAAAAAAACGAAGTAAATTCCCACAATGACAGTGTCAAAAGGTACATTTCATTCTATACTTTAAATCCATCAGCTCTCTGTCAAGACATGGGTATTAGAAAAGGATAGTTTCTTAATTGGCTCAGCCAGGATAATTAAGTAATAGAAAGAACAGGAAGATTTGACAAAGCAAATTTGTCAGTCAATGTATAAGATTTCAGTGATGCATAGAACTGAACACTCATTATGAAAAGCACTTAGCATTGCAGACACAAAATTACTTCAAAAGATCAAGCCTTTCAAATCTAGCCATCTTAGGCTGAACAAACATGGACATAATTTCAGCTCATGTGCAATTTTACTTTCTGCCTACTCACCAGTTCTTAAAAAAAGAGAGGGGAAAATGAGCTGAGCTATGATTTTACAGATTCTCATAAGTAGTTCACCCATCTTGAAATTGGAATCTTTATCACTAACATGATTTTTGATATAATTTTAAACCTGTGGATAAAATGATATTTTAGTACAGATATAATTAAACATTGACACATAATTTTAAGTGATTGCTTCTATTAATCAAATTGGTAAGATTCCTTTACAATATAACAATGATCATTGAGATTTAAAAGGAGGAAATTATAAAAAGATAAAAAGTAGACATTATTTTTCTTCCATTCTGGACATTCGTAAGTGAACACGAACAAAGTAATATGTAGAGTAACAATATGTGATAAAAAATAATTGCATACACACAAAATAAAATAATGTCCCTGTTTTCAATATTCATTTCCATTTTTGACATAGAATCAAATCTCTATAATCCTTTAAAAATTAGTCTGTTATCTTATATCAGGTTCGGAGGGCCTAGAGGATCTTCACACAAAGTTATCTGTAGTCTACACTGTGAGAATCACTATCTACACTGTGAGAATCACTATCCTAGATCAGTAGTACCAAACAATTAAAATAATTGGAAATAAAGGGATAAGATGGTGCATTCTTATTGGTCTATTACAGCACTCATTTTATTTAATTCTTTTATGTTGTTAAACCTGTGGGTCAGTTACTGATTCCAGACTTTGAAGACGCATTTTTGCTCTGAAACCTCCATAAAATACCTGGAAAACAGAAGAGGTAAAAGAGAGACAGAAATATAACCATTTTTCTATAGATTGTTATGGATCCTTGATAGCACTGACCCATGAAAGTATAAATGGGATTTATTGACTCAGGG
>CM053601.1:62174546-62196286 GCA_028646575.1 Pseudocheirus occidentalis
CTAACTGACCAGACTGATCTACTGTTTATGAAATCTACCACTTGAGCAACCTTTGAGAATTCAGGATCATCTCAATGTCATCATGAGGTCTGAGAGTACAAATGAAGTGGTTTTCTTTTTCAGTTCACACCTCGATAGAGGTATAATGATACAACACTGAATGAAATTAATTCAAAGTATAAGATGACAGAAACAATCTAGGTAGTGACTTGATGGTAACTGATGTTGCCACAGTCAAAGAAATAGGAGAGAGTGAGGTATGTGGGAGTTGTGGGAGGTGACAAACATAAACAATACCTGCTACCTTTAACCCTGAGAGGGCATGTGGGTGCCTATAGATAAAATATGAAAGCTAGAAGAGCCCTGGCATCTAGATGGTCCTCCTTGAAATTGATTTTATACTATGGCAAGAAGTAAGCCTGTGTTAGTAAGAGGGACACAAAAAGAACTACATGATAACTCTTTCTTCTTTAATGTGTGTGTGTGTGCGTGCGTGTGCGTGTGCACATGTCCACATGCATCCCTGAATAATGTCCTTGGTCTTCAGGTTTTGCTAAGGCAAAGAAACAGACAATGATAACTCTATGACAAAGTCAGTAGCAAGTATATCCTTGCTATCCTCTTAAATTTTTCTCTATTCTCTAAGATGTACCCAGATAGTACCAGAAAATGTTGAACAAGTGGCTCTCTTGGGACAAGGAGGAAGGAAATATGCATGACACATTTTACAGCTTAGTCTATATTATTAACATCACCTCCATAACTTTCAGAAATCTCAACAATCAGCAAAGCAATAAATTAAGCACTGATTTATATTATTTTATAAATTTCCAATGTATAAATACATTGAAAATGTAACAATTTACTCTCTAAAGCTGGTTCAAGTTGATTCCAACACTCTCTTGGACTTTAATATTAAAGATTGTAGGGACTTTACATGAAGTAGTTATGGGACCCTAAATAAATAATTTAGAGGATTTTGGTGAGTTCTTTTTTATGGAAAAAAAAACACATGTTAAGAAACAACTAAAACATACTTTGCCAAATAAGTCAAAGACTGTATATATACTCGTATATATACATACATATGTATGTATACATGTATATACGTATATATATATATATATACATATATATATATTCAATTTCAATTGGAGCGACATGGAAGTTAAACATTTGATGTCAAATCGTAGTTCACCCATGTTACACTAAGAACAATTGCATTTAAATATAAGAAACAATAATAGGTTTTATTGTGTATTACCTTCAAAACTCCTACTTATACTTTCTGAAGATGCTAGGGTGAAATGGTGAGCATGGTAGTACTTTTCTGATTTCTTAGATGTTCAAGTGCCTTTGAGCCTCACCTTTGATTGTATCAAGAGTGTTGGAAACAATATACATTGTGTTGCCCTTAATAGGCCAAAGGGAATTTGAAGACCTTCTTGCCCTAAATAGGCCTAAAATAATCACATGGAGCCCACTGTTGGAGGAGCTTGCCCAAAGAGTGGAACAGAAAGGAGTAGAACAGAGAAAAGCTCAAGTAGTGCTGGTGACAGGCTGAGCTAAAAAAGAGAATGTTTGTGACTCTGACACTTTGTCTATTTTTCTGTCTGTTGTTCTGTATTGACGTTACGTTGTCAGACAGAAGCATTCTATGTGTTGATTTGTGTACTTTGTCAGACAGAAACACTATGTCTGTTGATTTGTATTGATTTCTCAGACAGAGAGTGAATTGAGATGATAGTGCTGGTAATATGTGGAAATATCTTGGCTCTGTTAATCTTATTGTGTGTGAATATTGTCCTATCTTTTTTAAGCTTAATATGTGTAAATATTGTTGTAGACCTGTCTTCCTAGAAACAAACTGCAAAGGGTTTGGAGTCCAGCAGTCCCATGAACTTAGGTATGGAATAGGAGTGGAGAACTGCCTATATGTGAATCCAGGCAAGAGTTGAGCAAATTCAGGCAACAGCTACCAGCAGTCAGCCTGTGGAAGAGGAGTGGTAGGGTATGGAAGTCAGCTTCAAGTCAAGATGAAAGAGGACTTTACTTGGATACTCTCTATTGATTGAGGAGATTATAACTTAATGAATGACATGTTTTGTTTAAGGCTATGTGGCCAAATTAGTAATAAGTTGGTATATTATGTTGCTGTGAAAGTTACGGTTTAGTTTCTTGATTGTTATGCTTCAATTTATTGCTGAATGAACAGATAATTGACTACATTATTCCATTAGATCCTTAAAGTTATTCACAGTAGTTCTCAGGAGAGCTCCTTGTGATTGGCTTTGCATAGGATCTAGGCTAGTCTTAATAAAAAAGGAAGGAAGGAAGGAAGGAAGGAAGGGAGGAAGGGAGGAAAGAAGGAAGGAAGGAAGAAAGGAAGAATGGAAAAAATTTAAGGACTGATTATTTTTCCAAAAGAATATTCATGGAGACCAATCCAAAGGTCCATGGAGCATTTAAGCATCCTACTTTATTTGTATTTATTTTTTCTTATAGTCAAGAATCTATGAGATCATATACTATACATTTTAAAATGTAATGTATGATCAGTTTAAAATAAAGAAAATGCTTTTTGAATGCATTATACACATATTAGCAAAATGCTGTGGTACTACATGTCTATGGAATGAAACATATCACAAATTAAAAATGTAATGGGATGTTGATTAGCATAAGCAATCTTGTTTCTTGATTCTTTACCTGTAATTTAAAGCCCTTTTGCTCGACAGGAATAGCATATATATTTATTAAAAAGACAGGAAAAATAATTCTTGCATAAGTATTCCTGTGTCAAATATGCTTTGGATTAGATAATCACTGAGATCTTTTCTAATTGTGAATTTCCTTCAAAGTTTAGTTCAAGCTCCCTCTCTTACATAGGAACTTTTTGACCCCTGTGCCTTGCTACTCTTGCTTCCATCTCAATGTTACCTTAAAGTTATTTTGTGAATATTGTTGCCTACGAATGTAAATTCTTTGATAATAAAGATTGTCTATTATTTTATGTATTTTATTAGGCATAAATATCTATTGTATTAGGCACAAACACAGTGTCTGGCACGTAACAAGTTTAATTTCTTAATCAATTAGTTCAAAGAATATTTGGGACAAGTGTAGGCCTTATTTCCAAGTCCAGTGAATATAGGGAAATCTGTAGTACTGTGTGTGGAATTGGGAACTTTAGAGAAGACAATAGCACATACTATCTAATGAACACTCTGCTTTCCCTGGAATCTCAGCTTACTTATGTCAACATCCATTCAACATTTATCCTATCTGTGTCTGTCTCAGATCTGGATCTTCATGCCCCACATATCTACCTGTTTGGCCAGCAACTACAGCAACTTGGCTTTGCTCAGAGTTCTTAGGTCTTGGCTTAACAGTAATTACCTCCATTTTTCGCACTGCCACCCACCACCACAATTTGGACACTCCTCCTCTCCCCAGGTGTGGCTTAATTTCTTCCCTCCAGAAATTCTTGTTCTACTACAATCAACAGACCCAGAAGTTGGGAAAATGTGTCTTTTCCTATCATTGTCTGCTCACTATCCCACTAATACAACTTACCACAATTACCATTATAAATTTAAACCTTAGGGAAAGAATGTCAGCCTTTATTGAATGTCACTGGCTTTTTTAATCTCCCCTTTAATTTTTGTTGTTAAAGCACAATATTTTATTGATTACAATGACTAGATCATAATATTGTAGAAATGCACTCTTCAGACATTCTTCCAAAATCAGCTTCTCTAAGAAAATATAGCCATTGGCTTATTCACGGAGGAGAATATTCTAATCATTTTAACTTTTATAATTCACAAGATCTGCTTTTCAGTTGCTATTTTCTGCTCTGATAATTCAAACTTTAAAATGGAAATTGTATGATAATATTCATGTAAAGTTATGTATCTTATAAGTACTTTACAAACATTAGCTAATTAATTTGGGGGGAGCTAGTCCATAGTTTGGTTTCATCTAGGGATATGAAGGAGATTTAAAAAAAATCAACAGTGAACCATTCACTTAGAAGAAATTGGAAAATTTTCCAATTAATTATTTTTAGTCAGTCATTCATATTTCTTGAAGAGAAATTATTTGCAAGTACATAAAGGAACAGCTTTAAAAAAAACTATTCATTTGGCAGCTAAGAGATTCAGTAGATAGAGTTCTGAACCCGGAGGCAAAAAGGTCTGTGTTCAATACTGCCTCAGATTCTTACTATCTGACCAAGTCACTTCACCTCTGTTTCAATCAACTCTTCATCTGTAGAACAGGACCTGCTTTTTGAGTTTTTGTGAGGATAAAAAGAAGACAAAAACCCCTTCCAAGAGTTCCCAAAATATTTTACATACACACACACATATATTATAGCTTTCAGATACATATATACAAACATATACAACTATGTGTAATATGACTTTAATTTATAAATGGCAAAATTCTTTTTATTCATTGCTTTTAGTGTCCCCTAAATGTGATTTTTAAGTCACAGTTCTTTATTTTATTAACACACAAGCTCCTTCCAAGAGTTCTCAAATGCTGTGAAAGGTTAGCTAACTTGCATTGCTCTTCATGACTCCAAGCCTAACTCTGTTTCTCTTCACTCCCCATCATGGTATCTCATTTCTTTCTCTCTATCTTTGTGATTCTTCTGTCTTTTACATCTATGTCTCTGTGACACTCATTTCTTTGTTCTTGACTTCTTTCTGTTTTCTTTATGTCTCTCCCTCTGTCTCTGTCTTTTTCTGAGTTTATGTTTCCCTTTACCTTTATGAGTCTCTTTCTCTCCATTCTTTCATTCAGTAAATTTGTGCTATGAATTTGGAATTTGATATTTCATTGACAACTTTTGTTGTATATTGAATACTTCAAGCTATTCACATATTTAGCATGGAGAACTTCTATATGCCTTATTACCTATAGGATTTCCAGCTACTTTAATACTTCTAGAATAATTCTTTAAATATGTTCATTAGTCTGCACTCTCAGCCCCAAAGAACTGAAAAATAAATATTTGAAGCTTTCCAGGTTAACAGAAAATAAGCTATAAACTAAAAAATCCAATTTTGCTACAGTTCTGCTTTCAAAAAGAGAGAAGAAATGTTGTCCTCAAAGGGGAAAAATAGTCTATCCTTCATGTACAAAGATAATGCTATTGATGATTAGTTGTACGTGACATTTCAGTTGATTTCTTCAGCAGTGATGATGAATTTGTACTCAAAATCAAATCAGACTCTTTTACCCTGCTCTCAGTCTCATCAATCTCATCTTTACTTTATTTTTTGAGCTCTCTGACTTTGCTTAAGATTGTAGGCTCTTTGGGTGAAATGATTTTTCTCTAAGCAAAGATAACTAGCAGATATGACCATTGAATTCATGACTCCAGACTCATTAGTGCCATATTCCAGCAGAAAGGTAAAGAAGTGACATATATTTCAGAAGGGTCCTAAATTTAATTTGCATGTATGATAAACCAGGAATGTAGTGCATAATTCTTACTTCTCTAACTATATATATATATATATATATATATATATACATAATATATTTAATGAAAAAAATCACTCTAGCAAAAGCACTTCTTTATAAAAATCCTGGAAGCATGCTATATTTTCCTATGCCAAACAACATACAATTAGATTATCTAAAATTATTTTTAACATATCCCCCCCAACATGTGCAAAGACAATATCCTGTCACCTTACATGTGCAAAGATGAAATAAATTTCCACTAAGTGATATGCATGTGTAATGTTAATGGGAATTTAAAGATCTTCTCTGCCCCTTGATGGGCTTACATGAATTTGAGGACCTTTTCTGATTTGAAAGTAAACTCTGCCCCCTAATAGGCTGAATGTGGTCACATGGAACCTCTGGTGGGAAGCTTGATTTCAGGAAGGTGCAACTTTTGTTATTTTTCAGTCAAGTGGGTCAGGAGGGTTGGGTTGTTCTCTGACCCTAGAGAAGGCTATATATACCTCTGAGGTGAGGTATTGCTTTGGGGCTCACTTTGGGAAGAGTTTGGTGATTTGGCCAGATGAGACTCTGGGCAGCTGTTGAGTCTCCCAGGTTTGAAAATGCAGATGTAAGTGCTTCTTTCTCTGATAACTAACTGTATGTATGTGATGGTCAGACAGATAGAATCCCTGTCTGTTGAATTACAATATTTTCTCCATATTTTTTGTCTGCTTGTAACTTCTGTTTGTATTCTCTTAAGTTCAGGGTGCTGACTTTTCCCCCTGACCTAAATAACTAAATATATATTTGACTGAGGTAAGATTGTTAACCACTTTTTGAGTTGCTTTTCTTTAAAAAAGCAGATCAAAGAACCTGTGAAAGCAGCCATCCTAGGTATACTAGGGTACTTACTGCTACAGCATGGCAGGGTTGTGGAAAATGACTGATTTAAAGGGGGAAAAAAAACAAACATTTTGACATGTTAGATTTAAAGTCACAATGGAACTTAGGGATTCTATTGTCTAATATTTTTATTTTACAAATAAAGAGGGCTCTAAGGCCCTCAAAACTTAAAAAAGTTCAATGTCAAAAAGACAGCACAGCAAGGATTCAAACCAAAAATTTTGACTGGAAAGCCTGAATTCTTCCCCCCACTCCACATTGCCTGCCTTTGATTTGTCCCTGGTGTGTAACACTTAGTTTCAGATAACTATGTATTTAGAGCTATGTTCTTGTAGGACCCCAGAGATTACCGCCCTCCCCCTTATGAACTAGACATGCATTATCTGCATTAATGGATACAAAATGTTGTGCTCTCATCACTGAGAAAAGATCAGCTGTACTTCCCCCAGTTGCTGTCATAAGACTGTAAATAGTATTCTGGTAAGCAGCTGGCATATGCTTTCATATCATATCCTATGGAATTCAAATGAAAAAGCTTTTTCAAGAAGAGCCCCCCTTACTAAATTTCACTATGTGCCAGTATCAGATTTAGTCCTCTAGGGGGAGTTCCCAACATTAGTTAGTACCCAGCCAAGGAGTTTCGGTAGGAAAGATGTATCACACTCTTCAAGCTACCCATCATAAAAGTCAAATAGATATTTTGTATTTTTTATTTATGACTAAAATATATTGTTGAAGGAAGAAGACTAAATGAAGTGGGGTGGGTTATTTGGTGAGATGTGCTGAGAGGACACAGAAACTCATTGCCCTGATAAGCTTAGCCAGGCTCTAGCTTCTTATTGCTTTATTGCTCCATTTTCAGGGGTGGGGGAGCTGATAACAATGCTGTCAACAAACTCTTAAATGGTTACAGATCCTCGAACTGACAGTGAGTCCAAACTTGAATTGAATTGGACAGAACACAGCAAGATAAGTTTTGCCCCAGTCTTTCTGTCAGGGACTCAGATGATGCTATCAATTAAATGGAATTTTCTATTTTAGCACATGTAAAGAGTTCCCTGATAATAATGTTTGCTTATGAAGGTCAGGTAGATTTACAAATACAATACGAAAATAAATGATTCCTTTATATTCTTTTCCTTCCTCAGGACTAGTAATATCTTTAATTTTCTATTTCTCTTTTGAATGTTTTTACATGGCCAAAGGTTTCATCAGCTAGTGTCTAGACTACTGCTGAAGAATTGTTTCCTTAAAGACTCATTTTAAGCAGCATCTTCAGCATGAGCCTCCACCTACACCCTTTATTCCTCCAGCACCATTAATCTTCAAATTGTCTTGCTTTCATTTTGGATATACATCATGTATGTGTACACATATATACACATTTTTGTACACATGTACATTTAAATCATATGCCCATTGAGGGCAGAATCTATTTAGTTTATGTTTTTGTATCCCCAACACAGTTCCTGGTATTAAGGTGACATTTGATGAAAGTGTATTAATTAATTAATTGGTTGAACTTAACTTAGCTAGGCTGCTTCATGGAAAGCAGACATAACCTGATATGGGAACTGTATTCAATTCCAAGAAATCCTTTAAAATATGATTAGTAATTCTGGAAGAGAGAGAAAACACAAAATGGATACCCTTCCCAATTACTAGTTAAATAGAAAATCAGTGGTATGAAAGACAATAGAACCTGGCAGCCGGATCAAGTGTACATAATCCCATTTTTATACTCAGCAATACAGATTTGATACCATTTTAAGGTCACAAACAGTGCCAAGATGTTACAGGAAAAGCACATCTAGGCTGAAAGGAATCATAACTGAGGAAATAACAGCACAATCATTAAGCCTCTTCTTACTTACTACAACTGTATAGAAAAGAAGGATGTTACAGAATTGCTTTCTTCAATTTATGTTATTAGGAAGTTTTTGTGGAGGAAGAAAGAGAAATTGTAATGAGATCACATTAAAAAGAGTAACAAATAAAAATGTTACTTTCCATAACACTTGATAAGCCCAGAGAATCCAGAAACAAAATAGATATTATCTGGAGGGAGCCAAGAAGAATATTATATAATTATAAAATGTATTCCTGGGGTACCAAAGAGTCAAGTGACTTGTCCTGAGCCATTTAGCCAATATATGTCAAAGACAAGACTTGAACTCAGTTTCTTGGAATTCTAAGGCTAGCTTACTATCCACTACACCACAGAGTCTCTAAGGAAATTCTTTAATATTACCATTTGCAGATTAAGGGCCAAACTAGGCACCTAGGTAATATATAGGTTCTATAGCTATATAGGAGGGCTATACTAGGAGTCAGGTGAACTGAGATCAGATCATGTCTCAGATGTTTACCACCAGCATTTCCCTGGCCAGATCACCCAATTTCCACCATAGTGTTTCCTAATCTGTGAAACAGGTGTACTGCCACATAGATTATTGTAAGGATGAAATAAGATACTCTATGTAAAGGACTTTGACAGACTCAAACTATGATGCTAGCTATTTGTGTTATTTTAAATTTAATTTTTATCTTTAATTAAGGAAATTTCTTTACCTGGAATTTCCTATACAAATTAAATGAAATGGTTGCTAAAAAGAAATATATGCATTTCTATCATATATATTTGTTATTTTTACTTATGTATGCTTAAATATTATATATGTACATATATGCACATACTTATGTATACATGTACATTTATATATTCTGTCTACACACATCTGTACATACACTGAGTATAATAAATTCATAGGAGTCATCAATCATTGTGTTCATTGTGGTTAAACACAAGAAAAAGAGTTTATTGTGGTCAAAATAAATATCCCTTACCAGTATCACTTCAGTAATTTACCTAACCTAAGGTCATTCTGAAGCAGCTTAAATGCATCAGTAATCCACAATTTTCCATAAACACACTAATTCTTAAATTAGTATGGGGAGGATGAGTCTGAATAGAAGAAAAATACATTGTGATTCAATACATTTCAATGGTATGAAATCAAAGAAAACCTCTAAGACTCATGAATAATCTATTTCTAAATAAGAGAAGAATAATCATGATATATCTGATAGACCTCAAAGTTGTTCCATATTGATTTAAGGAAATAATTCTTTGGTTTCATCTCCCTCCCAAGACCTTATCTCTTAGCTTTCATCTTCATTCTGAAACTCACCTTACTCTTGTGGCTTCCCTTCCTACTCATTTTTAATCACCTATTCATTCTTTCCTTAAATCCCCATCTAGCTTCTTTATTTCTTCCTTCCACTCATAGCTAGTGCTTGTATTCTGAAAATGAACAGGGTGTGGAGATGGGAGGGGGAGAGAAGGAAACAGATTTCCATTCTAAAGGATAAGTCAAGTAAATTGGAGATATAAACTCATGAAATATTACCCAGGTCACTGAAGACCAGAATCAATGACTGTTAAAATTAATTGGTTTAGATGCAGTAATATTTTCCCCAAATAAGCAGATGGGGAAGCAATATCTTATAGGAACTTGCCTCCTTGATAAATTCTGTGACCAGCCTATAAAAACAAATGAAAACCTCTATACAAGAATTGAAGAACTGTGTAAACTTTATAACCTCCTCTCTCTGTCTCTCTGTCCCTATGTCTCTCTGTCTCTCTCTGTCTCTCTCTGTCTGTCTCTGTCTGTCTGTCTGTCTGCCTGTCTCTCTCTCTCTCCCCATCCCAGCAATCTTATTCAATTCTATAGATTCAATCATCACTTTCAAGCAGATAATTCTTTTTTTTGGAGGGCAGTTGGGGTTAAGTGACTTGCCCAAGGTCACACAGTTGTTTTTTGTGTTAAGTGTCTGAGGCCGGATTTGAACTCAGGTCCTCCTGACTCCAGGGCCAGTGCTCTATTCACTGTGCCACCTAGCCACCCCCTATGCAGATAATTCTTAAAAATATTTTTTTTCTAGCCTCTTCATCTCCAATGATCTCTGATTTCATGTTTCCAATTGCCCAGGCATTATTTCCAGATGGAAGTCTGTCCAGACCTTCAAATTTGCCATATCAGAAAACTTACTATTTTCTTTCCAAAAACTGGATCTCCTCCAAACTCCCTGTGTCACATACCCTCTCTCACAGAATATCAAATCAGTTCCCAAATCCTCTCTCTTCCTCCTCCCTCACATCCTTCTCTTTTCTAATTCCATGATAATCATCTTAATTTCAGTTCTCATACTTGGATTATAGTCTGTTGTAATAGCCTCTTCACTGGCTTCCTAACTTCAGCATCCCCTTCTAACTGACTATTCACAACGCTGCTAAAAAAAATATTTAACTCCTGCTCAGAAATGTTTAGAGGTTCTTGTAAAGGTCATGAAAATAGGAAGATCTTTCCCATCCATTAATGGGCCCATGTGACCTGCTTGAGTTACATGGAACCTCGAGTCACATGAGTCTATGATGTGAGGGACTTCCTGAATAGGTGGTGCAGGAAGATGTGGAGCAGAGCACAGAGGAAGGTGGTCAGAACAGGTAAATTTGGGAGAGAGGACCCAAGATGGCAGAGTAAAAGCAGAAACTTTCTTAAGCTCCCACACCAACCACCTCTAATACCAGTAAATATGACTCTAAACAAATTTTAAAGCTACAGAACACATAGAGTGATGGAGAGAAACAAATCTTTTGCTTAAGGCTGCATGGAAGACGAGCAGGAAAGATTTACTGCAGTCTGGGGCCTGAGCAATCCCACATGAGCTACAAGGACCCAGACCTAGGGTGGCCCCAACCAGTGGCTGAGTCCAGCCAGAAGTGGCTCACTCCAGCCAGAGTAGATTTCAGGAGAGTGAATTACCAATAGCTGTGGCAGTTTTCAGACTTCTCTTAAGTGCCATAAAGAAAGTAAAAGGTCAGTATGGAATTCTGTTTTAACTGGGAAACAGAAGAGCATGTTCTGGCCACTGACCCAGGGACAGAGGTGGTTGCCTGTGGAGCTCCTGGCCTGCAGATCATAAGGGGTCAAGCAACCATTCAGAGGTTACTTGCTTCTGCTTTGACTGCCTTGGATCTGGGTCGTGGTCTTGGGTAGTGGTCCTGGAGTGTGTTGCCAGTGTGCTTATTGTGGCTGTAGAGAAGGTCCCATCCTCATAGCTCTGACAACATTTGCAAAAACCCCAGAAATTTCGGATATAGTTCTCTCCAGTCCAGAAGCAGGGATCTACCATGGCAAAGAGCTCAAAAGTCAAGTCACTGGCTGTCAAGATGAGCAAACAAAGAAATCCCAATCATACCATAGAATCCTTTAGGGGGGACAAAAGGGATCAAAATATGGAACAAGACGAAGACATCAAAGTCAAAACTCCTGCATCGAAAGCTTCCAAAAATATGAAATGGTTACAGATTATGGAAGAGCTTATGAATGGTCTTGAAAGTCAATTAAGAGAAGTACAGGAAAAATTGGGAAGAGAAATGAGAATGATTCAAGTAAATCACGAAATGTGAGTCAACAGCCTGCCAAAGGGGACCCAAAAATACTGAAGAAAATAATACCTTAAAAATAGACTAACTAAAATGGCAAAAGAGGCTCCAAAAGCCAATGAGGAGAAGAATGTCTTAAAAAGCTGATTTGGATAGATGGAAAAGGAATTTCATAACTCACTGAAAGGGATAATTCCTTCCAAATTAGATTGGAGCAAATGGAAGCTAATGACTTTACAAGAAATCAAAATATTATAAAACAGATAAAACAAAATTAAAAACTAGAAGGCAATGTGAAATATCTCATTGGAAAAAACACTGACCTGGAAAATAGATCCCAGAGAGATAATTTTAAAAATTATTGGACTACCTGAAAGCCAAGAACAACAAAAGGAGCCTAGACACCATCTTTCAAGAAATTCTCAAGCAAAATTGCCCTGGTATTCTAGAACCAGAGGGCAGAATAGAAATTGAAAGAATTCACTCATCATCTCTTGAAAAAGAAACCCAAAAGAAAACTCTTAGGAATATGATAGCCAGATTATAGAGTTCCCAGGTCAAGCAGCAACTATTACAAGCAGTCAGGAAGAAACAATTTGAATGTTGTGGAAACACAATCAGAAAAACACAAAATGTAGCAGCTTCTGAATTAAGGGATCATAGGGCTTGGAGTATGATATAGTGGAAGTCAAAGGAGCTAGGATTAAAACCAAGAATGACCTACCCAGAAAAACTGAGTATAATACTTCAGGAGAAAATAGAGCAATTTCAAGTATACTTGATGAAAAAACCAGAGCTGAAGAGAAATTTTGACTTCCAAATCCAAGAAGCAAGAGAAGGAAGAGACAGTAAACATGAAAAAAAGGCATAAGGAACTAATTAGAGTTGGACTATTTACATTCTACATAGTAAATGATAATTGAAACTCATGTGACTTTTTTCAGTATGAGGATAGTTGAAGGGAATATAAACAAATAAATATATATATTCTATTTTTAAGGTATATTTTTCTTCAGTATTTAGTAGGCCGTTTTATATATGTATATATATGTGTGTGTGTGTATACATGTGTGTATGCATGTGTATATATATGTGTAAGAGGATATATGTGTGTATAAATACATATGTAAGTGTGTGTATATGCGTGCACATGTATACATAGAAGTCCAAGGATCAGTTGAATAGGAAGGGATGATATCTAAAAAGAATTAAGAGGTGAGAAAGGAATACAATGGGAAAAGGAGAAAGGAAGAGATAAAATCAGGTAAATTATCTCATATAAAAGAATAAAGAGAAAACTGTTACAATTGAGGGGAAATGCAGAAAGGTGAAAGGGGATTGGTCAACCTTACACTCATTGATTTTGGCTTAAGGAGGGAATAATATATGTACTCAATTGGGTATCTTATCCTACAGGAAAATAGGGTAGAAGTGGATAAGACAGGAGATGATAAAAAGGAGGGCAGATTGGGGTAAATGGTAGAAGCAAACACTTTTGAAAAGGGACAGAGTCAAAGGAGAAAATATATCAAGTGGGAGGCAGGATAGGATGGAGCAAAATATAGTTATACTTTCACAATATAACTACTATGGAAACGTTTCATGTAATTACACATGTATGACCCACATTGAATTGCTTATCTTCCCCATGGGGGTGAGGAGAGAAGAAGGGAAAGAATCCAGAAGTCAAAGTTTTAGAAACAAATGTTAAAAAAAATTGTTCTTTTACACTCAACTGGGTAATAAGATATATTGGCAATAGGGTATAGAAATCCAACTTGTCCTTCTAGAGAGTCGGGTGGGGGGGTCTATGGGAGGATATAGGAGAGAACATATTGAGGGAAGGGGGATTCAGTAGGCATGAAATCTTGGGGTGGGAGCAGGGGAAAGGTGGGGATGAAATTTGTAACTCAAAATCTTGTATAAATGAATGTAAAAAACTGAAAACAAATAAATAAAAACAAACAAATAAATAAAAGATTAATTTAAAAATTTACAAAAAAAAGTCTTTAAGGAGAGAGAAGAAGCAGGCAGTGGCCTGTGAGGGGTTGTTTGTGGTAAGTCCCTAGCAGAGGGAATGGTGGTACTTCCTGCAATGTTATTGTGTATATATGTATATATATATTTTTTTTTTGAGATGGCTTTGCCTTTCTGATGTTGGGATTTGCCTTTCTGGTGTCTGAATAAATGTTTTGGTTCTATCTTCCATGTGAAGGGTCTGTTATCTTTTGACAATGAGAATTATACTGGCATATTCATAGCCTCGTGAATATTATTTTGGCACTACACTTCTCTGCCATCTAGTGAATAAAAATCATGTGTGTGTATGACTATTCATAGTTTAGAATGAATTTACCATTCTATATTCATTGTCTTCTATTCCCTTTCACTCTCCATGATGTAATCAAACTGGAAAAGTCACTGTTTTCTAACCTTTTCCTCCCTTCTTCTGCCTTTTCATCTTTGGGCTCACCATCTTATGTGTATAGACTGGACTCATTTTGATTAAATTTAGTCTATCAAATACATTTTAGATGACAACTATTTGCAAGGTTCAGTAGTAGCTACGGGGGATACAAAGACATAAAATAAATTGAAATTGTACTTGCCTTCAGGGAGAGTTGATGATATGGATGGAAGAGAGGAAGGATGTCACACACATATAGATGAGGAATTATAAAATATATACAAAGTTATACAATATAATGTGAGGAAGATGAAAAGTACTAATAATTGGGGTAGGGGTTGGAAATAAAGAATAATCTTTTTTAGGAGGTTACACATGATCCATGCTGATCCTTGATGGAACCTCATACTTTTACTCTAGTTCCCTGTTCATAATGGTATTCATCTCCCCTAGAATTTCCTCTGAGGTTACTTTCCAGTATTTGCATACTGGCATTTCTTTCATTTTTAAAGACCCACTTCATCACCTATTCCTTCTTTCAGCCTTTGGTGACTCCCCCTTTCCACAGGTTCCTAGAATTGGTACCTCTTGCCTTGACTATCTCAGGCCACTCTGTCTGACCTCTCATATTCAGTTATGTAACACTAGATTGTACCTGCCTCTTTTCTTCAATCTTTGTACTCTCTGTGCTTATCATAGTAGACTATATGTTCCAGGTACTTTATAAATGTTTGGATGGGATGATCAAACATGAAAATTAATCAAAGGCTTGATAAATTTTTAGAAAGCTTATTTCAGTAGCAATTTTTTGGGGGGAGTAGAACAAAGTTAATCCTTCTCTTAACCTTCCCTAACAATTCGAAGCATTTTTTAATCCATTCCTGAGTTCTACCCATTCCCACCCATGCCAGAATCCTTTTACCAGAGCCCTTTCCCCCCAAAATACTAATGAACTTTACTATTCAAAATTGCTACAGCATGGAATCCCCCCTTATTCACCTTGTAGCTCCCTTGCTTATTTCAAATAGATTGTCTTCCTTTTTGCTGCTGTGAAATTAAGAAGATCTCTGGACTAGTCTTAGAATTCTTCACTTAAGAATTTACTCAATGATAGCCATGACTTTTATAGATTTTTCCCCATAGAAAAAGCATGTGGGTTGGACAGGTCTGATTCTGATTCACCTGTGCGTTCACCATTTACCTATAAGTCTTAATGAATAAAGTGATCCATCCTTACGGTTCCTCACCTCATCAAAAAATGAAAAGATTTTTAAAATCATTCATTAACATGGTCATTAATGAGTCAAATGAAGTTTACCAATCATTGAAACAGAGGGAATTACACTTAGGTAGGAATGGGCAGGTTTCTAAAAGTTATGGTTTAGCATCATTATTCACACCAACAAATGTTTATGGACTGCTTCATGTATAGAGTCAAAGGAGACAGAAGTGTTTAGCTTTCAGATAGCTGAAAAAATAGAAGAACAGATAAACAAACAAACTTTAGGAATAGGATCTACACTTGGAAACATATTTTATGTCAAAACAACTTTTTAAAATCAGTTTGTATATCATCCGGAGCAATTCATATAGTCTTTTAACACAAAAGCAGTAGAAAGTTAGCAAACTCTTGACAGAAGTCAATAGAGGCTGCTGGTTTTTGTTAGTCGGACTTTCAAGGGCCTTTATAATCTACAAACACTCGGGCTTCCTAGTTGTTTTTTTTCTGTCATTTCAGGCCTGTTCAAATCTTCATGACCCTTTTGGGGATTTTCTTGGCAAATTTGCTGCAATGGTTTGCCATTTCCTTTTTCACCTCATTTTACAAATGAAGACACTGAGGTAAATGGGGTTAAGTAACGTACTCAAGGTCACATAGCTGGTGAGTGTCTGAGGTCAAATTCAAGCTCACACAGGTGAGTCTTCCTGACTCTAGACCCAGTACTCTACTATGTCAGTTAACTGTGCAGTTTTACTTTAAGACATATCTAAACAAGATCCCTTAATGATCCATTTATGTCCTAGATTCTCCACCTATCATGCTTTACCTCAGTCATTCTTTTTTCTTGCTATACCATTCTACCTTTTCCCATCTCTACCTTTTTAAGTCCTAGCCATAAGTCAAGGCTGAGTACAAATTGTTCTCTCCCATGAAGTTCAATTGAGTCCCAACAGTAAGAAATGGTTGTTAACTTTTTGGATTAGTCATGGTGTTGAGTTTGCAGCTTACTAACACACCATGTTTAAAATAGTATTATGGTTGTTGTTCTTTTTTTCTCAAACATGACCAAAATGACATCATTATGTTGGGGTCAAGGTACAGTGTGTTGAATTTGACTGATCAGACCAATGTAACCTCTACCACAGGTCAGACACAAATATTTCATATGAACATTTGGATTGATGATATTTCTATATATGTGCATTTCCCATTTCTTTTGATATGCTACAATTCTGCTTTGCTCATGAAGAAGAGCACCTTCTTTGATGTAAGCATTCCATGCTAGACAGTCCTGTGCCAGTGTCTCCCATGTCTTACAATCCATTCCAAAGTTCTTCAGAGAGGCTTTGAGAATGACTTCGTATCTCCATTTCTGATCTCCATGTAAGCTTTTGCCTCGTATGAATTATTCATAAAACAATCTTTTAGGAAAATGTTTGGCAATTCAGCTCAAGAAAGGATGTCAGTGTTTAATACCTCATCTTTTCAGGTGATCTTTAGAATCTTCCTAAGACAATTCAGATGAAATGATTATGTTTTGTCTATAGATCATAGGCTTAGGGTGAGAAGGAACCTTAGAGGGAGTCTAATTCTGCTTATTTTGTAGGTGAAGAAATTGTGGTTAAGAGAGGGTAAATAACCTCACTGAGGTCAAATAACAATTCATTTTTTGTCTTTGTATACTCTGTTGTAGGCACAGTGCCTGGTACACAGGAAACATTTAATAAATGTTTATCGATAACTTGTTAAAGGTCCTATAATTACTAAATGGCAGAGTCAAGATTTGAACCAAGATTCTTTGACTTCAAACTCAACACTCCTTCTACTGTTCCAATGTGGTAATAGCATAGCTAAGCTCCAATCTCAGAGAGATTAAAACATATTGTTCCATAGAATTTGACAGAAAAAATCTGTAGGGATACAGGGCATAATAGGCATATGGGTATGTCCATATTTTAATAACATTTGCAATTTAGTACAGTGTTTTTTAGTATTTCAGAAGGAGTCTATGAGATTCAAGTCTCAATCTGCTTAACGTATGTATCATATTCCATTTAATAACGGTAAGATTATTATATGAAGAATAAAAGGAGAACAGAAAAAATAAATCTGGAAAACACAGGGAAACAATGCGGTGTGGCATATTCAATAGGGAAGAATTGGAATTTGTTAACTTGCCAAAGAGATGACAGAATAAGGCCTTATAAGATCATATATTTAGAGTTGGAAATTCACAGAGGCTACTTTAGAAACTATATAATCTACCATCCTCAGCATACAGAGAAGGAAACTGGGAACCACTGAGATTAAGTGACTTGTCCAAGGTTGGTTACATAGTTAAGTGGCAGAGCTGGGATTCATATAGGTTATAATATCATAGGATTAGAGAACTAAAGCAAGAAGGAACCTGAAAGATCATCAGGTCCAGCTCTCTAATTTTACAGATGAGGAAAATGAGAGCCATAGAGCTTAAGTAACTTGACCAAATTAATAGACATAAATTATACAGCTAGAATTCAAACACATGTCTTCTGAGTTCAAATTGAACAGACTTCCTACTGTAATATTCTACCTCCATAATAATAAATAAACAATGATCTTTCTGGATGTAAAAGGTATGCATATTAATCAACTTTGTTTCAACAAAAATAAATTGGGAAAATATCACCTTCATTACAAATGACTTCTCTATACATCCACCTGTATGCATGTCATACTTATAACATTGACTCAGATCTGTTGCAGCTAGTTTAATAAAGGTATCTCTATTAAAAAGTAACAGGGATATATCCATATTTACAGAGATGCCTTATGGAAATACGGCATTTTTGCCTTTTCCCCCAATTTGTCTATCTATGTCAAAGATAGGACAAGAAAAAATGGGACTCAATGGGCATATGTCAAAGATTTGAGTCAGTTACAAAACGTTCTGATGACTTGGATTGTTAAAGTAGTAAAGTCAATTTCCAGATTAGGCTATGGGATTTATACGAAATAATATACGAAAGTTCTTTTGAAAATGTGGCAGATTTTAATCTCTCTGAAAATGTGTAGTATGAGGATTGCCTGAAGGCATGAAACAGAGTCTATAACCTCTCAATGTCCCTTCTAACCTTGTAATGCTATAATTTCAAATTGTTAATGTTCAAAACATCTATGCATGGTAGAGACTTACAATGCATTAATAATCATTTTTGAACTAGTGAAATGGAAGCACGAATGAAATAAAGAAAAGCAACCAGGTTTTCAGTGGCAAAATTATATGAAAAATTAAGATATTTAATTTATCTATATAATTCAGAAGAATAACACACTTTCATGTGAATGGAATATAAAAACAAATAATGCAGTTAACCAGAGTAGTGGTCAACTAGGGGCACAGATAGGAAGAGAACTCACATCATGAAGGAATATTGGAAAAACGACCATGGATCAATTTGTAACAATCAAACCAACGGACATGTCTCCTAGGATGATGTAGTTAATATAATTACTCTAGGGGGTGGAGGTTCAAGCATGCCTTTAAACCTTGGCAATCACTTAGACTCCCCAAAGCATAGATTCTTAACCAGTAAAAGAAGAGAATTGAACTAGATAGCATCTCAAGTCTCTTCTAGTTCTAGAACAATAACCCAATGAACAGGATTTTCTCCTTATTTAATTGTTAGAATTTCCATAGGCTTTCCTACATTTTAATTTTCTGTGCCTTTTTGTGTATAGATTCTTAACTGTGTCAAATTTACTTGAACTAATTCATTTTCTCCTTCATGCCATGGAATTGTGTCAAAGTTTAAGGTTCCAACTACAGTTGTCAGCTTGATTTTCATATTGCTGAAATATTAGAACTTTTAAAAATATATTTATTTTATTCTGTACTTAAGAAATTAAACAAGCATTTCTATAACAAAGCTTAATAGAAAAATATGATTGCACATGAAATTGTAAATCTATTGTGTATAACTTGCTATTCCATATAAAATAAAGCTATCTTTCAAATTTCTGTTTTTACTTTTGTCCCTCTCTTTCCCACCCTAGAGATGGCTACCATTAGGTACAAAAGTTTCTGTATTTGTGTGTGTGTGTGTGTGTGTGTGCGCGTGTGTGCATTCACACACTAGCGCATATAATAATTCTATACATCTATTTATTAGTTCTTTCTTTAGATGCAAATAGCACCTCTCTTCAGAGGTCCCTAGCTAATTTGGGTATTTATAGTAGTCAAAATGCCTAAGTAGCTCAATGTTCTTTTTAAAATAATATTGCTTTTACTGGATAAAATATTCCCTTGGATCTAAACATTTCACTCTTCATTATTTCATGCAATACCTGTCCTGTGTTTCAGAGGTTTTGAAGGGAATCCTTGGTTTACAATATGGGATAATAAAAGATTTCACCATGGACATACAAACTCATTGTTCATTTGGGCTCATTATCATGGGCAAAACCCAGTGTTATCATTTATCAAGTCCAAGAAAATAGCAAGGTACTTGAAATGGCAGGAATGTGCTAAGTCCCTGAATACTCTATGCTAATGTGCAGCACTCAATTTATGAAGGTGTAATTTGAGAGCAAGATCAAGGTTCAAAGAGTTGTATATAATCTTACCTCAGGTTAGTAATCTAAACACCAATAAATAAAAGAAGCTATGATTCCATAAACAAGGAACTGAATAAGCTTTGCTTCTGAACCAAGGAACTACTTTCTTAAAGCTATACAATAAAATGCAACTGGGAAATAATACATACAAATATGCTGAATAATAAAGTAACTTGAACATTTTTTTTGCCACAGATTTATTATGAAAAATGTTAAATGTGCCCTGAATTATAGTGTCACCTTAAAGATAGGTTGATTGCCATGATTTTAGTACAGCTTTTCTGAGTATGACATTACCTTTCTATTTTATAGGTGACACTTGAGTTCTCATGGGTTATAGTTGTCTTTGGAGATCAAGGCCTGCTAATTATAATATTGCCTGCTTAACCCAAGGCAAGGTCCTTAATTTCTAAATGGCTCAAGTTAACTTTCTAATTTTCAGAGTGATCTTCATTGGTGCATTACATTTCTTCCCCAACTACTCCTTAGTTTAATGAAATCTCAAATCTGGGAAACCCTCTCCCTCAAAATAATAAAAAGAAAAAGGTTATATATGCATAGTCTGAACAAGAAATTATGATGTATTGAAAAGAAAGTGTACCTGAAGAGAGAGGCCCTGGCCTCATCTTAACTTTATTTGTTGGGTTTAGAATTGATGGCTTCTCAAATCCCTTCTAGTTCTAAAAATTCATATGGTTCTATGATATTTTCCATGAATGTTTTCTCTTCTGTCTTCCATATTTTTTCCTTAGTTATCACACCTAACAAAAACACCATTAACCATTTTTACCAGCACAGAATGCTTCTCATTTCTTCAAAGACTGTCTAGCACTTTTTATTTTTTTTCTTTCCAATACCTTGTTTTTATTTGCTTTTCCTTTCACTCCTCCTTCCTTCCAACCCAAGACTGAACTTCCCCATGCTCCTATCCAATCAATGATATTTTCTTCCTCCACTTCTGCCATTTTCAGCCAAAAGTTATCTTTGAGCTCTCTACTCCTAAATTGGTTGTCTCTGATGCTGAAGGACTTGAATCCTGAATGACTGGCCATTAGGCTATGGATTACCTATGGGAGATCGAAGTGGGAATTATAGTCACTATCTCCTTTAACCTAGTTTTCTTCTCTAGACGATTTCCCCCTGAACATCTATACTCTGAGAAGTGGGGATTCTTTTTTTTTCTTTTTTTTCTTTTTGTTTTTTTACTTCAATTTTAATTTATTTTCTTGGTTACATCATTCATTCCACGATGTTTTGAGTTACACATTTTCTCCCCTTTTTGCCCCTAACCCCCAGCCCAGAACATTGATCCCGCTGTAAGGCCCCTCCCACAATCTGTTCCCTTTTATGCCTTCCTCCAACACCCCTCTAGCTTTCTAGCAGGGTACGGAGGGGCTCCCTGCCCCCCATCCCTGAATGTATTATTTCCCAGTTGCATTTTATTGTATAGCTTTAAATACTGGATTCTTGCAATTCCTCCCCTATCACCCACTCCCACTGGGAAGAGCAGCAATTCAATATAGGCTGTACCTGTGTAATTACACAGGACATCTCCATGGTGGGCAACTTGTGAGAGGCTAATTGTATGTCCCTCATTCCTATCCTGCACCTCCCCCCTTGTTTTGTTCTCTACCCTGTACCTGTCCCTTTACTGAGATGTATGCTTCCCGAGCCCCTCCCTCCACCCCGCCCTTCCC
>CM053601.1:62196786-62218892 GCA_028646575.1 Pseudocheirus occidentalis
TTTTCCATGGTTTCAGATACATCCCCCTTAGATATCTCTTCTTTCTGGAAAAATTATAGTGAGGAAGTTCCAACTTCCTTTGGCAAATTCTTTTTGTCGACTTTTTATCATATTTAATTTTTCAAACATAATATTGCTGTCAAAGACAAGTAGAACAATCTTTAAAATTTATACAAACTCATGTTAAAAAATATTCACCTTTCCCTTTGGTATCTTAATCTGATGCTGAAAAATACAAAATATAAAAGTCTTGAGAACTAAAATGTTCATTCAGAAACTGAAATGTTTCTGGACCTGCAGTCACTGGTTGACGTTGGGGGGACTTGGGGAGGACATGAAATATAAAGAAGAGGCAGACAAATAGTAGATAGAGGATGATCTTTGGAGTAAGGATGATATAGCTTCATATCTTGTCTCAGACATATACTGTCTGTATAAACACTTGGCAAGTAACTTAATTTCTCAGTGTCCACATGAAACTTTCTAAGATCACAAATTACAAAACTTCCTTTTCAGTATTTTTCCATCCCAGAGTCTTCACTCTATTCAATACTATTCAACCTCAATCTCCAAGGCATCTACACTGGCCACCAGTCCTACTATCTGGTCTCCCCTATTAATTTCCATTTCATCCCTTCCCCTTCATAGTCCCATCCAGTATCAGAAAAAGGTAGTTCTCTGTGTCTCAACTCAGCCATTTGACTGGACCCATAGTAATTCTGTCCTGTTTTCACATAATTCTTTTATATCTTACAAAAGAACTTCCCTCTTCCCCCTCATCATCAAAAATTTTCTTTCCAATGAAAGCCAGAATGATTTCTCTTTCCCTCAGGCAGGGTTCCTGGAGTCCAGAGTCCAAAATATGGCACATAGATAACATTTATTCTCATCGTCAACAGACTCCTTCCCCTAACAAAAGATAAGCCACATACAAGTTTCATATAGTCATCACCCTGAATGTTGAGTATTAAGGTTCTCCAAAGAGTGTCAGAATCTGAGGACAGAGGACAGTGGTTCTGAAAGGAAGCTGTCAAGGCCAAGGAGGTGCTGATTTTCTCTTGATACTGCAAATGCTTCAGCATGGTCCTCTACCCTGGTAGTTGCAATTCTCTTGTCTAAGTAATTTCAAGAAACTTATCATTTGAATCTGGAGTTAACATATCCTGTAAATCAGCCTTCCAGTTCATCATTACATACTTGTCGTTTAACAACTGCTCCCTTTTTGAAATCCACACCATTTATCTATGTGACCTGCATGCCATTCTTACTTATCTCCTGATCCCCAGAATAATGTCTTACTTTCCTCAGCCCCTTTGGTGTATGGTATATCCTCTCTCCCTGCCCTGTTCACAGCCATCAGCATCAGTCAATTTAGCAACCACAGGTAGAACCTCCTAACACCCTGGCCTTACAGCTATTAAATTTACTTTACTCCAGAAAACTCACTGCATTATCTGCAGCTGCCTGCCAGCACAACCACACCTAAGTACACAATTTGAGGGTTCAAAAACTCAAATGCTAAACTGGTCATACTCTGATCTCATCATTCTTACCTTTTCTGTGGCATACTGCGTCATCCCTAATGAACATGCTTTTCAACCTTATTATTAACCTCCAGTTTACTGACTTTTTCCTATTATTCCTTCTGACTTCACTTATATTCTCTGTTTCCTACCTAGATACTACTATTATCTCTTTCAATGATGCTCTCACCAGCATCCCGGAATCCCAGTAAATTCACTGTGTTAATCCCAAACCCCAGTGAATCTCATCATGTGTTCTCTTTTCCTGCTATTTGAAATGCTGAGTTTTGTGGAAGGTACACAACTATGTCCATTGATTGCACAGCAAATCAATTCTATCTATTCTAATTTAGGTTACTGCTCATTCTTTCTATTACTTTTGTTGACTCTCAGTTTAATTCCTCATCTATTCTACATCCTTAGCTTTACTTCCAAATATCAATATTACTAGTATCATTCCTCCAGTCTCAAGAATTACTTCAACCCTTATTATATTGAGAAGACTGAGGTCATCCAGCATAAGCTTTCTCACTTTTTCTGCTCTCCCACTCAAAACTTTTGATTTCTTGCTTCTCTCCATCTGATCTTTCTAAGGTTTACTGCCATAAATCTAAAGAGGTATCTATATTCTATTCACCAATAGATCACTCACTTCCTAATTCTTTGCAGTCTAGCCTCTGACCTCATTCTTGTTAAAGTTAACCTTTCACAGATCACTAATAATAATTAGGATTCTCATTCTTTATTTTCCTTAAACTTTTGACTATGTATAACACAGTTGTCCAACACATAGTATGAGAAAGTAGGAAGGGACTTTGGAGTTCTAACCTTTTCATTTTCAAGATGAGGAAACACAGGCCAATAAAGACTAAATGAGTAGCCAAAGATCACACAGATAGTGAGTAGCAAAGCCAAGACTGGAACTCAGGTCCTACATCTCCAAGTTCATCACTTTTTCCAATCCAATATGCTCAAAATTTTCCCATCTTGGGGTGGCTAGGTGGCACAGTGAATAGAGCACTGGCCCTGGAGTCAGGAGGATCTGAGTTCAAATCTGGCCTCAGACAGTTGACACACTTATTAGTCATGTGACTAATAAGTCAAAAGTCACAAAGTCACAAAAATCTTAACCCCAATTGCCCTCCAAAAAAAGGTAAAGATTTTTTCCCCATCTTTTAGCTTCTGTAATAATGTACCTCTTTGATTCTTTCTTTTTCAAAATATGCTTTCTGTCTCGTCACTGAAGGACACAAGAATCCAGTAGTCTCCTTTTATCTCATAAGTGTAGGCATTCCATAAGATAAAATCAGTTGTTTTCTCTTTCTGACTGTCTTTTAGATTTTAATAAATGCTTGTTTACTAATTTACTCCTCTAGGTAAATGAGTTCTAAATTTATATTTTCTATCCCAGCCTCTCTCCTAGAAACATCAGACCACATTGTCAACTCTCCAATGGACAGTTCTGCCCTAGTGATCTAGTCATACCTTAACCCTCATCAAAAACTTAGAGGAAGTGTGGTCACTGAGAGGAAGTGAGGTTGCAGTGGATACTATGAAGTAATGAATATAAAGTACTTAGCAAAATTGAGTGTACCATACAAATATCATTTATTGTCATTCCATTAAAGCACATTCTTATTCTCATTTCTGCAAAAGTAACTATTATTCACACAGTCAATTAGTCATAAAATTCTGAATCTTTTTTTGCTTTTTTCTTCTCCCATCCCCCAGTTGCAATATTTTCTATAATGATATGTAGCTAGGTGACATAATCAATAGGGCACTAGATCTGAAATCAGTAAGTCCTATTTTCCTCAGAGACATGATGGCTATGTGACCCTTGGCCTGGGTAAAGCATTGTTGTAGATGGAGTTAGCCTAGTGGCCCTCATTCACATCATGCTGTTGAATTGAAGAGGCATAGATCACTATCAAGAATCCTGAGGATGGAATAGATGAGCAAGGTAGTAGAGGATGTAGGAGAGAAATTCCCTTTGGGACAATGATCTCAAGCACTCTTTTATTTGTTTGTTACTATTTTAAGGGAACTGCTCTATCCCACATGGACAGAGTTCTTTTGTTCTTAGGTTAGAAAACCCCATATTAGAAATAAGAGAACAATGGCAGATTCTTCTAGGGATTTGACTTGAAAAGGAGTATGAAACCAGAAAACCAAGTATTTGCTTAGGAAATGAACACCTTTTGTTTTCACTTTTATAATATTCCTCCCCTTTCTCTCTCATTGCTGTTCTTCCTAGTTCATGCTCTCATCTCTTACCTGAGGAATGCAAGACTTCTTGGCTCAAAAACAAAAACAAACAAACAAATAAAAAATTCCTAATTGATAGTATCACCCCTCTACTGCAGCCAAAACCTTTAGGTTAGACTGAACTTTGTAAAGCAGAGCCCTGTATTTGCCACTGCTCAGCTCAAAGTCTTTCAGTGACTTCTCATTGCCTCCTAAAGAAAGTCTAAATTCCTTGACCTTGAAATCAAGTTCCATATAGGTTAACAATGTGTGCAATACAACCCCCTGGGGAGCATTGGAATAATCCAGGGGTGGTGGTGGTGGTGGTGGTGGTGGTGGTGGTGGTGGTGGTGGTGGTAGCCTTAGGCATAATTGGGGGCATTGAATAAAACCAAAGAGGCAATGGAAGCATTAGAAAAGAAAAGAAGAAAATTTTGAAAAAAACATTCATCCTTGTTTTGTCTGTTGTGTGACAGAATTAAAATTGTAGTGATTACATTATTTTTCAAATAAAAACACAAAATACAAGTTATAATCAATCAGTGGTCAAGTCTACCAACAGTCTTAATGAACAAATATTGGTAGGCAATCGTATCATGCAATGAAGGGAAGTCCAACAAACAGTGGCAGGAATATGTACACATAATATGATTGGTTTTCAATGTTATACTATATGGCTACATGATGCAATATTGTGTCATCACAATTTCAATTCAGGAACCCCCCCAAATCTATAATAAATTATTAAATTTAAGATGAATCATTATATATATATATATATATATATATATATGTATACACATATATAGTTGTTAAAGGGTTAAAAAAATAGATTTCCAGGAGTGAATTGGAGAATTGAGTAATTTAGTTTTCATTTTTGGTTTTGGTTTTGAATTTTGGAGGATGGCAGGTAGGGCAATTGGGGTTAAGTGACATGCCCAAGGTCACATGGCTAGTTTTGTGTTTTGTTTTTTATTTTGTCAAGTGTCTGAGACCAGATTTAAATTCAGGTCCTCCTGACTTCAGAGCTGGTACTCTATTTCTTGTTCCATCTAGGTGTCCCATTTTTAAAAATGGGCCCATAGGTCAAATAAATTTTGGAACCTAAGGTCTAGCCTATCTTTTCTACCCTGTGTTGTCTCCCATTGATTCTCTACATGGCCAGT
Organism: Pseudocheirus occidentalis; assembly: GCA_028646575.1. Taxonomy (NCBI): domain Eukaryota; kingdom Metazoa; phylum Chordata; class Mammalia; order Diprotodontia; family Pseudocheiridae; genus Pseudocheirus; species Pseudocheirus occidentalis. The sequence goes on from CM053601.1 coordinate 62,201,723, forward strand.
CATACACATCATTCACATTTCTTTTTGGAAATGTCCCATACTTTCTTTCCTGACTTGGATAGTTTATTCCTGCTGTTTCCTTCTTTTCTTAGACCCATAGGTCTAAGGAGATTCTCACCTTTCACTATCAGAATATCATTTCATAATCCTTATCTGTCAAAAGTCTATCCATTCTTTAAGGTTAAGATTAAATATCATTTTCTCCAGGAACATTATCCTGATTCCCGTAGTCTGAAGTGATACCTCTCTCCTCTAAGCTCAAAGCTCAAATGGAATTTGACTAATACCTTTCTTATAGTACTTAGCACATTCTGTCTTATATAATAGTCATTTCTGTTCATGTCTTTTCTTTTCTAATAAATTGTAACCTCTTTAAAGAAAGGAACTATTATATAACTTTGTATTCTCTACGGTGTCACACATATATGCTTGTAGTGAGATATGCTTATATGTGGACACATCTGTACACACATGTATTTAATTATTCTTCAAATTTTCTATGCCAAATAATGATATACATATCCATATATGCCAGGTACACAGATATTTGTTTAACGACTAAAGGTTCAGAAATAGATCAATATTTTACTAATACTTGAAAATCTTATCTATCTATCTATCTATCTATCTATTTCTGTTTGTCTGTCTATCTATCATCTCTCTTTCTCTGTCTCTCTCTCTCTCTCTGTCTCTCTATCTGTCTGTCTGTCTGTCTCTCTCTCTCTCTCCCTCCCTATATATCAAGATTTGGAGTAATCCTTAGGGTTCCTAAAATAAACTAACTCACTAAATTATAAGAATGAGTTGAAAATAGTCTATGGGCAAAATCTAATAATAAGAAATATAATAGGGACAAAATAAAATATTCCACTTAGGTTTTAAAAAAATGACCTCAGAATGCAGACACTGGAAATAGATTGTAGGTTCTGTGAAATAATTCTGAAAACATCAGTGGGCTTCAACGTCATTATGTTAGCAATAAGTAGCAACATGAATTAATGAAATCTTTAGCTGTATTAAAAAAAGAAGTCTCCAAGAGTGCAGATACAATGGTCACCCTGCATTCTTTCTTATATAGATCACTTCTGAAGTATAATGTTCAGTTCTGGGTATTGCATTTGAAATACGATATTGATAAGCTGGTGAGCATTCAAGAAAGGGCAACCAGAATACTGAAAGACCTTGAAGTCATGCCAAAAGATGATCAGTAGAAGGAAACTGGGAGGTTTATCTTGAAGCAAAGAAGGCTTTGATTGGTAGATAGTAGGTGTCTTCAATTATTTGAGATACTTTAATATGGAAGAAAAATCAGGCTATTCTGCTTAGCCCCAAAGGACACAAGTGGGAAAAACAAGTGGAGGTCTCAGAGAAGATTTATCAAATTGAAGCAAAAAGAAACAACCTGCTGACAAAGAGAAATATCCAAAACTGAAATGGACTATCTCAAGTATTGAGACCATGCTTCTCTGAATTCTCCATTGAACACTTTCAATCAAACTATCTCAAAGGTCCCTTCCAAATTTAATATTCTGCTATTCCTGTACATGAGAATAATCTCATTAATCTCAACCACTAGAAAAACCAACAGGATGCAATGGATAGTTAGACTATCCTTTTTCTTTGGGGGTAATTTTGATCACGAAAGTGGGCACATTGGTGATAATAAGAAAGCATAGGGCGTGGTGTCTCTGGCAATGATGCTGGTTATAATGCCAAATATATTATTAAATATGTAAATTCTTGCAATGTAAATTACTGTTGTTTGGCAATACTCAAGAGTTAAAAATTATGAACAATTAGGGAAAGAACCTTACATTTATTAGACTATCTAGACTACAGCTACAGTGCCCATGGACAAGAGAGCTTGAAAGAAAGCCAATACCAAGTTATTCAGTAAGCAGTAGGTCAACAATCCAACATCTAATAGCCAGGTATCACTATAATACTGAATAGTGGTGACAGTGGGAATTATTGTATTAAAATACACCAGTGTGTTGCTCAACATGTGCTCTGTGTTCCTACCAGCCTAAATCCCTACAGTGATTCCCACTCTCATCTAATAAGTGTAAAAGGGTTAGAGATGAAGAGAGCCACTGTATTGGTCCCAAGCTCTTCATACAATTGAGTTATTAAATTTTGAATGATGTTGCTAAATATTTTAATTACCTTTTCTGATATGATGATGTGAAATTAGGAGCAGTTCCTACATTGGAGGAAACCATAAAATGGAGGTTGGCAGACCAACACAACAGGAGGGATTTTGATAGATTCTTTAGACCATTTTCTTGTTCCCAATAATAACCTGATAGCATTGGAGGTGTTTGGAAGTGAGCACACCATTTTGTATTTCTATAATGGCCCAAATGGCTGAAAACTCTAGCATCATTTCTCCTTAATACGGATCCAACACTGGGTATGTCTTGGTCTCTTACCACTTTTCTCACATAATGAAAATGATTATGAATTGATCAAATGACATCTTCATGTAATATATACAAGAGATAGCAAACAGGACCTGGACTTTCTCCCTGTTTATTCCTTAATTTCTGAAAGGGAAGAAATACATTGTGTGTGGATATTCAGCACTTCAAAGATCTACACTTTTGTTGGTGGGAAAATTCCATTCCATTCCATCCATCCGTCCATCCTTATAGTTATAGATATAGATATAGATATAGATGTATAGATATAGATATACGTAGGTATTTAGGTAGGTATGTAGGTAGGTATATAGGTAGGTAGGTAGGTAGGTAGGTAGGTAGGTTAATTTGTCAGATAGATAGGTATTGGGGGGAGGTTTCAACCTGAGATTCCTTCATCAATGTAAAGAACTCCTGATGAAGAAACTTAACTCCACTGCTAACAGATCAGCAACTATTCTACAATTTCATCTTAGAGAGTTTCCTGAGACACAGAAAGGTTAAGTTATTTAATCAGGGTCATACATCCATCATATATCAGATGAGAAAAGTGAACCCAGCTCTTAGTGAATATAAAAGGGATTATGTGATATCCACTCTATCATGCTTCTTGTCTGGTGAATATGTGTATAAGTGCAAGTGACATTCATTTCTATTTAATGAACACACTACTGAAGTTTATCCATTTGTACATGTCTTTATTTTTTCACATCAATGTTACAACTAGATAGTAAATTAATATAAGAATTATTTATTTAGAAGGTTGAAAGCAGGCAGCAAAATGAAGAAAACAAGGGCCTCTTCATTTCACTATGACTTGTTCTTATCTTTACAACATAAAACATCTTCAGAGAATTATGTACTAATTATCTAGATATGTTAAAGATTTTCACACTTTCAACAGAGATGTCTCTCTGTCAATGATCTCCTACTCTCACACTTCAAAGATACACACACACACACACACACACACACACACACAAAATGCATGTGGGATTCCCAGCAGAAGTGAAGAAAGGAATATGCATTGTGTATCTCACCAAAATTTTGCCAATTATTATATCTAATCATTCTTTTCAGAAAACAATTAGATTCATCTGAACAACTCCAGGAAAACAAAAGAGAGTAGATTCATCTTAGATCCCAAGCAATTTTTCAGGTATGAAATCCTGGAGGAATGACGTACAAACCACAAGGAGGGAAGGGGAGAGAAAGGTTGAACTATCAGCTGATCCTTCTCAGCATGACTTTTCTGTCACTGTGGCAACAATATGCCTTTTCCATTCCCTCTCTGCACAATAGCCATTAAGTTGCTTCTTACCCTTTTAGGAATAAATTCTTCAGGACTGGGTAGATGTGAATTCCTGTCTTTCCTCTGCATGCTTCTTTGACCTCTATCAAGGTTAGTCTTGATGTTCATTTTAAGCTGATTTCATCTGTGTCTAATTTTTGCAAGGGTGAGTGTCATATCTACCAAGCACCATTTGCAAATGTCTATGGTCGATTAGAATCCTACTGTTTTGGTCTTCAACTATTACAGAACTTTCTTTTTAAGTCTTGCATATCTTATCATTACTACAAGCATTATTTTTTCGCAACTTAGACCATCCTCTTATTAGACTACCACTTGTCACAATCTCAATTTACCTTGGCAAGCAAAAAGAAAATGCTTGATGAGAAGGGAAATTAGAGGAATAGTCCCCAATTTGTGTCCACCTCAGATTAGGAAATTGTCTTCTGTTTCCTAGCTCCCTCATGAAGCAATGGGATGAGCCAATCACATAGCTCACAGCTAATAGTTAAAACACATCCTACAGCAGTCTGTGTGGTAGTATCAATTAATAATCTATCATTCCTACAGTGGCTAATTCTACATTTTGCATGGAATTAATGCTTCCTATGAAATAAAATTTAAGCTTTACTCTGTTACTCTAAACTAATTTGAGAAATATAACAAAGTAAATGTAGAAACTCTATTAACTGACATAGGTCTTATCTGTTCTAGGCTTTAGTTAACAGTCTGTAACAGTATGGCTGATGGGGTGGGGTAAAATCAACTGTTGGCCAAGCTACAGGTAATGAGACTCTTTTATCATCACTAGGCCGGTTCTAAGAGTCTGGACACAGTCTTTTTCCATGCCCATACTTGGAGGTTGCCCAGCTGGCTGGGTCTTTAAATTTGACATTCTTTTGGCAAAGTCTTCAGGAGCTGAGGGTCACCTCCACTCAATAATGTAGCCCTGGAGTAGGTCTTTAGTGGAGGTGTTTCATGTTGTAAAGTATATTATGACTAAAATAATGTTACCTCTTAAATCTGAACATCAAATAATCATAATAATAACCAGCATTTATATAGTGCTTTGTGGTTTGCAAATGGCTTTACATGTGCTATCTGATTTGATTTTCACAATAGCCCTTTGAGGTAGGTGTTTTAATTATGCCCATTTTACAAATGAGGAAACTGAGGACAGATGTTAAGTGACTTCTGCAGAGTTACACATGCAGTAAATGGCTCAGAGATGATCTGAATTCAGATGTTCCTGACTCCTGACTATATCACTCTATCCACTGAATTACCTAGGAATAATTATTGAGTCAGTCTCCTGGGAATAGGAGAAGGGAAAATCCTATCTCGCTTTCCTCTTATTCCCCTAGTTTATCAAACACCACCATGATAGCTAATAACAATATTGCTATATTAAGAACCAAAGAACAGTGCTAAGGGAGAGTAGGAAAAGGAAGAAACTGTAGCTCATATGCGTGCATTAGTCTCATTTGACCCTTTCAAAAACCCAGTGAGGTAGGGGCTGTTACTAACCTCATTCTACAGTTGAGAAAACTTTGATTTGTCCAGGGTCACATGTATGATAAATGCCTGAGGCCAAATTTTACCTCAAGTATTCCTGCCTCAAAATCAATCACTCTAGCCATTGAGCCACGCAGAATACACAGAGGAATAATATGACTGTGGATATGTATTTAAAGGAACATCGAAATAGACATAAAAACTGAAGAGATCTGTAAATAAGGGACTAAAGTAGCAAAAAATTAAAAAAGAGAACTGAGAGAAGAAAATTTCTATGCTATATAAATTTAGTAGCTGACTCAAGGAAGACTCAGTGACATCTAAAAGTATCATAGATGTCAGACAGAGACTAGATATTAGAAGGGAAATTTGAATACAGAGTCTCCAATTCCAGAGCTACTATTCATCCCTCTATATCACATATAGTGTATGTATGTATAGATACATACATATATATTTATTAGTATATACATGCAGTTATAAAAAATATGTATACATATGTGTGTGTATACACAGTCCAAAGAAGTGAGAAAGAAAACACTAGTCCTCCTATAAACACTATATGGCATTTAGGTAGATAACTTAATAGCCTATAAACAAAGACTGTAAAGTATACTCCATTAAACATATATTGTTTCTTTAAAACAATACAAAAAGCACTTAAACAAAACAAAGGATACATTTTGAAATATTAGCATACAGTGGTTTGCTACAATGCTGTGGTTCTTACCATGGCAGGACTCACTAAGTTTAGGAGGATTTTGTCTTTAGGGTTGTTCTATCAGTCTTTGTGATAATGCAATGAAAAGCTTGGCTTTTTTGTTGGTTTGTTTATTTTTGTTTTTTAATATGAGTAGTTCAGGAACTGTTTGTTGCACTCTTCCTTAAATTCCCAATTATGCAGGACTGCCATCATATGAGATAATATACTCAGGACTGGATTATACAAGATAATATGCATTAAGTACTTGGCTAATTTCCAAAGTCTATATGAATTATATAATATTACTATACTGTTAATGTGAGAAGTATTTAAACATTACAACTACATGATTCTGTATATTATTTTAACATATCAAACTGGTATGAACTTGCTTAAAGTTAGCTTTTAGAAACTGACAAAAGTGAAAAACAGGAAAATTTATTTGTGAAACACTCAAAAGTAGGGAGAAAGGATGCAAATAAATTTAACCCAACAGTAGCAAACTCTTATTTCCTTTTTCACATTTTGAAACTTTTTCACATTTTATCCCCAACAGTCGGATTCTTTGAAAAGTCTTAAACCTTGCTGTACAGATGTAAGATATTCATGAAGTGCTTTTAGATAGATAGACAGACAGATAGATAGATAGACAGATAGATAGATAGATAGATAGATACATAGACAGACAGAGACAGAGAGACAGACATTGAAGGTAGCTTCATAGTTTCAATTATTCTATTATGGTAAAGCAATAACAATAAATAACTTTCATTGAAAATTAGAGCGACACATTCAAGTTCATACAACACTTGAGCTTTCATAAGCTCTGTATCCACTCCACACATCAGAACCACTTTTTCTACATGTTACTGCTGATAAAAATAACCTCAGATGACCACGTGACTCACTTTGAATAGCTTCAATACTTATTGCTGTCAGTGCCTCAATCAGCCCACGATCTTCAGTACTCTACAACTAGTAGATAAATATAGTAAAAATGTTCTGTAGAAAATGTAGCAATTACAGATGAGGATATCATCTTTAAAACTGCTTTGCAAATTTTTAAATATAATTAAGATATCATAGTGCAATACACTATCCCACAGTGATTCTCTGCTGCTGACAGAGCACAGTGTTTTAGCTTACTTTATAATATGCAAGAACTGAACATATATTCAATGCCAAAATATATGATCAAAGTTAAACATTCTTAACTCATTACTCTTGAAGTCACATTCGACCTGGCCAGTTGAAAAGATATTAAAGATTTAACCCTGTCATTCAAAACACATTCAATGATTTTATATGATTTCAGTTTTTTTTCACTAATAATGGTCATCACAGAATTCTCAATTTATATTTTCTTTCACAGCATGGTTTTACCTTGACTTGGACTTATTTATAATCAATTTTGACCCATTTATGTTAGTCTTTTTTATGAGAAAATAGCACTTTTAAATAAAATGCTGATTTTGTCAAATGCACACACAATACAGATGCATACACACACACGCACACATACACAAATAAATGATTACCACTCATCATGGACATAACAAAGACTTTTATGCCTATAAGACCAAAGTTTTGCCTTTCTCTTATTCTTATACATTGATGTAAGACCACTTGGGTCAAGCACAGCAATAAGAAATCATGAGGTCAGTATGAATTAAGATTATTCATGCTAAGAGAATAAGAAACCTCTCCCTTCTACTCAACCTTTTCTTAAAAAAAATACTGACTCTAGTTTCTTCACCAAGCCTCATTCTGACCTGGGAAAGAACTGCAAAGAGACAATATCAGTCATGTTAAAGGCAAATCATAGAATTCAACTGCCACTTTTTATTGCTTTTATCATCCAAATAAAGTTGTATTTTTACTGTCTTAGCTTTACTGTCTTTCCTTAAAAGTCATTAATTTCAAAATTTCAAAGTTCTTATTCATATCATCAATTAATATCACATGTACATCACATTGCCTAATATTAAGGAGCTTTCGAGTTTATTGCTTTAGCATAATTTGTGTAATCAAATCATTATTTTCCTAGGTTTCATTTTTATACCACTTTTGGATTCACAGTTTAAAAAATACTAGTTCAATTACTGTCGGTCATAATGAAATTTGCTTTATTGGGGAAGAAAAAGGAAGACGATAAGGGGCATTTTAAAACATTCCTTCCTTACTTTAATTCAAGTGAAGTAGTAATAGGAAACTCTTCAATCCAAAGTTTTATATTTATTAGAAAGTTCTATGTAGATGCTGCAAGAAGGATGAAAATCATGACAATGCAAGAAAAAAAAAAGTGTTTTGAGACCTCCCTCAAAACTCTAATTCATTCCAAGCTAAGGACAAATTTGAAGTTTAGAAACTATCACAGACTCCAAATTATGAAAGTAGATTACTCTTGAATATGTCACTGCTAACCAGAATGCAAATGATTTCTGAACATTGCCTATCAATGCAAATATTTGATCATCATTAATATATAGAAATTTTATTGAAGTTAACTGCTTATATCTTTTCTAAATGTAGAAAGTATAATATATAATATACATGCATGAGTCATTACACTTGAAATTAAGAATATTAATATTCCCAAATGATGTATGACTGATCAATTTATATATACAGTATTAGCTGTAAATAACCCTAAAAATACAATAAATTAAAACCATTTTTGGTTTATTTTATTCATAAATTAACCAATTAATAAAATAGTTATGACACAAAACTCTTAAAGGAAACTACAAGGTTTTACTATATTCCATCACCAAGGAATACACACATATATGTGTATATGTATCCAAATGTTAAAATTATGCTGAACTTAATGTAAGTCTGATTGTAGCTTAAGCAATAAATATATGTGTGTCTAATGAGTTGCATAATTAGGCAGAAGAAAATATGCATTGTGTCAGCTGAAGTTATCATATGAAGGTGGATGTTACTTGCTCACCCGCCAGCTACTAGTACACCCTAGACTAAAAGAACAGTCTTAACCACTATGCTTGAGTACAAAAGCATGCTACCTTAGCAACAGTAAGATGAAAGAGAGTCATGTTCTTTAAGTTTTCACAAGGAGAAAGGCAGTTGCTAAGCAATAATAATAATTTTATAATAACAATGTACACAACATCATTATATTTAAGAATTATTAAAATACTTCTGATAAATACAGAGTACAAGATTGTCATTTTCATAATTATGAGAGAAATATGCCTCCAATGACTTTCTACCCTCTAACTAAAATTCTCCCTCAGTGTTTCAGGATGCTTTTGTCTGTTGCTGTTCACACACCAAAATCAGCCATAAATACTATTAATCAAGGAAATATTTTCACCATTTCTGTACTTTTAGTGAACATTTGAGTTTTATGTATGTGTGTTTATTTCAAAAACAACCTGTTTACTCCTTGGGACAATCCTTTGCAAGTTTTACAACCACAAATCCTCCCACTCAAACAAAATAAATCTAAAAAAGTCCTAACTTACACAGAAATCTATTTTCCGTGCAACATGTATTTTCTAGTAATCTAAGAACATGCCAAATGTCTTTTTTCCCTCATGGTTTCTTGTCTCACCAATCCAAGCTTTTCATCAGCTTCATGCCCCACCCCCCCATCCAATTACTTACCTGCTGCTCTCCAGGTCCGGTGGATTTCATCAGATGCTTATCCTTATATAGAGACCAGAGACCAATATTGGGCAGGAAAATTAAAGCCACCATAAACAATAAAGTCATTTGAAGAAATCGCTTCTGTTTCCTCTTCATGGCCAATGTTAAAAAACGCCAGTGTAGATGGGTGGAAGGGAAGTGCTGGATCCCTGGCAGTTCCTCGTGAGCCAAGGCAATGTCCTTTCCTCTCCTTTGCGATTAACCCCAAAGAATGAGACCAGCGGCTAGAAACTTTTGTTGCAGCCTCAGCACCAATACACACCCCTCAGAGGCAGCTGGCGATCTGCAGAACAAACGCACAGTCACTTTTTTCCCCACTCAGGAGAAAAACAAAACAAAAACCAAACCAAAACAAAACAAAAAAAACTAAGACGAGTGAATTATCTATTGGCTCAGAAATGAATGGCTTTACTGAGAAAATCGTTGAAGTCTATCGATCTCCATTAATATAAAACGAAGGAGTAAATATGATCAGTCGGTAGGCTAATCAGAAATTATGGAGAAATCAATTGCTCGACAAAATACTTTCTTGGAAAGAAGGGAGTTTGTTTTTTTGTATTAGAGAGAAGTGGATAAAGGGGGTGAAAGGAAGAAGTGGGTGGAGAAGCAATGCTGTCCCAAAGCCTTGCTGCCCAGATTAGTTTAGTAAGGAAGGCAATGCATGAAAGCTTCTCCAACTAGAAGATGAGTTGTCCATCTTCGCTCTTCTTGAACATCAGAGGGAATGACTGACCTGAGATCCACTCCAACTCCCCTCTCTCCCTCCTCCCCCCCCAAACCCCCTTAATCAGAGTCTGCCTGAATCCGGGACTGCTGACTTGAAGCCCAGGCACTTGCAAGGTATCTGATGATGGGGAGCTGAAAGCCACTCTGAGGAGGAGGTCCGTGAACTCCTAGATTCCTAAGCACTGTCAACTCTCCTGCCTGCCTCCTTCCCTCCTTCTCCGCCTACTGGGCGCCCCTACATTTGCTCTCAGCAGCACCAGGAGAGCGAGAGAGAAGTGGAAGGGAGGCTACAGATGTCATCGCGGAATGCAGCCAGCGAATCAATGGGGCGACTTACCCTCCTCTTCACCTCCTCCTCCTCCTCCTCCTCCTCCTCCTCCTCCTCCTCCTCCTCCTCCTCCTCCTCCTCCTCCTCTTCCCACTCTTCCCTCTCCTCCTCCTCCTCCTCGTCCTCCTCCTTCTCCTCCTCCTCCCTCCTCTTCTTCCCCTCCTCCTCTTTCCAATGTTATTGTTCGCAAAGTAAAGGCTGGGCAGATCAATCTCGTCCTTCCTTTTTCCAGCGCGGCTTTCACACTCCGTGACTGTTCATGTTACCATGCTTCTTCCGAAACTATCAAACACAGAGAAACACAGCGTAGCAACAGCAGCAGTAAGGACCATTCGTTACTTCTCACACCTTCCCTTATCCCCCAACGCCTTGACACCCTGCTCCCCCCCCCCAAAAAAAATGTTCTTTTAAATGAGAAAGGGGGACTTGGAAGATGCTAGAGAGTGAGGGAAGATATTCTGCTCGTTCATCCCCAACCTCCTCTTTCCCTCTCTCCCTGATGCCTTTTTTCAGCTGAGATGTCAGAGGGTGTCTAACACGTGCAAGAGCTCTGAGCCCTGGTGGGGGAGGAAGGGACATGCGAATAGGGAAAGGGGGGATGGGAAATCCTTCCAAGCTAGGATGCTATATAAACAAATCGAGAAGGGGAGGAGGAAAAGGAAAGCAAAGAAGGTACAAAAGCAGTCTTCGGAGATCCTCATCACTTGTCCCTGGAAATGTCCCTGGATTTGCGGTCCTGGGTTCGCCTAGGTTACACTCGCGGGGGCAGGAGTAAGGATATCCACTCTGGTCACCTAGTAGAAAGGATTCCGGGCCAGAGGCAGGCAGGCAGGGGGGCTTCATTGGTCTCTATGCTCTTCTTCCAAGGCTGGTCCATTGTGACAGCTGAGAGGGAGTGTAGAGACGGAGGATCCTAGCCAGAGAGCAGCTGGAGGCGGCGGTGGTGGAGGAGCATTGGTGCAGCAGCAGAAGCAGCCGGAGCAGCAGCGACAGAAAACCCAGGAGCAGGAAAGGCTCTTGAAAGAAGAGCCAGTGGAGCCTTCCACGCCTTCAAAACCAGATATAATGCTGTTGTGAAGAAAAAGGAGAAAAGCTGAAGAAAAAGCAGGAATGCTGAAAACAACCTGGGAGGTGGCAGCTAGGAGAATTCCTCAGCCTGGAAGAGACTTCAGGGGCTGCAGGCTCCAGGTTCTGAGTGGGGGGATGGGGGCGGCTCTGCTCCAGGCTGCACACATCTGGATCTCTCTGGTCTGGATGGTGCTACTCCAGTTCTCCTTTGCCGTCTCCCCACCTCTCCAGCCTGTTCTTTCTATCTGCGTGCTGCTAATGTCCTTACCCTCAACGATCCTGGATTCCTTTCCTCGCTTACACTTTCACTGAACCACACACCCCCATCTTTCTTCTCACTGAACCCTCCAGCCCCCCAGGAAAGTTTCTGAATCGCAAAGATTCATGGTCAGAATGGATCCCTCTTTTTTACTCCCCAACCTCTAAAGCACTAAATACTTTTACAATGCATCAGCCTCTACTAGATTAAGGTGCGAGCCAGGCCAGTGACAGGGTTAAAAACAATCCAACAAAGTGGCGATAGAAGGATTCGATGTTCTGAGGGTTCTGAAGGGATGGCAACAGACATGTACTTGGCAGCATTCCAGTAGAGATCCTCACAAGATCAAGAAGGGAATTGCCTAGGGATCTTTAGACCAAACTTGGAAGGAGGTTGAGGAAACATGACTGGGACACCAGATGTTTTATAATTAACTTTGGTTTGCTTAGATATGAGTGGAGAGAAATAGCCTTTATTTTTTACATTACTATGAAAAATAAAACAAAACCGTTATAAAAATGAATGAACAGTAGGCTTCATGAAATACTTATCATTTCTTATGTTTGATAGTTTGGAGGATTATTATTGCAACATGTGTGGATGAATCTTTCCTTTTTTTTTTTAACAACCTCAGTTCTAAGAAAAGCTTCCAGAAAAAAAAAACATTAAAAAGTTGAAAAATAAACAGTACTTGTGAACTTAGGCCTTTCTTCATAAAATGATGGAAGACAAGGGACTTCCCGAAATCCCAAACTCAGAAATCAGAAAGGAGATAACTTTTCTTTCTCCATCCATTTCATATGGACTCTACACTATTTCACAAACTTTTCTTTATCTCTTAGAAACCTCAACACACAGAGAAAAATATGAATTTGGAAAAAAATAGTACAAAGGAAGGCATGTGACCATTGTTGGCTAGTGTCTTGAACAAAAGACTCTGGTAAAATTAAAATGTATTAAAGATATGTACACGTATTTGTCTTTATAAACAAATATATACAGAGCTGTTTTTATTAAGACTTTGAGAAAGAAAATATCTCAAGAGAAAACAAGGAGGAAAATTATTAACAGCTCTCTTATTTTTCAACTGCATTACTTTCTTTATCCGTGAAGTAAGTCCCAAGCAATACTTTCTTCTTTCAGTTTGTTAATATAATTTCATTTGCATGCTAATTTTTACCTTCTGCCTTTCTGAGCTTCATTGTCCATCTTCCATCCTCTTGTCTAATCATTTTCCTATACTCACAATAACTTTCTGTAATGTGTTTAATTGGCAAAATCTTCCCATATCAAAATTTAGTAGCATATCAAAGTACTCATAAAAATTTATATGTTGTAATAGTAAGGGAATTTGAAGATCTTCCCCACCTCTTACTGGGCCTCACTTGGAACCCAACAAGAGAATTTGCTTAAGGAAAGTCTTGTTTTTCAGGAAGGTCCACCTTTTGTAATTTTGTAATTAATCAGGGGGTCATAGGGGTTGTAATGTTCCCCAACCCTGAAGAAGGCTATATATACATCTGAGGTGAAGTTTTGTTTTGGGGCTCACTTATGGGAAAAGTTGTGTGATTTGGCCAGATGAGACCATGGGCAGCCATTGAGCTACCTGGCTTTGAAAACCCAGATGTTCACAGAAGGTGTGAAATCTGTCTCCTGTTGCAGACAGAACAGGAAGGGGTTTGCTGAAACAGGAAGCCAGTGTGTCTGTATGTCTGTGTGTCTGCCTGTAAGACAGGGAGAGGGAGAAAGAGACAGAGACAGAGAGAGACAGAGAGAGACAGAGACAGGGACAGAGACAAAGAGATTCTCTTGGTGGCATTTGGGAGTAGGCCTGATACTGCTGGACTGAGAATTGAGTTGGAGTTTTCTTGAGACTAGAATCTGGTGAAGTCTGAAGTTGCTGTCAGGATAGCTGCTTGGAATGCCAAAGATGTTGTTGAGATTTCTTCTGGGTCCTAGGGCCAGATGGACTGCTGGAGGACTGGGGAGCCATGACTGGGATGCTAAGACTTTGTTTGTGGCTTAGTTTATCCTCAAGTTCCAGGCAACAGAATTTGTGAAGGTTTTGAGATGTGCTGGACTCTGTGAACTTCGGTATGTAGCAGAAAATGCCCGGAGAACTGGACAAGGACATGGGAGCTTTCTGCCTCTGAATATAGATAACTTTTGGTGGATACAGGTAGGAGATGGGACCATGGAAGGGGATTCAGGGTATCTGAGAGACCACTTTGCATCAAGATGAAGAAAAGGCCTCTCTTTGGATATTGAAAGTTGTAATGAAATTGAAGTTTAATAGAGTCCTAGGGGTGGAGGGTTTGGGTATTTTCTAATGATTGTACTCAGTTATTAATGATACTTAGTCATTGTGAATCTGAAAAATTGACTGAGTTAACTGGTGGAGGATTTGTGTGTCTTCTAATGATTGTATTTAGTGACTAGTGATACTTAGTAACTGATTGCTAAATAAGTGACTGATTAAGTTGCCCCATGAGTGGAAGACTGACTTGCATTCTGAGATGAGTGAAAGACCAAGTAAGGAGGCAAAGCACCTTAGGGATACCAGATGATTTTTCTTTTCTTATTTGTTCTAAATATTGTGACCACTTTGGTGAAAACTATGTGGCCATATTAATGATAAGCTCTTGTGAACACCATATTGTGATTTTCTATTATAAGATATAATGTTGTAAATACCATATTTTGATTTGTTGTGAATGTTTTCCTTTGATTTGTTTTTGAGTAATTAGGGTTTTCACTATACTATATAATCAGAACCTTAAAAGCTGTTCACAGTAGCATTCTTTTGGGAAGCTGCTTGTGCATGGCATTACACCTTGCAACTTATGTTTATACTTTCTCTTAAGTCCAGGGTGCTGACTTTCTCACATGAATTATGTAAATTATATATGCTTGACTCAACTAAGGTTGTTATCCCCTTTTGAGTTACTTTCCTTTAGAAAAAAAGATCAAAGAACCTGTCCTAGCAACCATCCTGGGTATACGTAGGTTGTTGCTGTTACACATGTTCATATGTAAACTTCAAGGGTTACTTTCTTTGGTTTTCCAAATAATTTAGTGCAAAACACAGGCAAATATGAAAGGGGGTAGGAAGAAATAGAGTGGAGGAGGCTAATACAAGTTTTCACCTTTGACTGTGAACATTAATTGAAAATTTATTGCATTTTGGTAATATCCTTGACTATACCATATGATGGCTATCAAGAGAGATGAATGTGGGTTGAAGCTATCTTTGAAGACTTCATGACAAGGTAGAACTGAATGAAGTAGGAATCAAGAGTGGATAGACTTTGGATGATTTAAGAGATATTAAGGCAATGTTTTTGGTGTGCATGATAAACCACTGAGGTTAAGGTAAAAGAAGAGCGAATTTACAGTCATAAAAATAGGGTTTCCATCTTACCTTTTATAATGACTTTCATTGCAACAATGGGTAAGTAGCTTAACTTCTAGGAGATTCAGTTTCTCTTCTCCAAGTCAATCTAGCACACCTTTACTGAGCACCTACTACTAGTATGATCTTGGGTAAGTAAATTAACTTGACCTTAGAAACATGACACAAGAAAATCAGTCCTTTACTTCAAGGAGATTAGATGATAGCAGACAATGAAGACAAGCATAGGATCTTCTATAAGAAGAATAAGCTGTCAAGAAGCTTAGATGATATTAACAAATGCATGTAAGAATATTATTTTCAGGAGGTAGCTAGATGTCATAGTGTATAGGGCATATAGTCAAGAAGACTTTAGTTCCAATGTGATGTTAGACAACTACTAGCTACATGGGCAACTCATTTAATCTCCATCTGCCTTAGTTTGCTCATCTCTAAAATGGGAATAATAAGAGCATTTAATTAACAAGGTTGATGTGAGGATCAAAGAATTGTTTAAGTATATGACACATAATAAGCACTTAATAAATGTTCATTTCTTCTCTCTCCCCTTTAAAATGAATGTAATAATACTTATACTACCTATCCCACAAGAGCTGATGTCAGGAAAGTGTCTTGAAGTCATAGGACATATTTTAATCTATACTCTTAAGATCAAGAACAAAGATACATTGACAGGAAACCTTAAAATGTGATTTGATGAAATCAGATCAATATCCCAAGAACAGGATTATAGTAGTCTCAACAATATAGTATAACCAAATTCTAATTTAAAGTTCTGAAGCCCTATTCTAATATTATTTTTGTCATTCACCCAGTGAAATGGCAGTATAAAACTGACTTTCCCTGTAACAGTATGACACTAAGATATGTCTTTAATAGTTATATAACATTATTAGATAGGGGGGGAGCAAGATTACAAAGGGCCTTGGGAATCTTGAACTGCTTTTATCATTGTATCTTTTTTATTTCTTCATTGAACAAAAATTATTAAAACATCATATGCAAGGTGCCACATATAAATAAATGACTAGTGCTATTTATACTTTCTTACCAGAAGAAAAGGCTACTCCACCTCACTCCCACAAATCATGCTTCTATTGTTTCTTTTTCCTACTCAAAAATCTTATTTTATACATAGATACTAATTATACAAACTTCAGAGAACATGCTATTAAAATATCAAGGTTAAATAGATGAAGATTTATAAGACCCTTCAGAGTTCATCCCCTTGGTACAGGTCTTTCATTTTATGGATAGAAGACTGAGGTCCAGAGACCACAATAGAATACTGATAGGAATCATCAGAGTAGGATTTGTTTCCAGGTCTTCTGATTCCAGGTTCACCTTAGCCCACTGCCTCATCAATATTAAAAAAGGAATATCCTGATTCAGAACTAATTATTTACAGTGATTCCAATAGATACATGAAAAGTTTTTCACAAAATGCAATATCTGTTCCTAATAAAAACAATGGATGATATAGGAGAGTATATTGGGTTTCCTTAAAATGATAAGTAACATCTATCTAAAACCATGAGAAAGCATTATATATAATGGGGATAAGCTAGAAACATTTCTAACAAGATCATGGTGAAACAAGGATGTCCATTATTTCCACAACTGTTCAATATTTTACAAGATATGTTTAGCTTTAGGAATAAGAGAAGAAAAATGAATTGAAGGAAAGAGAATAGGCAATGAAAAAAGAAAGACAATTATCTTTGCAGATGTTATGATGGTATACTTAGAGAATCCTAGAGAATCAACTAAAAT
>CM053601.1:62219392-62236524 GCA_028646575.1 Pseudocheirus occidentalis
GGATTATTGTACTCATTTTTGATGGTGGAATGGGAACGGGAAATTTGAAGATCTTCTCTGCCCCTTAATAGACTTAGGGGGGAGTTTGAAGACTTCCCCTGCTTTGAAAATAAACTCTGCCATGTAATAGGTTGAATAAAATCACATGGAGCCTGTGATGGAGGGAATTTGCTAAAGGGTGGTTCAAACCTACAGGAAGCCTTCCTGCTTTGAAGATAAACTGTGCTCCCTGATAGGCTGAAAGTAGTCACATGGAGCCTGTGGTGAGAGGAGTTTTCTGAAGGGAAGCAGAACCCACAAGAAGCTGGTCAAAGCTATCCATACACTGGGGAGAGATAGGAGGACCTCAGGCAAGCAGTCAGATAGGCTCTGTGAGTGTGGGAAGGCTGAAGGATGCTGTGGCTGTCAGTGTTATTATGGCTTCTGAATATCTTTGGTACTATGATGGAATAAGCTTACTGGTTTTTGGATTCTGTGTTCTGGTGTCTGAATAAATGCTTCACTTCTGTCCTCTAGAGAATTTTGTATATTCTGTGATCAATCTTCACGCATTACTTATAGTCATGGTCTTTATCATGATCATGGACTATAAACATTGCATTGGAGCTACAGATGGGTAGATCATTCTTGCTTTATCTGAGAACTCTGGAATTTGGCTACACTATTCTTAGGACTTTTTTTGGGATCTCATTTAGGAGGTGACTGGTGGATTCTTTCAATTTTTGTTCACCCTCTAATTCTAGAATATCAAGGAAGTTTTCTTTGATAATTTCTTGAAAGACTATGTCTTGGCTCTTTTTCATTGATCATGGCTTTCAGGTAGTCCAATAATTTTTAAATTCTCTACCTGGACATATTTTCTAGGTAAGTTTTGTCTAATGAATTTTTTCACATTGTCTTCTTTTTTTATTCTGTTTTTTAAATTTTATAATTTCTTAATTTCTCATAAATTCTCATAATTCTCAAATTTTCCATTTGCTCCATTCTAAATTTTAGGACATTATTTTTTTCAGTGACCTTTTGAAACTCCATTTCCATTTGGCTAATTCTACTTTTGAAGTCCCTCTTCTCCTCATTTTTTTTCAGCCTCTTTGACACTTAGTTTAGTCTACATTTTTAGTGATATATTTTTTTACTTTTAGTTTTCAAAACTCAATTATTTTTAGAGATACAGTGGAGGACCTGTAAATTTTTCAGCGTCTCCAAGGTGGTATGATCAAAGATGAGGTGATTTCCCTTCTCCAGGCCTGTGCTCTGGTCTCTGACTGAGCACAAGTACTCTTTTTTATCTTGGAATTGTGAGGAGGATTCCCTCTCTACCACAGTGACAAGCTCTACCAAGCTCTTCCTTGTTCTAGGACCTACAACTAAGACTGCTATTCAAATTCAAGCTTAGGCAAAGCAAGGGAATCCTGCCTCAGCACCAGCAAAGAGGTACCTGCAATCTCCTTCTGATAAGCCAGTATATCCCCCCACCTTTCATGGATTGAGAGCTCTGGAAGCAGCCACTGCCATTGCCTGGGGCTGGGAGTGAGCTGTATTCCTCTTGTATCCAGGTCCAACAGACCATTCCTACTGACCTGCTAAGTTGTATTTAGAAGTTATCGATTGAGAAGTCTGGAACCTGCCACAGCTGCCAGTTATTCATTCCCCTGAGGCTTGCTCCAGGTTTGCTGGGGTCCCACATGATTTGTGCTGGACTGCACTTTTCTCTCAGCCTGGTGCAACAGAACTTTCCTGTCCATGTTACAGTTATCTTGGGCTAGAAATTTGTTTCACTGTCATTATGTGTTCTGCTGCTCTTGAATTTCTTTAGAGACTTTTTTCTATAGGTATTTGGAGGGATTTATGGGAGAACTCAAGTGAATGCCTGCTTTTATTCCACCACCTTGACTACACCCTTTCTTTCTTTCTCTCTCTTTTTTTCCTTTTTTCTTCCTTTCTTCCCCTCCCTGCCTTCTTTCTTCCTTCCTTTCTTCCCTCCCTTTGCCTCCCTCCCTTCTTTTTTCTTCTTTCTTTTCCTTCCTTCCTTCCTTCCTTCCTTCCTTCCTTCCTTCCTTCCTTCCTTCCTTTCTTCTTTCTTCCTGTGTTGCTTTCTTCTGTGCAATAGTTCACCTGCCAAAAGAAGAGAGAAGGCACATAATCACCCCAAACTGCCCATAACTTTTATTTTTACCTATTCTCTCAGGTGTCTTGGGCTTCCAAATACAACAAAGAATGATGCTTATTGTATAAAAATAAATATAGATTGTTTGAGTAAATATTGTAATTATGTTTAATAAATATCTCAATTAATGTTAGGACTGATTCATTTAATTTAATGAATCAAAATTTCAAGAGTTTGTGATTGAGTTAGTGTACTGCCTCCAATCATTATGATCAATTTGCCTTTAAGCCTAACTAAGCTGCCACTGGATGTTTTTGTGTTTTGTGTATATGTTCTTACTTGAATTTTCTCTTTCTCTTCCCCATCTCCACCTTTTGGGATCTCTAGTTCCTTTCAATGCTTAGTGAATGAACTTACTTCTACCTTTCCTTGTCCCCCACCCCACCTCCCAATGTTAGTACTTTCAGCTCCAAGCTTATTTTGTATTTACTTTATGTGTATTTGTATATATCTATATATGTGTCTGATATATGCATATGCATCTCTCTCTCTCTCTCTCTCTCTCTCTCTCTCTCTCTTTCTCTCTCTCTCTCTCTCTCTCTCTCTCTCTCTCTCTCTCTCTCTCTCTCTCTTTTCCTCTCCCTCTCCTTTAGCATTAGAAGGTAAATTCCTCAAGGACACTTACTGTTTTGCTATTATGTTTTTATCACTACTGTCTAAGAGCCTAGCATAAAGAAAGGACTTTTAAAAATACTTGCTTCATACATTTTAATTGTGGAAAATCTGGTGATAACATGCTTCAAACTCAACCAGACATTACTTCAACATGCTTCAAACTCAACCAGACATTACTTCAAAATACACACCATTGTTATGTCTATTCTCAAAATGTTTCCAGTTAATTAAGAACTTTTAGAGATTATGCTTCCTTGATGTAGCCTTTAAGAGCCCAGGGTCACATTTCTGTCTAAATGGATCACTGAAAGTGTATTTTAGTGAAATCTATGTTAAACTGTCAAATTTGCATTTTATTTTTCACTGGCATTAAAGTTTTATTTTGTTGCCTCATCAGGAAGGCTCAAAAAGCCACCAAGGCAAAAAAATCTCTACCATCATATTGCAAAAAAAAATCATAAAGGTAATTACTTTTAAAATCTTCTTTCTCAAATTAGCTTTAAAACCACATTCTGGTTTGAGACTTCATTGGAAAAATGTATTCAGGTGTCCAAGATCAGTATTTGGCTCTTCCAACTCCTAAAGGATGCCAAAGTGGAAGTGTACAGATTGCCAAAAAGGTAAGGAGGTGTCAGCAGTCAGAAAGCAGAACTTACTTATTCTACTCTTACTTGTCAATGGCAGAACGTCCTAATTAAAAGACACACACATAAAAACCAGGTGATTGCTTTCTAATTATCATTAAATACATCATGATTTGGCTCCAATCTACCATTTCTAACCTTTTTATATATGTTCTCCCTTCACACATTCCAGAATGCTTCCAAACTGCTCTTTTTGCCATTATTCAAACAGGGCACTTCACCTCTCATGTCTGGAAATTTGGTTAGGCTGTCCTTCATGCCTATGATGGACTCATCTTTTGATTCTGCATTATAGAATCCTAACTTTCCTTCAGAGCTCAGTGTGAGCTCCACTTTTTTCATGAGACCATATCTGACCCTCTGCTCCCACCTTGAGCAACTAGATCTCCTGCCCCCCAAAATCACCTTTTATTGATTTTGGATATACTTATAAGTGTACATGTTGTCTTCCTGATAAAATGCAAAGTCTTTGAAGTAAGGGATACTTTTTCCCCCATGTCCACACTTAAAGCTTAACATAATGCCTCACATATAGCAGGTATTTAATAAGTGTTTGTTGATTCACTGCATATCTTTACTACATTTAGAGCATGAACAAAGCTTTAGATTTACAGGCATGTGTGTGTATGTGTGTATGTGTGTGTGTGTGTGTGTGTGTGTATCTCAGGCCCACCTCATTCATTTGCATTTATTGTATATTTACTGAAATGTGCAATAATTTTTCCCCCAATGGAATATAAGTTTCTTGATGGTAAAGATTAAGAGTGTTCTGGTGAATATTTAACAACCATCTCTGAGGGTGGGGAGAGTATGCATGATATACCTTTAGTTTCACCTGCATTGTTAACATTTTCTTCATAATTTCTTGAATCTAGAAATAATCAAGAAAATAAAGTCCAAATTTGAAATATTTGCCAAATTATTTCTTTTTTGACAATCTGTCAAATTTTATTGTATAAGCCAAATAGAAGGGTACTATGTATAGACAAGATTGGGAAGGATCATTTCTTAGTCTCCTCATTCTTGGAAAAAGTCTTGATCATCTCTTTCTTAAGCAGATGCTCTTCTAGATGCTTTTGTGCCTCCTTGGTCTTGTACCAGTGAGTTTCAGGCTGGGCAGCCAAGAGATTCTTCTGGGTCTTGTACATGTTTAGTTTGTAAATATGCTCCATGAGGATCTGCTTATTCTTGATTTGGTACATGTGGTGGACATTCTTTTTTGATCCATGATATTTTCAGAGCAGATGGTGCAAAATCATCATTTGCCTCATCCAGGTCACCTTCTCAGGCACGCAAACATAAGCAGTACCCTTCTTTAACCAATATTCATGTGCCTGCCCTTCCATCAAGCCAAAATATTTTTCCAGTATCTGGCATGAAAATGCAACAGAAACAGGTTTCCGGATGATTGGTCCATCTTTAATCAGCTTCCAGATCTGCTGACAGGTATTGAGGTAGGTAATTTCATGGGTCTCATTGTGGTCAGGCCATACCTTCATTCCACATTGAAGAGCACTATAGGATACTCTATTCTGAAGCCTGAGAATGCTCAAGCCTGGTTAGGGTGGACCAAATGGGCAAAGGGGGTCCAAGACAATGGACAGAGCAGTGAGAAATTTCACCCATTTGCCAATTTTTGAGGTTTAAATGCTTATGCTAAAATTTTAATAGGCAGCATGCATGTGGCAGGAATACCTTTTTAGCTCCACATTCCTATCTCTTAGCACAGTCTAAGTCTGGCACATAAATAGTACCTAATAATTCTATATTTATTATTGTTTGCTTGCTAAATAAATACATGGATGGATGAACATAGCTTTAAGATGAGCATTGGCGTTTAAAAGATTAGGTTTCAAATCTTGACTGATATATAATAGGTAGGAATAAAAGAAAATGAGTCTAATTAGAACTCTAAA
This sequence comes from Pseudocheirus occidentalis, assembly GCA_028646575.1. Taxonomy (NCBI): domain Eukaryota; kingdom Metazoa; phylum Chordata; class Mammalia; order Diprotodontia; family Pseudocheiridae; genus Pseudocheirus; species Pseudocheirus occidentalis. Next base: position 62,224,735 of record CM053601.1, read on the forward strand.
AATTGTCATTGCTTTCAATAATTACCTTGAAACATTGTTTATTCCTTATAGGCTAGTCATCAGTCACATGAACATTTATTTGATTATTTTTCTAGTACCTTTTAAAACTATTTCTACTTATAAAAACAAACAAACATGGGTTTCCTTTATGAGAAAGTATAAATGTGTCATGCACTACCCATACATGTGGAAGCAATGCCCCATGTCAATGAGATAATAGATTAATTACATTTAATCATACATTAATTGTAAATACTGAAATATTAAGGAACACATTATAAATTCTATGCTTCATTTATTTATTCACCCAACGACTTATGGCATGTGCTTAGCGGGGAACCCATAGGTCTGTGAAGTATACTGGAAGGTTATACATTATAAAATATCTTCTATTGGAAGGTTATATTATATGAAGCATCTTTCATTTTCTTCTATAAGCATGCTATTGGTGGTAGTCTTCTAGAAATTCAGGACAAAGGAGATTCCTTGGTTTAAGAACCTTCAGTTGTTCAGTTGCACTGACATATCCTTCATGCAGGTCCAGCATGGTAGGATAGAATTAATTCCTTGTGCTTTCGGGATCATACTTGGCCCCCTCTCCCCAAGATTTAAAACTAAATGGAGGATATATTTTCATTATATTTTGCTACTGTTTTCTGGATCAAGATGTATAGGTCTCCCCTATACCCTTCCTCAACAGGCTTTGGGTGTCCTGGCTCCTGCTTACTCTGGGAGAAACAGCTGCACAGAAAAGTCAGGACACAGGACTTGCTTCTAGCTGCATTCTCTAAGCTGGGCATGGCTGGAACTCCCTCTGCCTCTGGGTAGTCTGTATTTAAGCCTTTTCTCCAGGGCCCCTTAGGGCCCCTGCCCTGGCCATGCCCTCCCCACAGCTAGCCAATGTGCATCACTCCAAAGGTAGAGAGATAATCCTGCTTATCACAAACAGGTGCAGCCTTTGCATTCCACCCTCAGGTGATCACGTGAACTCCTGTTAGCTGAGGACCAGTTCAACCCATTACCAGCAAGAGCCACAACAATATTTATTTTTAAAAACTCTTTATTTCTATTCAAATTTAGGTAGAATAAACATGTCTACAATGATTAAGTTTCTACTAGGAATGATGATCTGTTGATTTTTAAACCAAAATTGTGTTCTAATTTCCTCATATTTCCGAAGCCACAAATTGTTCAGGAATAGCACTTATAAGTATTATTTAAAAGTTAGAAGTTATATGAGGAGTCATTATAGGCTCATCACAGTGAATCTAGAATAACAAAAACAACAATAATAGAGTAGCTAGAATTATGCAAAAGATATTTTCTTTAGAAGCCTAAAAATGACAAATCATATACTAAATACTCAGACTTAAAACATTCTTGAATATTAAACAAATAAACTGTTTTGGAAATGAAACAGCCAAAATGTTGCCAACAAATGTTGCTAGTATATCTATTTTGGAAAGCAACTTGAAATTGTGCAAATAAAATGAGTAAAATGTTTATAACTTTTGGATCTGAGTTTCAGTGCTAGACATGTACTATAAAGACATCATTGATAAAAGGTAAATTATATCATCAAATATTTATAGTAATACTTGTTGTGGTAGCAAGGATTTGAAAACATAGTAGATGTCTTATCAATTGAGGCACGCTAAACAGAATGTGCTAAAATGTTCCAGTAAGTCCAGCCATAAGGGAAGGTCCCTATACAAATGAACATAGGGTTCCTTTGTCAACTACACTCTTTCCTACTAGTATATGGTACCATGTACACACGCAGAAGATGAAGCTGATATCAAATTAAGTCCAAGTCCAAGTATCTGGTTTATTCCTTAAGGAAAGGGATTACAAGGGTGCCCCAACTTGGTAATGACAAGGAAACCTCATTCACTCAATACTTGCTGGGAAAGATTATGCTGACAGCAACCTGAAGATGTAGCAACCACATTGGAATAAGACACAGAGAGTAAAGAGGCTGTCATCTGGAATGGTACAGGAGATGGGGTGGGAAAGAGAGGCAGACAGGGGAGGGAAAGGAGGACAGAGAATCAGTTATGTACCTATAGATAGGAATTAGGACCACCTGAGAAGCATGGACCCATAGCATTTGGAGAATAGCTTAAGGGAGAAGATTTAGAGGTCCCACTTTTATAGTGTTCTAGTGTGTGTGTGTGTGGGGGGGTAAGTCTTATCTGTACCACTGTAGAGATGACTCATTAGCATATTGATGTCATCTCAAAGTTATCAAGGCTTCCTTATGGTTGCCTTATTCATATAATATTTCTATGGTTTTACTATGCATGCCTGATGCTCATCTGTAGCTCGCAGGTTGAGAGCCATTTACTGTGTCCTAATTGACTTCACTTAATTTAGCATAAAGTCTCTGGATGTGGCCTTAATATAGGAAGCAATTTTGGCAGGTGGCTTCCATGTTCCCCCTTATGCTCTTAATTCTTATTTACTGCTATCTTTCACTGGCTACTTATAAACTTACATATTAAACTACCTAGTGGCATAATCATGGAGATCATAATAAGATACAATTTCAGCACATACGTGAACATAATGGAACATTACTGGACTAAGTAAAGTTGAATGCAATAAATAAGAAAAAGAATGAAAACCTTACATGGACTGATGTAGAGTGAAACAGCAGAACTGAGAAATAATATACACAATGATTGCAATAATGTAAAGAATGATGACTACAATTTAAAATGTTATGTCACAAATGTACAAAAAACCCAGTAAGGCTCCAAGAAAGTTATAAGAAGACAATTCCCTCCACTCATTTGTAGAGGCAGGACATCCATGGGTGTGTAACATGGCATTTATTTTCACATTTATTTTTGATGTATTGATTAGTTTGATGTATTGATTTGTCACTGTAAGGAATATTCATGATCTCCAAATTACATGCAATTAGAAAGCTCTGAAAACATAAAGATGTATAAGAAGAATCTAAAACCATAAAGGAACAGAATCAGTTTAATAGCATCCCTGTTGCAATTTCTTCTATGAATTGAGGAGGGGATATTTTTAGTTCATGTACAGAAGATTAACCTATAGCCCAATACTCTTTTTCAAATGAAAACAATCAGTCATTTTACCTTCTATATACAGAACATTAAATGTAAAATAGTAATTGCAGCATCAAGATTCATCAGATCATTTCTCTCTACAATAAAAAAGATGGAAGAGCAAGATAATAATCACAATCATAATTGTTCGATAAGTATGTGTTAGGCTACCATGTCCCTTGACAGGTGCTGTATACTGGGATTTAAAAGAGGAAAACTAAAGTATTAGAGCTAACCGAGAGATTACATTCAATTGGAAGCAAAAAGCATATACATACAAAATGGATGAAAAGTAATTTTCTGCATTGGAGTGTACCAGCAACTGCAGAGATGAGGATTAGGTTTTTGTAGGAAGTGGCATTTGGTCTGATTTTTGAAAGAAACTAAGGATTTTATGAAATTGAGGTGAGGACATTCTAGACATCAGTGATAATTTCTGAAAATGTCCACAGAAGGGAGACTGGGAAGGTGAGTTTGTCTGGAATATAGAGGGCATGAAAAAGAATAATACATTAGTAAGTGTATACCTATGGCTTTTTATTTCTTAATTTTCAAAAAAGAAACATCTGTTAAATTTTAAATACTAAAATCTATTACTTTTATTTCAATTAAATTAAATAAACCAAAATTTAACCGAATTTCTTTTCCATTTAATTCCAATAGAATACAGTACAAGAATGTGACCTCATGCTACAGATCCCTGGACCTTGTTCTTCCTCCCATCCCAAACCCTACCATTAAGGGCTGCTATCGCAACAGATGTTGCTAGTGAATGTTGGTTTTTCTATTAGCTCTATATTTATCATTCAACTACGCACTTATTAGACAAAACAATCCATATTTTAAACTAAAATATAGCATGATTCAATTAAATTAACATGCAAAGTCACTTTTTTTGAGACATTAGAGTATGCCTGGGCATTCCTAGTACACTGTATATACTTACCTTTCTATAATAAATTTAAAAAGAGATTCAAAAGTCAAACTTTGGGAGCTTATAATTAAATCTAGTAAGAGGAAGTCAGTGGAATTTATTAAGCCAAGAGGACTAACATCTTTAAATCTGTGCTATAGAAATGTAAATTTTGTAAGTGTGTAGAAGACGGAATGGAGAAGGCAAAAAATTGGAGCAGGTAAAGTAATTAGAAGGTTATTATAGTAGTCAATACTAGTCAATACAAGAACAGTCAATCAACAAAATTTGCTTTCTTTTACATGTCAGCCACTGTGCCAAAGGAGGGATGATAAGGATTTGTCACTCTCTGTGATTATAAACTCCATGAGAGCAGGGATTAGTATTTACATCTTTCCTAGTACCCAGCCCAAGACCTATACATAGTAAATACTTGTATTAGATACATTAATTAAATATTACAAGTCTTGTTGGCATCTACATTATAAAAATATTTCACTGCTTTATATGATGAAAGAACTAACTGCATGATTTTTTCAGTATGAATTAGACCAGTATTGTCCAAGAAAAAAAATATTGACCTCAAATATTAGAGGAAGATTTTGTTTGGAAGATTAATTTACATGCTTTGGGAGATCTAAGGGCTTCAAATAAAGGACTTTTAGGGTAGTGACCACATGAGTAAAAAGGGGTTATGGGTGAGAAATGATGTGGAGATATAATTGACAAGAATGATGGTGAGAAAAATTCATTAACAATTTTAATAGCTGCCCTATTGAGCACTAATGATCATCAAACTATATAAAATGAAGAGTTCTCAAGACACAGAGACTTAGAGAGGAAAAACAAACAAACAAACCCATCTTGTGGAAATACAATAAAGTACATATGATACCCAGAATACTGCCTGCCATTGGAGTTATACTGAACAGAATTTTAATGAGTATACCAAAGATAAATTTATATATCAATATTATTTTTTAATCACAAAAACAGTAATGATATCCATCTTTCAATAGTCTAAAGAATATAAAATACTAAAGAAAAATAAGATAGCACATTGTACTTGAACTATTTCTATCTGAACTCTGACAAATATGATGATGGTGACATTGGTGAAAATGATGATGATGGTCATGGTGGTAATTATGGCAGCTGTTTATACAATGCTTCAAAGGTGACAAAATAGAAAACCTGTCTAGGTCATATATAATGATAGGTTGGGGAAAACTGGAGTTGGGAACATTGTGGGAAGTTGTATCCATTTCTGACCAATACATCTATGTAAGAAATTGAATTAGCAGTAATGATACCAAATCAAATGAATTAGAAGAGGGAAAAAAAATCTAGTGCCTGTTTGTGTAATTTTTAGTTTTAAAAGATGTTTAAGGTACAGATGTTTGTGAATAGCCTGATGTCTACACAACCTTTAGATAGTTTTTACAAAAAATTTGAGGTACTGTTTACATATAACTATGGCAGAATTATTGTTTAAAATAAAACAATGCAATTTAGATGCAGGATAGGTGTAAGAATACATCAAAAACAATCCTACTCTTGCTCTTTTATTTCAGATTTCCTTTTAGCTTGACATTTTACCAGCTACGATCTACCTTGCCAAGCTAATGGTTCCCTATCTGTCATTCACCTTTCATGATTCTAAGATGACTTAAGAATCCTGACAGCTTCCATGAATAACAATCACATGCACTCAAAGATGTCTCTGCAAAAGGGCATTTTTATTGATGAAAAAAAATCTCCCCCTCCCCATCCTGACTCTGGGTTGTACTGCTATTGTCCAGTAAATATTATTGATTATATTAATTCAACTAGAAAATAGATTAATTAATTAATAAACAAATGAAGTCTGTAGCTCACAAGTTTTTGTTTACTTCCTTAAATAGAATTTTGGGGTATATTCAATTATGGAAGCTTGCCATTTATGTATCCATTTACTCAAAAAATTTACAATGTAATTAAGTGTAACCAATAACAACACCAAATAAAGATATATTTACACTTAAAAGTGATATTCTGCTTACACAATGTCCACCATAGATTATTAGTTATCTGCCTGTATTTTCTGTTTACATATTTGTGTATAATTTTTCCTCCTTTACAATATTAGTAAATGTGTATATTATTTTTTTTCTGGTTTTGCTTTGTATACTTCACATCACTTCCTATATTTTTCTCCAATTTCTTCATATTTATCTTACACTTTTTTAAATTTGAAAACTGCTTTCCTCACAAGAACACTGCAAGGAAGGCAACAGAAGAATGTTTAACCTTATATTATAGATAACAATAGATAAGACTCAATGGGGTTAGCTCCTGCTCAAAGAAAGATTTTGTAACTACATATCTGTTATACCTTGCATTCTCAAAAGACAATAATTGTGGCTCATTTAAGAGTTATCACTACATACTGCCCTTTTATGGCACATAGGCAGCTTTCTTACAACAAGGATAGTAAGAATAAGAGACAATAAGAAAGAGAAGATGCATGATGGAATCATACAGTTCTCTCTAACAAAAGCCTAGAACTTTTCTGAACATGGAACACATATTTAGGAGCTGTTCACATTAGCTAATGGACAGATCATTCACTGGGGATGTTAGTGAGGAACCCTAACCTTCAGGTAAAGATTGGGCTAGCATACTATGGAGATTTTTGTCCACTTCTGTGAGCTGATACTTCTGTGTTCACAACTTCCAACTTTTATTTTTCACACTGTCTCAAATTGTTTAAATTAAAGGTGTTATATGTACAGCCTATGGGCTTCCTGGTTACACAAAGAAGCTCACACTAAATTAAAATATAATTGTGAAATTTGACAAATTTTATTTAACAAATTACATAAAACCACAAAAATATAGGAAATATTACATTTTAAAACAAAGTCAATATGGACCCCTGATGGATCATTATATATATATGTTAAGGGCTCTAATATTTATTTGAATTCAACACAGCTCATATAATTTGTACAAAGCAATACACATGCATATACATTAAAGTTTTATCTGTGCCTTTGTTATTGCACAATCATTTTACAATATTTGTACATTCTTTGTTATAAATTTATATATAATAATATCTATGAAATAAAAAATTAACATGAACTTGTAGATGAAATACCTGCATATGACATTATAGCAAAATTTTTACATCCTCATGCCCCCACATATTCACCAAAAAAGGGGTCAAAATTTATCCTCCAAAAACAATACTGCTCACGATAATTAATCCACATTTTGTTGTCTTTTAGATGTTGGCTTTGATTACATTATTGTCATTATACGGCTTATTGTTCTCTTGCTTACTTCACTCCTTATCACTTTATATGAGTTTTCCCTGATCCATAATTGCGTAAGCTAAAGTATCACAATAATAATACTCTTAATTTATACTTTAATATGAAGTGAGGCACAATTGTGAAGTGATTATTACACTATTGCATTCATTAAGTACATTTTTCAATTGATAGAGAGGTCAATATCAATGCCATCGAATTCTAAGTATATGTATAAAGTTAATTAATGTTTGTTAGATCTAGGGATGCAAATTATATATTTTTCCATTTCATTAAGTGAGTCATCAATTGCCATGTATTGATCACACATGTGGATGGTGATGGGGATGGCATTGTCTCTTGCTATTAAAATGTTAGCTGTTTGAGAGTAGGGACTATCATACTTTTTTTTATCCCCAGCCCTTAGCACATTTTTTTTGCACATAGTCAGTGTTTAATTAATTAGAGATATTTTTATTCAAGGATTCATTTCTTTTTCCTTCTGGCAAACTACACTGTCTTCCTTCGAAAAGAAACCTTGCAATGACAAACAAGTAGCTCTTGGCTCATCAACAAACAGGTTTATGTGTGTATTTCATATGCTGAAATCATAGACAAATTGTAAGGTTATAGTTAGGGATGCAAAAAAATACTGAGAATATACCTCAGATAGGAAATGCCTAGATGCTTTCTCTTCCTGAAAGATGTCTCCAAAGAAAACAGAGTAAATGACACAAGAGAGTGGGGAGGAGGTATCCCCATAGGACTCCAGCCTCCTCATTCACATATACACAGCTGCTCTGTTCTTTTTTTTTCTGCCTAAAGGCCCTATAAGACCTTTTTTGTTCACTTCATCTTTTATCACTGCATCTGCAGTATCATAAAGAAAATGATCAAAAGGTCATTGAGGTCATTGCCTCTTTCTTTCAACGCCTATGACTTCATTGAACAATGCCATTGGGGGGCCTGCTAAGTGGCACAGTGAATAGAGTACCAACCCTGGAGTCAAGAGGACCTCAGTTCAAATGTGGCCTTAGACACTTAACACTTACTAGCCATGCGACCTTGGGCAAGTCACTTAACCCAAACTTCCTTGCCTTCCCACCTCAAAAGAGCAAAAAATAAAAAAATAAAAAAAAACAATACTATGGGCAGTGACATCAACATAAAGGACTGAGACTATACCCTCCTGATTTCCATAGTCCTTCTGAATTTCATTTCCCTAAAACAATATCCAGCATCAGGATGAGGACTGAACATTTGGACAATTATGTGAGTATTTTTTTTTCTATAGGACAAAAAGATCGTGGGTGTTAGTAAATTTCCTAACTGTTTGGATACATGTTTCCATATGTACTCATGCACACATGAGTGCCAATAAAACTTAACCATCTTGCAAAATTATTGGTGTGATCTATTGAATCATCTATAACCTAATAATCCAATTTTAGTTATGATCTGAACTAATTTACATTTCAACAAGTAAAAAAAAAGAATTATCTCAATAATTCTAGCAAAATACCTTCCACTAATATGAGAAAAATGCAATGTTTTTATTGTTTTTTTAATTGAGTAAATGCAGGTAATAGTATATTAATAGGAAACATATATTGCTTGTATAGACAGACAGAACTGGAAGAATATTTATTTAAAGTGGCATGCTAGGAACCTTACGTGGTTGAAACATATATTGTCTCAAATGCCTTTCATCAATATTTTTTCTTCAGAAGCCACTTTTGGAAATATTTTCATTGTAATGAACAATATACATAAATTGAACATAACTATAGAAATTAAAGAATGCAGTTTAAAATTGTAGATGATTCTCAGATATATGTGGCACTAAATACTTTTCTTAAGGCTGAATGAAAAAGAAACTGCTTTTCTGTAAGATGGCCTACTGATGATGTTTCCTCCAACTAGTTTATGTTTTTAAATTAAAACATCAAAAACATATTAACTTTCAAATGACATTTATAACTTTTGATTATTTAATTATATTTGCTCATCTTTTTCTAGGTATAGGACTTTCATGCTTTGAAAATGTCTAATGACTACCTATTATAGTGAGTACTTACAAATTTCCACAAATGGGGTAGAAGGGTAGGGGAAAAATCCTGAAAAGATTTATTTAAAAGCCTACCAGCTGCTTCAGATGGGAATCCCATTGTGCAACGAGTATCAAAATTCAGCTTGCAGTTACTCATCTTAGCTCCATGGTGGAGCCAAAAGCATAATCTTTGCATTTATTCCAGAGTTCAGAGCAGTAACTTTGTGAATGTGAAGAGCACATAATATGTGGAGCAATGGCTGAAAATTTCATTAAGTATAATGTTAAATAATACATGGCTTTTGTAAATCTGTAGGACATGGGGAGAACATACTACTTCAAATGGTCACACTCTAGTTTGCCTGTTGGTTAACTTTTTAAAATTATTAATTAAGTTATAATGATGCTAAAAACAACAGACATCTAGTTGCCAATAGAGAAGAAATGAAGATATATAAGAGATCATAATTAATATTCTACCACATTTTTCTAGGTAGAAATTACTTGTCTGAGACTTATTTTATAACAAAGCAAAAAAATTCTCACATAAATCAACAATCTTAATGCAATGAAAGCCCCATTTATGCTAACTGTGCCTCTGCTGACTTGCTGTTCTCTACAGATAGCATTCAATATCCCACATTTTCGCCTTTGATACATAATGTATCCAATGCCAGCAATATATCTGCTGCCTCACCTCAGCCTCTTGGAACCTAAACTTACTCCAAAGGATATTTCAAGTGCCATTCTATTCAAGAGACATTACCTGATTCCTCTTATTAAGTACACCTCAACCTCCCATGGGATCACTTTGTATCTACTTTTTATTCAGCTTATATTATATTAAAGTATCTTTGAACGTATTTTATCCCCCTACACCACTACCCAGTACAATAAATGCTTCTTGAGGGAAGATTCTATATTGTTTTTGTATTTATTCTCCAGAACAAAGCTGCATAGTAATTTGCATGTGTGTGGTATGTATTGGGTGCTTAATAAATGCTTCAGTTAATTAACTGAAAATTTTAAAGCTTCTTAATGAATAAGAACTTAGGCTGTTTTGAGTAAGGAATACTGTTCCATGCTACTACAATTCAGAAAGAGCTTAGGAATCCCAGAAAACTCCTTTGGCAAGATGGCAGCATAGAAGCAGTAAGTCATCACAGCTCCCACACAACCACCCTAAACACCCATAAAATATGATCCCAGACAAAGTCTAAGACTCTCAGACTCATAAAAAGACAGAAAACACATCTCTCGCTGAAGGCAGCTTGGCAGAAGTGGCTCATCACGGCGGGCCAGAAGCAGAGGCCAGCCCAGCTTGAAGCTAAAACTGCAGCCAGGACCAGGGTGGTATGCAGGAGCTGAGCCAAGTGGAGCCACGCAGCAGGCAGTCTGTATGAGAGAAGATCTACAGCCTCCAGCATCTCCACATCTACCAAGGCATGAAAGCCATCGCAAAACCTTAAATGAGGCCAGGCCCCAGGGTGGCCAGGAGGAGCCAAGCCTCCCAAGCCACAGCAAGAGTCTACTTCAGAGAAGATCTAAAGCACCTGAAGAGATCTTCAAATCCAGCAAACCAGTTAGTGAAAGTGAAACTATGAAACGTAATTTGGGGAAGGAAAAGCAGTTCGGCCAATCTGCCCTCAGGGCGAAGAAGCAGTGGAGGAAGGGAACTGCTGGAACTGGTGGCCACAGCCACCAGGATGCTTCAGAGCCCTTGGCCTGCAGACTCAGCAGGGGGGCTGAATCAATTGATCAGGACCAAGCGCTCTTGTGTTGAGCAGCCTGGATTCGGATCATGGTATTGGGTGGTGCTCCTGGGGTGTGCTTTCAGCAAGCCAAAGCTGGAGGGACTTGCAAAACTCCTCCTAATAGCTCCAGCAGCTGGGAAAACCCCAGCAATTTGGAACAGAGTTTTCCACCCTGGAAGCAGAGTTTCACAGAGATAAAAAAAAAACAACCCAACCAATTAGTTGACCAGCCAACATGAGGAAAAGGAAGCAAAATGAAAACAGCAATAAATCTCTAGAATCCTTTTTTGTGGACAAAATGGGTCAAAGCATGGAACGAGAGGAAGACAACCCAGTCAGAACTCCCACAACAAATGATTCCAAGACACTTGAAAAATGCCTAGAAGCTATACATCAACTAAAAAAGGACTTTGAAAACCAAATAAGAGAAATGGAGGAAAAATTGGGAAGAGAAATGAGAAAGATGCGAGAAAATGATGAAAAGGGAGTCAACAACCTGATTGAAGAAAACAACACTTTAAAGAATAAATTAACTCAAATGGCAAAAGAGGACCAGAAAACCAATGAGGAGAAAAATACCTTAAAAAGTAGAATTTCCCAGGTGGAGAAAGAATCTCAAAAGCATTCTGAAGAGCATAATTCTTTCAGAATTAGAGTGGAGCAAGTAGAAGCTAACGACTTTATGATAAACCAA
>CM053601.1:62237024-62256606 GCA_028646575.1 Pseudocheirus occidentalis
ATCTATCTATCTATCTATCTATCTATCTATCTATCTATCTATCTATCTATCTATCTATCTAACTACAGCCTTAACTTCAACCGTGAGTTACAGATCCACATCATTACCTACCATTTGGACAACTTGAATTCAAAGTTTCTAAGGCAGAATTCATTAACTCCCTTCTACCCACTCCCAAATTACTGGCACATCCTTTTAGTAACCCAGATTTACAAACTTAGTCTCACCCCTGACTCCTCACTCACACTCACCATTTTTCCAATCTGGTGCTACATCTTATCATTTCTACCTTCACACCATCTATCTTATCCCTTCTTTTCATCCTCTATCAAGGAGCTCCTGTGGAAAAAAATAAGTTAGTCATTCCCACTAACTGCTACAAACATGGCAGCAGGAAGACATTTGAGGAATTTTAATAAAGCAGTAAGTCCTATGAGGAAGAAACAGGAGGAGGAATATGCCATTCTAGTCAAATCACCACCACCATCTTAACTTCTATGGTAACACTTTATTTTTTCTATTTAGTATTTTATTTTGATCCACTTATAAAAACACTTTTTTACATTCATTTTTATAACTTTGAGTTCAAAATTATCTTCCTTTCTCACTCTTCACCACCCCTAATTGAGAAGGTAAGCAATTTGATATAGGCTATACATGTATAGTCATGCAAATCATGTCCATAATAATCATTTTGTGAAAGAAAACACGGACAAAAAAAACCAAGAAACAACCAACAAAAATGAAAAGTTAAAAGAAAATATATTTCAGTCAACATTAAGATTCCATTAGTTTTTTCTCTGGGGATGAATAGCGTTTTTCAACATGATTCCTTCAGAATTGGCTTGGATCATTGTATTGCCGGTAATAGCTAAGTCATTCATGACTGATCATCTTATGATGTTGCTGTTACTTGTACACAGTATGTTCCATTTTGCATCAGCCCATGTAAGTATTTCCAGGTTTCCTGAGATCATCCTGCTAACCATTTCTATTTTTGTCTTTGATATTTGTTTACTTTTAGTTTACAGCATTGAATTCCAGAAGTTTCTGAGCTCCAAATTTATTTCCCTCCCAATTTGCCACCCCACATGGCAGCACAAAATCCAGTAAAGGTTTTACATATACCCTCACATTAAACAGCAATCAAGGTGTAAAGAAGAATCATAAGCAATGGAATGAACAATGAGAAAAAAAGAAACAAAACAAAATGGAGAGAAAAAGTAGTTTGTTTCAGTCTACATTGAGACTCTGTAATTCTTTCTCCATATGTGGATGGTATTTTCCATCATGAGTCTTTTGTAGTTGTCTTATAGCTTTGCAATGCTGAGAAGAGCCCAGTTTATCAGAGTTAGGCATCATAGATACAATGTGTCTTTAACTGTGTACAGTGCTTTCTTAGTTTTGCTCCCATCACACAGCATCAGTTTATATAAGTTTCTCCAGGTTATTATGAAGTCCATCTGCTTCACATTTCTTGTAGCACAATATTGTTACATTGCAGGCACATACCACAACTTTTTCAGCCATCCCTCAATTGATGGATATCCCCTTGATTTCTGATTTTATTGTACCACAAAAACATCTGCCATCAATATTTTTGTACATATGGGTGTTTTCCCATTTGTATTATCTCATTGGGACATAGCCCTAGAAAAGGTATTGTTGGGTCAAAAAGTAAGCAAACTTTTATAACCCATTGGGCATGGTTCAAAATTGCTCTCCAATTTTGGATCTTTGCACAATGAATCACTGTTCCAATTATCCAACATCTTCTCTAGCATTTATGATTTAAATTTTTGCATGTTACCTAATCTGACATGGTGAGATGTGGTAACTAAGAGTTGTTTTGATTTGCATTTCTCTAATCTAATATGATTTAGAACATTTTATAGGATCATAGATAACATTAATTTCTTCCTCTGAAAACTGCCTGTTCATATACATTGAATATTTTTCAATTGGAGAATGATTTTTATTCATACAAATTGAACATACTTTTGTGTATATTTTAGAAGTGCGGCCTTTATCAGAGATGCTGGTTGTAAAACTTCTTTCCCAATTTTCCACTTCACTCACAATCTTGGTTACATTGGCTTTGTTTGTACAAAAAGTTTTCCATTGGAGTCAAGATGGCAACTTAGAAGCAGGAGAACTCCATGGCTCCCCCTCATAACCACCTCAAAAACCTATGAAATATGACTCTAAACAAATTTCAGAACATATTTTGCCCTGGAATATTATACTCAGTTTTGCTGGGTAGGTGATTCTTGGTTTTAATCCAACTCCCTTGATCTCAGGAATATCATATTCCAGGCCCTTCAATCCCATAACGTAGAAGCTGCTAGATTCTGGATTATCTTGACAGTGTTTCCACGGTATTAAAATAGTTTCTTCTTGGCAGTTTGTAATATTTTCTCCTTGATCTGGGGATTCTGGAATCTGGCTAAAATATTCCTTGGAGTTTTCTTTTTGGGATCTTTTTCAAGAGGTGATCAGGATCAGTAAATTCTTTCTACTTCTATTTTGTACTCTGGTTCTAAAATATAAGGGCAATTTTCCTTGAGAATTTCTTGAAGAATGATTTATAGGTTCTTTTTTTTTATCGTGGCTTTCAGGTAGTCCAATAATTTTTAAATTATCTCTCCTGAATCTATTTTCTTGGTCAGTGTATTTTCCAAGGAGATATTTAACATTCCTTTCTATTTTTTTCATTTGTTTGAATCTGTTTAATAGTATCTTTATTTCCCATAGTCATTTGCTTCCATTTGCTCCTCTCTAATTCTGAAGGAATTATTCTCTTCAGAAAGCTTTTGAGATTCTTTTTCCATCTGGCAAATTCGACTTTTTAAGGCATTCTTCTCCTCATTGGCTTTTTGGGTCTCTTTTGCATTTGAGTTACTCTGATTATTTTAAGGTGTTTTTCCTTCAGTCATATTGTTGACTCTCTTTTCATGATTTTCTTGTGTCATTCTCCTTTCTCTTCCCAATTTTTCCTCCACTTCTCTTATTTGGTTTTCAAAATCCTTCTTAAGCTCCTTTATGGCCTATATGCAGGTTCCATTTTTCTTTTGTCTCCAAAAAGGATTCTTAAGTTGGATTCCTGTGCTTCCTTTGCTTCCTTTGCTTGCTCATGTTACCAGTCAATTACTTGATTTTGGGGATGAGTAGAACTTTGCTTTCAGAGGGGAGCACTTTGTCCTAAATTGCTGAGATTTTCACAGCTTCCAGAACTATTAGGAGGCCACTGTCTCTGCAGCCCCCACTAGCTTTGGCTCATTGGTCACATATCTCAGAATCACCACCCATGACTGGGATCAGGATCCCGCCAGGCCAAGGCAAGAGCACTTAGCCTCTGAATGATCACTTGGCCTGCCTCTAGTCTGCAGGCTGGGAGCTTCTAAAGCACCCATGTGGAGGTGGCTGCTGGGCCACCACCACTGCTTCTCACCCTGGAGGCAGATGTCCAGATTCTCTGCCCCAAATTTAACTGAGCTTCACTGATCTTTCACCTTGTCCTTGTTTCTTATGGGTTGATAATTCTGGAAACTGCCACAGCTGCTGGTGATCATCTCTCCTGAAATCTCCAGCCACAGCATATTCTGGCCACTGTAGGGCCACAGCCATGGATTCATGCTGTGCTGGTCTGGGCTCCCAGGGCACTGCAATGAACCCCTTACCATTGGCCGGCCAATTTGCCTTCAGCAGGAGCTTTGTTACTCTTTCATTTTATGAGACCTGGAGCGTTAAAATTTGTTTAGACTCATATTTTATGGTTATTAGAGGTGGTTTGTGGAGAGCCACAGAGTTTTCCTGCTTCTAAACTGCCATTTTACCTCTGCCCCCCCAAATATGAATTCTTTACTTTGTTTTTGTAATGGTATAGTTTTGTGATTTTAATTTTGATTTTATTAAAACATGAAATGCATTGTCTACTGAAATTGTGTCTTGATGCCTTAATATCATGTAGATGTTATCTGAGATATAGAAAGCTATAAGAATGAGGTTGTAAAATTTGGTAGATCTTGCCAAGCCAGAACAATTTTCAAAAAATTCTGTTGGTAGACCATTTTTCGTATTGGATCAGATCACTAGAATCTAGATCCTAAATGGTATTTTTCTTCTTGTAGCAACCACAGCAAGTAAAAGTTTACATCTAATTTGCTTTAACAGAGAAAGTGAGTTGAAATAATTGAATCTAAACATGTGACACATTCGCTTCTGCTAAATTAAGTTCAAAAAACAGTGACAAAAATGGAAATTAATAGATCTTGGGAAACAGTTGACCTGGATTCCCATACTTGTCCTTTCATTAACTAAGTTATTATAGGACAACCACCAAGCAAAAGAGGGGTATAATCTAGATCATCTCTAAAGTCTCTTCTGGTCCTAACATTCTATGACTTGACCCCATTCTTCTTTGCAGAATCCGGTATGAACCTCGAGTAATATTTGATATTCAGGAATAATTGCAGTCTTTCAAATAGAGAAATTAATGTAATATAATTAGACTAAGTTTAAACTTCTTTATTTTTTTACTCTTAATGTTGACTCTGTCTTTAGAAATAATCCCATCCCAGCTTAAGGAAAAAAACACTAATTTAGTCTTTCTCTGCTTTCTCCATTATCACAGCTAGATTTTTAATGCTTAAAGTCTTCCCTGTGCCAACACCATTCTTGATCTCTAACTGATTTCAACATTTTCATAGTTATAAAATATTGATACATATATAATCCTGTTATTGTATTGGTAATTGATAGTTTTCAAAATGCATTAGTATGACATATTAGGTGGTTTTAAATAGTTCTAAATATTGTGGGCTGGGTGGGACTTTTATGGACTTATATTCTATAACCACTAGAGAAGTTGAGAGTACATTGTACAGGAACACTAAAATAAGGATAGAAAGCAAAGCTTAACTTTTGTTTTAGATAATTAGAAAAGAGGTTGCTGGTAGATTTTTTAATAGAATTATAGGTTTTAGACCTGGGCAAAATCTACAGAGATTTTCTAATCCAGATTCCTCATTTCGAGTTAGTTAGATGACACTTGGGGCTGGAGTAAGAAAGATATAAGTTCGAATCTTGCCTCAGATGCTTACTAGTTGCATGATTCTGGTCAGGTCATTTAGTTGTTTACCTCAGTTTCTTCATCTGAAAAAAGATTATAATAATATCACTTATCTCCAAGTGTTGTTGTGAGAATCACATGAGAAAATAATTGTAAAAAGCTTAGTACAATACCTGATACATTGTAAAAGCTGAAGAAATTTTAGCTAAAATAATAATAATAATAATAAACTTTCTTATAGCACTTCAAATTTTGCAAAGTCGTTTCTAGATACTGTCTCATATTCCATACTTTCCCTGAGATTTCTTCAAGTTTTGTAAACAGTTCATTTCCTAATTTAAGAAAAAGTAAATACACTTATTTTATCAACTCATTCATGATGTTTTCAATAGAATACAATCAATAAAAACAATTTTTATCTCTTATTTAAATAAAATTAAAAAGTCAAGAATATGTGGCAGCTATAGAAGACATGCAGTCAACTGAAACTCAGTAATCCACTGTTTATCTCTTTAAGCAGAGATTCACATTAAGGACCTGATATAATTCTATAATGACGAGACTAAAAAAGATAACTTGCTGTAGACTGGTGCATGGAAAGAACATCATCACAGGGGCCAGATATTTAAATTGGGAGGATTCAGGCATACACTATTCTTTCATTCTTCTAATTTGTCCCATGGGGGGGCAGATATATTTCAAGGTTGAATGAAAACTTTGGTGATTTCCTCAGAAAACAATTATCAACTCATATCGGAGTTTATTGTTATTGCTTTCAACAAGAGGAACCACAAGGAAAGTTGTTAAGTGATTAATTTATTAAAGTCACTATATAAATATTATGGTTATTGCACTGAAAAAATTCATTTGCTGTATGAGGTAAAAATAAATTACTAAACCTTAAGATTATTCTATTGATATATTGCTGGGAATAGTGATGTAAACCTGGAATTATATATGTTTGACAGTTTTTAATTTTGCATATCAATCTTTTGTCTCTTGCCAAGATGTTGTGGGTCTTAGTTAATTAGCATTTGGAAAACACTTGGGACTCCTCAAATGAAAGAATATAAAATTGTCTATTGCACTCTTAGCATTATAAACTGTTCCCAGAATTTCTCAATAGAAATTTGTTTTACTATTTGTTATCTCAATAAATTATTATGCTGTGTAGAAAATATTTCAAAGTAGAATGTGGGCAAGGCAAAGAAATTGGCTTAGTCAAATAAATAAGTGAATGAGTTAACAAACAAAAAGATAATTCCAAAATGTATTCACTATTTTGCCCATGAGTTCATTCATCTATGGAGCTTCTCCCTCTATACCCCATGTGATTTATTAGTCAATTTCCTTGAGTAAACATAGTACCCTACACCCCACCACCAAAAAACACCTACTGGTAGAATTTATCCTTTTGTAGATGTGTCTCAATAAAGCTTAAACAAAGATGTTAAAAATCAGACAAGTGTAGAAAGGGAGAAAAATGGGTCAGTATTTGAAGTACAGTCCATTTAGCAAGTAGAGGAGAATAGAGAGAAGTAGAGGTGAATATTCATCAGAAATAGATGTCTCAGTACAACTTGCCCACATATAATATTTTAGAGGTCTCAATTTTTATTAATGTTATTTTTATATCACTATCATTTCTACTCACTCACTTTGTTCTCTTCCTTCATCAAGGACCCTATATTAATGGACAGAAGCCCAAAATAACGACACAACAGTGGGATAGGGAAAAGGAAGAAAAATAATAACTGCCTATTATGTACTTGGCACAGTGCTAGGCACTTTACAAATGGAATTTTATTTGATCCTCACAACAACCTGGAGAGGAAGGTACTACTGTTTTCCCCATTTTCCAGTTGAGGAAACTGAGGTGGAAAGAGGTCATCCATGGTCACAGAAAATCTGAGGCCATTTTTGAACACAGGTTTTCCTGACTCCGGGCCCAGTGCAACTATCTCAGTGACTCCAAAAGTGATCATCCAACGTATATTTGTTATGATGATACTTCATATATATATATATATATATATATATACATATATATATATGTATGTATTCAAATGTCGACTGTATAGTTGATGATATAGTATATGTTAGGCCAAATGTCATGAATCTCCTCTCTCTGTGTAAGGATTTTATTTAGTTCTTACTTGAAATTTTTATCTTTTGTAGCCTGGGATGACAGCTGTCAATCATGTTTAAGTGTGTATACTGTGTGCAATTTCATTTCAAATTGAAACTGGTGAAGAACCAGAGAATTCATTTAACTGCTAACTGGTTTTGAGCCAAGAAGAAGGAAATTTGAGCTTGACCTATTTTTTTTTTTTGGAAGTAAAATGAAAACTTTTTTTTCACATTAGCATGCTTGCCTTGTTACATTGCATTTTAGAACAAGAAATAATTAATGCGTAGCCTTGGGAGGAAATCATGAGTTGCTTAATCTTGGCTTTCCATTTCCAAGACTGATAATCATGGTTCTATTTAATCAGAATTCTAGGGGAACCACAGTTTCTGGGCAGCGAGGCAGTGAGGCAGTGATGCTTCAAGTTCCGAGAGGCTGTTTGGGGTATTCTTGTTAACAAGATGCTCTGTGAGACAGGTTGCCTCAAGGCTCAGATAGAATAAAGGAGGTCATTTGGTTATTTCCAAGCCTCGTTGAGCATCTATACAAAATGTGTTTTATTCATTTATTGGAACTTCCATCATATAATTTCTATCTAGATCATTTTTATTGGTTTATGGCTGTTCTGAGATACTCTTGGTTGTATACGGTGAACATCTACCACAACTGCAAATGTGTTCATGATAATCGACTGTTATTTAGACCATAGGATTATGTAAAATTCTGCTAATCTATTGGCCTTTTTATAAGTAGAGTGTACATGATAAAATTGGCAAACTATAGAAACACAGTTGTTAAGTGACTACTGTGTGCTATATGTTGTGCTAGACACTGAGAATAGACATACAAAAATCAGACAGTCCTTGCCTTAAATCAACTTGCAATATACTGGTGAATTCATAGATTCTTAGTACAAAGAACATATCTACAGAAATGCATAATGACAGAGAAGGCAACTAAAATCTGGAAGAATCACATGAGGCCACTTGAAGGAGACAGGACTTAAGCTAAATCTTAAAGGGAATTAGGGGTCCCAAGGGGCAGAAATGAGAAGAGAAAGCATTTCTGTCTAGCACGTCAGGTGGACAGGCTATCCAAAAACAGAGAGGAAAGACGCGGAACATAGTATGCTGGGAATGGCCAGTTGAATGTCACAGTGGATTCCAGTCAGAATGATGAGTCTTAATTTGACTTTGCATACTTATTCAATATGTGACTATGGGCAAGTCATTTAACCTCTGCCTGTCTCAGTTTTCCAATGTGTAAAGAGAAGATAATGATACGCCCTCCCTCCCTGGATGGTTGTGTGGATCAAATGAGATCAAATGTGAAAAGAGCCTTTCTTATCCTAAAGTTCCATATAAATATTAGCTATTATAAAGTAGGCCATTTTGTCTGGAGCATAATGTTTTTAAGGAAAAGTAATGTGCAGTCATCCTGAAAAGATGTCAGATTGTGCAAGGTTTTAATTTGAAACCGCATGGGAGTGTGATATGGTTGGGGCTTAACTTTCATTAAATAGATTTGGCAGGTGTGTGGAAGGTAGGGAAAAGGAAGAAATGATGTGAGATCCATTAGGAGGCTATTATAGTTTAAAAGAGAATCAATGTGAGCCATAATTAGAGTAGTTGTGGTATAGTTGTGGTGGAGATGGAAGAGAATGGCTATCAGAGATGCTAAGGATGTAAAATTGATAAGACTTGTCAACTGATGATGGGCTTAAAAGAAAATTAAGAGTCAAAGATGATCTGATTTAGTAGAAAAATTTAGATGCCTTTCGTAATAGAAATGTTAAAAAGAAGAATTGAATTTAGTTGGAAAGATAACAAGTTCTATAATGAGCATATTGAGTTTGAGATGTGTAGGAAATATTCACATGGTGATGTCTAGTAGGCAATTAGAGATCAGGTGATACATAATAAACTGTTAAATTAGTCCTGCCAGCAGGATAGACACATCATAGACAAATTAAATCCATGCATAACATATTTTAATAGATTCATTTTGGTTAGTATTTTAACTTTTTATATTACTTAACCTTTTCTCAGCAATTATGATAATAATGATGATTATGATAACGGTGATGGTGATTATGATGATGATGATGATGGTGATGATGATGATGATGATGATGATGGTGATGATGATGATGATTACAGCTAACACTGACATAATGTTTTAAGGTTTACAAAGTACTTTTGCAAACATTATGACTTCTCATTCTTAGAACAACTCTGAAACACAGGTCACAGATCTAGCAAGTGATGGAGGCTAGGTTTGAACCTGTCTTTCTGACTCCATGGTCAGCATTTTATCCATCATGTCAGATGTGACTCATGTAAAATGCCTAAATTATTTTTAATCTGTCTTCTCTGCATAGACATGTTGATGAAGTTTGAAATTATTAAAGAAGTACAAAAATATCAAGAGGGCAGGAGAACAAGAATAGAGTACTACAATTTTGATATTTTATAGTTAGTTATAGTTATAACTATAGTTATAGTACCTTCTTTGCCTATTCATTTGCAAATACCCTGTGACTTAAAGGATGTTTTATAGGAGAAGTAGCACTAAATCATGTTGTGAAGCAGTAGGCATTTGTGGGGATAAGGAAAGTCTATGGTGTTCAACTTGAGAGATCCCATCATTGTTCTATGGGTGAGAAAACAAAGGCAGTGAGGCAAGGACACTGAAGTACTGCTCCCTCCTACCCTCACCACCACCACTCTAAAATTCAAAAAAAAGAACTAAACTGGCGTAATTGCTGGTAATTACAATGTGGGTCAAGGAAGGATAAAGAAAAGATAAAACTAGGGATTTTCGCCAGAGCTTCAGGCTTACTGATCTTTAGGCTAGCTAGAGGAGTCAATTAATATGTGTTTACTAAGTACCCACTATATTCCAGCCAATGATTTAGAAACTGGGGATAAAAAGAAATAAAAGGAATATCAGCTACTCTCAAAGAGCATACATTTTAAAAGGGAAGGTAACATGTCTGAGTAGGCAGGAAAGCTCTGGTTTTCAAGTAGGCCAGACAGAATTGAAATCCAGGACACTCAGTTCAAATCTTTTGTGATTTACATTGTATCAGGCTGTGTCTCTAGTATAGAAAATTCCAGAAAAAGTTAGGGGTGGGGTGGGGTGGCAATGAGGTGCCAGGCTTGAAGGGAGGCAGAATACATATTTGTCTCCTCCCCAGATTATTCTTCAAAGGAGACTTTAATTTCAATCAGGAGGGCAACCAGGAGGTTGGAATAAAACACCTGGCCACTCTGTTTTCCTCAGAGAGAAGGGATACCAGTCAGGAATCATATCTATCTATTCTCTTAAATATTATTTGTCTACGATATATGATTTCAGGTTCAATCTAACTTCTGATAACTGTTTTACTATTGGGGAAAGGGGAACCCCAAGTATTTGTGTCCTAGACTGAACTCTTCCGCCCATACCAGTTCAACAATAAAGACATGTAGTAATAATCAAAGAAATCCATTAAGTCAATTCAATAAAAAAAAGAAGTCTGAGAAACTATGCATTTGAGATCATATACCAGATAATAATGGAATGAAAGTGCTCTCCCATTGAGAGTAAATTTAGCAGCTCAAACAAGAGAGAGGTAGTCGCCTGAAGTCTCTAGCATTGTAAGGTAGGGAGAGGGACATTATGTAAACTGACAAATCGTTTCATTTCATCTTCTCAGAGTTTTTGCCTCCAGTAAACTGAATTGGGATTCAAATCATTTGTCCTCTCTCTCAAAGCTGGAAGATAGAAATGACTAAAGTGATTGTAAAACCCAGAGACTAAAGAGCTTTTAATTTTTTTCCCCCAGAATGAAGAGTTCAAACTTTACCTCTTCTTCCCCTTCTGCAAAATTTCACACAGGAACAGGTACTGATCTCCACCAATGATGACAGGGGTGAATTCCTCTGCTTTTTTTTATCTTGTATGGGACAATGGCTAATTGTGCATGCCTCAGAGAAACTCCTATGTACCTTAACATCCCTAAAAGTTAAACATTAAATGGCAGGTAGACTTATTTTGTTAATATTAACTAATGATCATGCTTAAGCTTGAAAACTGGACAATGGTTATATAATCATACTATATGTAACTAATATCACATGGTCCTCACCCTTTTTCAATATAACTAAAGATGAAAGAGGAAGAGATGATTTTGAACAGAATGCTTATTAATGTTTTACAAAGTTCTATTATTTTCAAAGTTGAAGTCTAATTATAAATGAAATTAGGGAATTTTTTGTTGGTCTCTGTAATGGGAATCTGAAACTCTTTCCTGCCCCTAGCCCCTTTGCTTAAGTGACTCTGAGAATGTTCCCTGATTTAGTGGTCATGTGGAGCCCATGGCAAGAGGCTTGTTTTTTTAGGAATGGCTACACCTTGTTACTTTGTAATTGGACAGTGGGTCAAGAGGGCTGACCCGGGAGAAGCCTATATATATGCCCTGATGTGAGGCTTTGCGATTTGACCAGATAAGACTCTGGGAAGCCATTGAGCCCCTCGGCTTTGAAAAACCCAGATGTTGGTGCTTCTCTCCCTGCTAACTTGAATAGGTAATGTATGTGGTGGTCAGATGGTTGGAAGCCCATCTGCTGATCTGTTTCTTGGTCTGCTGGTAACTTGAGTTTGTAACTTGTGCTTGTAACTTGGGTTTGTATCCTCTGGAGTTCAGGGTGCTGACTTTTCCCCCTGAACTAGATAAATAATATGTTTGTTTGATTAAAGAAAGATTGTTAACCCATTTTGAGTTGCTTTCCTTTAGAAAAGCAGATCTAAGAACCCATACTAGCATCTGCCCTGGGAATGCTAGGGCGCTTGCTGATACAGTCTCCAAAGAGATTTGGATATTTTTGCCATTAGAAAAGAGAATAGAACATATGGATTAAATAGAGGCAATAACATGTGCCTGAAGTTGTTGCTGTTCTTTTGTTTTGTGTAGGAGATTAACCTCATTGTTTCAAGAGCTATATTTCTGGCAAGATATTCTACAAGGCCTTTTCATCCCAGTATAAAAAATGCCTGTATATTTCTCACTCTACCTTTAACTCCATTCTTGCATTTGATTCTTTATAGACTTTAATGTTCTGTAAGTATTCCCTTATGTTTTCTAGTAAGATAAAATCATACATACAAGGAACTATTCCATATTGGAGAGGAAACTTTGAGATTAGAAAGTAAGGGTACATGCCAATCAGCATTGATATAAGAAATTCCTTCTGCGTGAAAGACTTGGTTATTCTAATTAAGAAAATAGTGTTAGCCAATTCCAAAGCACTAAGGATGAAAAATGCTATCCACCTCTGAAGGAAAAAAATATACTCTGAATGTGGATTGAAGCATACTTTTTTTTTTGCAATTTTTGTCACTTATTTATTTTACAGCATGGCTAATATGGAAATATGTTTTTCATGACATCAAATGTACATTATTTTTATTTTTCATTTTGATATCTTAAATTGATTTTTTTCAGAATTTTCATTTTGAAATTTAGAGAGATGTTTTCATTTCAATTTTTCTAACTTTTATGGCCATGTTATTGATCTTTTCTTTCTCTTTTTTCTTAACAAAAGTGTTTAGAGGAAAGTCCTCTACTATATTAAAAATCAATCTCCCCCTTATACTACTCTACTCAGTTTGAGTATTCAAGATGAGTTATTCTTGGTTATAAATATTTTTAGAGGGCCTATAATTTTCCCAGATTATTTCTCCTTTGGTGTAGTTATGGTATACTCTTGGGCAATCCTAACATTAGCTCCTTAGTACTTGAGCTCTTTCATTTTTTTTTGAGAGATCTATAGTTCCTCCCTTTCCTTTTCTTTTTTAAAATAAATTACATGTTTATTTTTAGTTTACAATATTCATTTCCAAAAGATTTTGAGTTACAAATTTTCTCCCCGTCTGTCCCCTACCCACCACCGCAAAACAGCAATACCATTAAATACCCCCTCCCTGAATCTGCTCTCTCCTATATCCTCCCCCATTAAACCTCTGAATTTCCAGTAGGGCAAGATGGATCACCATATCCCAGTGCCCACATATCTTATTTCCCAGTGTTATGTAAAAAAAATAATTTTATTAAACATTTTATTTTAAAACTTTGAACTCCAGATTCTTTCCTTTCTTCCCTCATCACCCAGCCTTACTGGGAAGATAAGTAATCTAATATAGGTTGTACATGTGTGGTTACACAAAACATTTCCATAGTGGATGTATTGTGAAAGACTGACTCTAAATTTCCTCCATCCTATCCTGACCCATACTTGTAATATTTCGTTAAATTAAATTTAATGTTTATTTTTAGATTACATCTTTCATTTCTACAAGATTTTGAGTTACAGATTTTCACCCCACCTTTCCCCTACCCACCAATCCAAAACAGCGATCCCATTACATACCCCCTCCCCAATCTGCTCTCTCCTAAATCCTCCCCCATTACCCCTCTGACTTTTCAGTAGGGCAGGATGGATCACCATGCCCTATTGCCTGTAAATCTTATTTCCCAGTTGCATGTAAATAACAACAACAACAACAACAACAATAATAACAATAATATACATTAAACATTTGATTTTAAAATTTCAAGTTCCAGATTCTTTCCCATTCTCCCTCATGACCCACACTTACTGGGAAGATAAGCTATCCAATATGGGTTGTACATGTGTAGTTATGCAAAACATTTCTATAGTAGATATATTGTGAAAGACTGACTATATTTCCCTCCATCCTATCCTACCACCCACTTGTTCTATTCTCTACTTTGACCCTGTTTCTTTACAAATGTGTGCACTTCTAACTACCCTCCCTGAAACTTGCCCTGCCCTCCATCATTCCCTCTCTCATCCCCTTATCCCCTACTCTCCTGTAGGGCAAGATGCACAATTTAGTATGTATGTCATTCCCTCCCTAAGCCAAAATCAATGAGAGTAAGGTAGACCAGTTCCTTTTTGCCTTCCAATTCTTCCCCTCCATTGTAAGAGTTATCCTTTGCCTCTTCTAATGAGAAAATTTCAAAATGAGATAATTTGCCCCATTTTGGCTCTCCCCATCACCTCAATATATTCCTTTCTCACCTCTCAATTTCACCTTATAAATATCATCCCTTCCTATTCAATTGATCCTGTGCCCTCTGTCTGTGTATACCTGTAAACATATATATATATATATATATATATATATACACATATATAAATAAATAAATATATATATATTATACACACACATTTATGTATTTGTATGCATGTATACTCTCCTATATAGACATATACATGTGTGTATACACACATATATACACATACATACATATACACATTTATATACAACATATATATCTGTGTGTATGTATACACATACACACTTCAACTTTCTCATACTTAGAAAAGTTTCCTAAGTTAAAATGATCATTTTTCCATGTAGCTCAACTTTGATAAGTTCCCTACTATTTCGTTTCCTTATTTACCTTCTCATGTTTCTCTTGCTTCTTGTATTTGAATGTCAACTTTTCTATTCAACTGTTTTTTTCATCAAAAATGCTTGAAAGTCCTCCACCTCATTAAATGCCCATATTTTCCCCTGAAGCATTATACTCAGTTTTGCAAGGTAGGTGATTCTTAGTTTTAATCCTAAATCCTTTGATCTCCAGAATATCATATACCAACCCCCTTGATCCCTTAATGTAGAAGCTGCTAGGTCTTGTGTTATCCTGATTTTTGTTTCTACAATATTCAAATTGTTTCTTCTTGGCTGCTTATAATATTTTCTCCTTGATCTGGAAATTCCAAGACATGGCTATCATATTCCTAGGAGTTTTCTTTTGGGGATCTTTTTCAAGAGGTGATTGGTGAATTCTTTCCATTTCTATTTTGTCCTATGGTTCTAAAATATCAGGGCAATTTTCTATGAGAAATTCTTGACTCATAATTTCTAGGTTCTTTTTTTGATCATCATTTTCAGGTAGTCCAATAATATTTAAATTAATCTCTCCTGGATCTATTTTGCTAGTCAGTGGTTTTTCCAATGAGATATTTCATATTGTCTTCTATTTTTTTCATTTGGTTAAATCTGTTTAATAGTATCTTGATTTCTCATAAAGTCACTAGCTTCCATTTGCTCCAGTCTAATTCTGAATGAATTACTCTATTCAGCGAGCTTTTGAGATTCTTTTTCTATCTGGGAAAATACAGCTTTTTAAGGCATTCTTCTCTGCATTGGCTGTTTTGGTCTCATTTGCCATTTGTGTTATTATATTTTAAGGTGTTATTTTCTTGAGTCAGGTTATTGTTTCTATTTTCATGATTTTTTTGCATCATTCTAATTTCTCTTCCCAATTTTTCCTCCAGTTCTCTTATTTGATTTTCAAAATTCTTCATCTCCTCTATGGCTACAACCAGTTCATATTTTTCTTAGAAGCTTTTCGTGCAGGAGTTCTGACTTTGTTGTCCTCCTCCTATTCCATGCTTTTATTTTTTGTCACCAAAAAAGGAATTTAAGGTTTGATTGACATGCTTTCTTTGCTTCCTTTGCTTGTTCACATAACTACTCAGTTATTTGACTTTTGAGAGCTTTGCCACAGTAGAACTCTGCTTTGAGAGGAAAGATTTATCCCAATTCTGGGCTTTTTGCAGCTACCAGAGCTATTAGTTGGGTGCCCTCTTTACATCACACACCACCTCTGGCTCATTGGCCACACTCCCCAGGATCTCCACCCCAGACAGTGATCCAGATCCAAGCAGGGTAAAGCAAGAGCAATTTCCCTCTGAATGGTTGCTTGGTCCGCCAATAATCTACAGGTTAGGAGATCTGAAGCAGCCACATGGAGGTGACTGCACAGTCCCAGTGACTCCTCATCTTCTACACCTTCTGGCTCTGGAGGCAGTGGCCAGACCCCGTTTTTGGTCCCCCTGTTTCCACAAAGTCCATATTAACCTTTTACTTTCTCTTTGGCATTTATGGGTTGGTAATTCTGGAAGTGGCCACAGCTGCTGGTGATCCACTCTCCTGAAATCTGCTCCAGTCTTGGCTGGTTTGGAGTCACCCTGGACCTAAATCTACAGGTGCATGAGGGACTGGTTGCAGTTCCAGCATGCTGTGATGGTCCCTTCCTCTCTACCTGCCAGGCTGCCTTCAGCCATGGATTTGATTCTCTCTTTCACCTTGTGGATTCTGTAGCTCCAAATTTTATTTAGAGTCTTATTTTATAGATATTTGAGGTGGTTATCTCAAATGTATATTTGAGAACAAATTGTTTAACTTCTTAATGAGAGGGAAGGAACAGGAGGGAGAGAGAGAATATGGAACTCATAATGTTAAAAATGAATGCAAAATTTATTTTGCATGTAATAGGGAAATATTTAATGAATTAAATTTTATGGGTGTGCATATATGTATGCATGAATAATTTATTTTTTATGTATGTATGTCTATACATGAAGTTCCTTATAAGGACATTTCTACCCTATTATAGTCATCTAAAATCTTCCTTTGCCAACTGTCTTGTCATTTTAGTCTCTTACTCCTTTTCATTGTGTACTCACACACACACAAACACACACACAGAAGGGGGGAGATAGAGAGAGGGAGAGAGAGAGAGAGAGGGAGAGAAAGAGAGAGAGAGAGATAGAGAGAGAGAGAGAGAGAGCTTTCTAACACTGGAGATGTAACACTATACAAGAATCAGCATCATGATGGAAGAAAACAAATGTTGTTTTCTGTAAATCTATATGTCAACTTGACTTACAGATTTGTTCCTGTGGTTAGCAATCTCTACTGGCAAAGACATAGTTTCCTGTATAATGGCATGTGGTATAAGGATTCTTACAGATATGAGCACTGGGGTCTTCAGTCTAATCCCTTTTCTAACAGCAAACTTCTACTTGATAAAAACAGCTTGTCTATCACTAAGCAGCTTTCTTGAAAATGCATGATGGTCCTGCCAAAAGTCTGGATAACAGATCAGTACAAATCCACCTCCATTATAGGAAAAACAATTTCACAGAGCCTTTTCTACTATTGGGTAAGCAAGTAGTTTTATTTTTATGTGCGAGAGACATCACAGAGCTCATTTAGAGAGGTCCTAGACAAGGGCTTCAAGACAGACTTGTTGATGACTTCCCTCAGTGGATGTGACACCTAGTACTCTATAGGCAAGCAGAAAATGGTTTTTTCCTCTATGTTGTTATATAATATTTCTGTAAATGTAGTTTATCATACTGTCTCTATTTATTTTCTCTTAGTTCTAGAATGTGAGCATCTTAAAATTGAATGATGTTTAAAATTTTCATAGTAGATGTTGTTTTCGAGAGTTAACAGTCATGAAAGAAGGAACTATGTGTCAGTTTTATCACCCATTGCATTTTACATAAATATTTGTATAAAATGAAGGAATGATTTTAATACATCAATGATCATGAGCTTGACTCTAGTGTTGACAAACAAAAACAACAAAAAACTTAAAATACAGAATCCTGAAACAAATCAACAAGTTTGAATTAGAGTCCAGATTTAAAGCCTCTTTGTGATGCCCTCCTTAATCCTAATCCTAGTTCTCAATTCCTACTTTAAATCATTTGTCAGAGTAATTGGTATTTTTATTGAACTTTAAACTTTGAAAGCATTTTGGATGTATTCATCATTTTAATCTCACAACAATGTTATAAGATTGGTATTATAGGTGTGATCATCTATGTTTCATACATATGAAAAAAATGAGACTTCATGAAGACAAGTGATTGACCCAACTTAAACAATTAGTAAATGTTACAGTTAAGATATGGGTGTTGTGGGACGGCTAGGTGGTGCAGTGAGTAGAACACCGGCCCTGGAGTCAGGAGTACCTGAGTTCAAATCCAGCCTCAGACACTTAACACAAAAGCTAGCCGTGTAACCTTGGGCAAGTCACTTAAGCCCAACTGCCCTCCAAAAAAAATAGAGAAAAAAAAAAGATATGGGTGTTGAGAGGTGAGGTCAAGATGACACAATAAAATCAAGGACTCACCTGAACTTTCCCAAAAATTCCTTCAGGTACTTCTATGGAGTAATTCTAAACAAATTTTAGAACAGCAGAATCCACAGGGTGACAGAATGTGGCAGATTTTCATCCAAAGACAAACTGAGGGCTTTACAGGAAGGATCTTTTTCACCAGACTGGGAGAGGAGCCCACGGCCAGAGCAGACCCCAGTAGAATGAATCACTGGTGGTATTGGCCATTCCCAGATCTTTCAGCACAAGATGGAGATCTGTCCAAGCTGGGTGGGAGAGAGGATTAATCTTTCACAGGGCACCCATGGCAGCAGCAATAGTTACTTCTGGGGCTATCAGCTAACAAACGAAATGTTTGAAAATGACCTATTTAAACTTCCAAAAGCCAAGATGGCAGAGTAAACAGTGAGTGCTCCGACCTTGCTTTCTTGACATTGAAAAACACAAAGAACATTGCCCCAGGTGAAAACCTGGGATATTGGAACCATCAGAAAGGGCAGGGTAGTTTTTTTTTTTTTTAGCTTCAGAGGCTAGGGAGATTAGCAGTAGGGGTCTTTCTTACTGTGGCTGAAGGGAACTAGTGCAGAATGGAAGTTTTCTCAGCAAGTCAGCAAGTAACCCCACCTCAGTAGACTAGTGGGAGATCCTGAGACCCAGGTGTGTATGCCTGCAAATGCCAACGCCAGGACTCCAGTCATGCCTTCACACAACTAGGGGAATCAGTAGACAACAGCTTGGATGGGAATATACCAGAAGCTGAGCCTACCTCTATTCTAGTACAGGCCTAGAGGAGGAGGAGACCTCCAGTGGCCAGATCACCCTTACCACAGACCTCACAATATGAGATTCAGTATAACCCCAGGGGAACACAGAAAGACTGCAGTTAGTCTCAGCACACACCAGCCAGCTATCTCAACATAACCTAAGCTACATCATCATGTAGCTTCCAGTTACAAGAGTCATAGGCCACAGAAAACCAAGCAAGTAACAAGGCCCTTAGTGCCCAGTACAGGAAGCAGGGGCAAAAGTCCCCTGTGTCCTAGAATCAGAGGTCCACTTTAAAAGTAAGGAATGAGGTAATTACAATGACCAAAAATATCCTATAAAAGCAAAGACCATAGATTCTTACTATGGGGAAAGGGAAGATCAAAATATGACTTCAGAAGAGGACACCATTGATAGTATCCTAACATCTGAAGCGTCAATAGGGAATATGAATTGATTTCAAGCTCAAAAAGCATTCTTGGAACAGCTCAAGAAGGATTTTAAAACTCAAATTAGAGAGGTAAGAGAACAAAGAGGTAAGAGGTAAGAGGAAATAGTTAAAAGAACAATCCTTTTAAAATACATTTGACAGAGTGGGGAAAAAATCACTCAAGAAAACACCTCC
>CM053601.1:62257106-62279080 GCA_028646575.1 Pseudocheirus occidentalis
GAGGCAAGGCTTAACTGTTACAACTTTACTTTCAATTACTCTCATTGAATTTGGCTTAGGGAAGAAATGGCATAAACTCTGAACTGGGCATCATGCCACACAGGAGAATAGGGGGCATGGGGATGAGAGGGGGGATGACAGAGGGGAGGGGAGGGTCTGGGGGAGGGATACTAGATACTCACACTTTAATAAAGGGACAGGGACAGGGTAGATAACAGAACAAGGGCGGGAGGGATAGGAAGGAAGGATGTATGATCACTGACACAATATGTCCACTATGAAGATGTCCTGTATAATCATACATCCACAGCCTGTTTTGAATTGATTGTCCTTCCAGTGGGGGTTGGTGACAAGGGATGAATTGAAAGAGTCTAGAATTCAAAGCTCTGCAATACTGACAATTAGCAATTAAGATATACAGGGGCTAGGATAGGGAGACCCTCCCTGCCCTACCAGAAAGTAAGAGAGCAGAACAGGGGAGGGGATTATTGTGGGATTGTTATTTTAGGGTTTGGGTAGGGGAATGACAGGGAGAAAATTTGTAATTCAAAAATCTCATAAAAATGAGTGATGTAAACAGGAAAACAAATTTTAAAAAATAATGAATTAGAGAATTATTTTTTCATATGACTATAGATAGGTTTGATGAGTTCAGCTGAAAATTAATCCTGTCTTTTCATCATTTTTCAACTGGGCAATGGATCTTGTTTATATATATATATATTTGACTGAATTTTCTATATGTTCAGAAAATGAGAACTTTATCAGAGAAATTTGCTTGAATTTTTTTCACAGTTACTAGTGCTAACTGGGAGTTCTTTCAATCTTACCCCCCCATTTATTCTATTCTCTCTCTCCTTTCATCCTGTGCTTCCTCAAAAGTGTTTTCCTTCTGACTACCCCCTCCCCCAATCTGCCCTTCCTTCTGTCTTCCATCCTTCTCTTATCCCTTTCCATCCTTCTTTCCTACAGTGTAAGTAATATAGATTTCTATACCCAGCTGAGTGTTAATGTTATTCTCTCTTTGAATCAATTCTGAACAAAGTAAGGTTCATTCACTCTCCCTCCCTTACCTTCCCCCCTCCTCTACCGCAAAATCATTTTCTGTCTCTTTTACTTGAGATGATTTACCACATTCTACCTCTCTCTTTTATTTTTAGGTACTATCCCTTTATATTCAACTCACTCCTAAGCCCTCTGTCTGCAAATACTCCTTCTAGCTTTGCTAATAGTGGGAAAGATTTTATGAATTACAAATATCATTTTCCCATGTAGGAATGCAGTTTAACCTTGTTAAATCCTTTATGATTTCCCTTTCCTATTTACCTTTTTATGCTTCTCTTGAGTCTTGCATTTGAAAAGAAATTTTTCTATTCAGCTCTTGTCTTTTCAAGAATGTTTGTTTTCTCTTTCCCATTGTTCATTCCATTAGTTACAACCCTTCTGTACAATCAGACTAATGTCCAATGTGAAAGTATTTGCAGACGCTATACTTGATTGCAATCTCCCATGGGAGGGGGGAGGAGAGAAAATTTGAAACTCAAGAGATTGTGGAACTGAATCTTGTAAAATAAAAGTAAATAAATAAATAAATTTATCAAGAGAAAGGGGAAAAAAAGAAGATGCCCTCTTTGGTCCTGATTGGTAGATATTTTCTGTGTAATTAACATTTTATCTGGAAACCTCTGGTTACCTTGAAATCTTACTAAGAAATCAATATTGCTCAGGGCCACAATGGGCTATTCTGTGAATGGATTTATCAAATATTTCTACATGCTGGGATGTGGTGAATACCAGTGCAGATAGACAGCAGTAGGTTTGTACCATGCCTTTGGCAGAAGTTAAAATCCCCTAAACCAAAGGGTTATAACTAAATCACCTTGAAACTGGACATTGATTGACTTGGAGAAAGAATTCCATCGGATTTGTCTGGGGTTCTACTTCAGAATTTGGAAAGGTTAACAGCTCAGTTCTCAGTAAAGTAAAAACATGAAAATAATAACCAGATGTTACCACAAAACCAAAAGAATTTTTGAAAGTCCTCTGTCTCATTGAATATCCATACCCCATCCCCCCCCCCCGAAGGATTATACTTACTTTTGCTGGATAGGTGATTCATATATGTAATCTTCGGCGGGGGGGGGGGCACTTGGCCACTACAATATCATATTTCAAGCCCTTTGGTTCTATAATGTACAAGCTGCTAAATCTTGTGTTATCTTTACAATGGCTCCACAATACTTGAGTTGTTTCTTTCTCTCTGCTTACAATATTTTCTCCTTTACGTTGTAACTCTGGAATTTGGCTACAATATTCCTAGGAGTTTTTGTTTTGGAATTTATTTCAGGAGGTGATTGTTGGATTCTTTCAATGTCTATTTTACCCTCTGATTCTAGAATATCAGTACAGTTTTCTTTGGTAATTTCTTGAAAGATGATGTCTTGGCACTTTTCTGATCCTGGCTTTCAGGCAGTCCAATATTTTTAAAAATTCTCTCTCCTGGATCCCTTTTCCAGGTCAGTTGTTTTGCCAATGAGATAGTTCACATTGCCTTCCATTTTTATATTCTTTTGGTTTTGTTGTAGTGTTTCTTGATTTCTCATAAAGTCATTAACATCCATTTGTTCCATGCTAATTTTTAAGTTATGAATTTCTTTAGTGAGCTTTTGGACCTCCTTTTCCATTTGACCAATTCTGTTTTTAAAGCATTCTTCTCCTCATTTTTATTATAAAAGGTTGACTTGACAAGTTAGGCATCCCTTACCCCTGCAACTTAAAAATATTGGGTGGGGGAAGCAGCATGAAGTGAAGTCAACCAAAAACATTTATTCAGACAATGTTTCATTTTACCTTCTCCCTCGTTTGTCTTTTCTTCTAGGTCAGAGATTGCCATTATCCTATCAATTTCTGAAAAGGGAAGGGATAAGAATCAGTTCAATTTAGGGCATCAGGATTTACTAACATCTATCCTTAAGCTCTGGAGCACAGACAAACTTTTCCAAGAGCTTCACGTTTCTAAAATCCACATTGAGCTTCTGAACATGGCAGATAGGGCAACTTTTTTCCCTTGAATGCATCTTACACATTTGCTGCAGTGGTATGACATCTTTGCGTTTTCACCAATAGTCAGCCCAGACTGGGCAGGAGCCATATCAAGCCAGATATTTTTCAATCTCCAGATATTCCCAGGGAACATCCTGATAGAGGGAGATAGGAATGGAAGATTCTTCCTCAGGGGAAGCTTTGGTACATAGAACAGAGGGAGTAGCCTGCACCCAGTGGACCCCTCTGACAGGTATGAGGCCCTAGAGCTGTCTAAGCAGAAGAGTTAGGAGAAAGGTTGCCATCTTGGTATACAGCTAAGTGAGGATAAGGGACTAGCAACTAATCTGTTTTTAAGGTGTTTTTTTTCTTCAATATTTTTTCTGTGTTTCCAGCTGTTGACTTGTTTTTCATGATTTTCTTGCATCACTCTCATTTTTCTTCCCAATTTTTCTTCAATCTTTTTTACTTGGTTTTCAAAATCTTTTTTGAGCTCTTCTATGACCTGAGACCACTTTATATTTTTCTTGTAGGTTTTGGATGTAGGGATTTTGACTTTGTTGTCTTCCTCTGAGTGTGTGTTTTGATCTCCTTGTCACCATAATAACTTTCTATAGTCAGAGTTTTTTTTTCCATTGCTTGCTCAGTTTTTTTCAGACTAATACTTGATTTTTGAGTCTCTGTTACAGTAGGGCTGTGGTTACAGGGTGGATGGCACATTGTCCCAAGCTTCAGGGGTTATATGTAGCTATTTTCAGAGATATTTCTAGTGACTTGTAAGTTTTCAGCTCTTCAGTTCTTCTTGTGATGAGCTAACGAGAGGTGTTTACTACTCTAATGGCCAGGACAAGACCTGTGAGCAACCACAAGCACTTTTTTCTGCCCTGGAGCTGTAAGTAGAGTCTCCCCTACACCATGACTACAAACTCTTTCTCACCCTGGGAATGCCACCCAGCATTCTGACCCAGATCCAAGTATGGACAGAGCAACAGAGTCCTACCTCAGTCCTAGGAAAAAGTCCTCTGTAATCTCTTTTTTACCATTTGTTCTGCCTCCTTACCATCTGTGGGCTGAGAGCTCTGGAAGTAGCTACTGCCACTGCCACTTCCAGTGGCACTGCTGACTCAGTCACTCTCAAGGCCTGCTCCTGGTTTGTTATGGCCCTCGCTGTGATGGTACAGGCCCGTACTGAACAATGTTCCACTCTCGCCAGGTGCAACAAATCCTTCTTGCTGACTTTTTAAGCTGTCTTTGGCATCTATGGGCCAAAAGATCTGAAAACTGCCACGGCTTCCTGTGATTCAGTCACCACAAGGCCTGCTTCAGGTTTACTGTGGCCCAGTCAGTGCTGGTGTGACCTGGCAGGACTGCACTCCTCTCTCATTCTCTTGCAACATACTTTTCCTGTCAATCTCTGAAGTTGTCTTGCACTGAAAATCTGTTTCATTCCATATTTTTGTGGATTCTGCTGCTCAAGAATTTGTTAGGAGTTATTTTTTAAGGTATTTGGAGGAGTTTGCAGGATATCTCAGGTGAGTCCCTGTCTTTTCTCTGCTGCCGTGTCTCTGCCTGATAAAAAAAACCTCATTTTTGATTTCTTATTTGTTTTATATATTCTTAATCTCTCTCCAGAAAAATGCTAGATCTTCAAAGACATGAGTTATTGTATTTTTGTGATTGTATGATCAACATGTTGCCTCATATAAGAACTGATAAATAAGTATTTGTTAAACTAAATACTACAGAATTTCTTTGGTATGATGAGCTCTTAATTTGGGAACTCCTTTCAATAAAAAAAGGATATAGAATTGTAATGAAGTATCATACTGTGGGAAAAGATGAGAAGAGTGGTTTCAGAAAAAGAAAAAAAAACATCACATGGGAAGACCATGTGAATTGATACAAAGTGAAGGCAGAGGAACCAGATCTTTGTGCAATGTAAAAGAAATGACATAATGATGATTAACTGTGAAAGACTTGGCTACTCTGAGCAATACAATGATCCAAGTCAGTTCCAAAGGACTCATTATGGAAAAATACTACCCACCTTCAGAGAAAGAACTGATTAATTCTGAATGCAAATGAAAATACAACTCTCTCACTTTATTTTTTATTGGTTGTATTTTGTGCACTTGATATCATAGTGCTTGCCTAGTGGTAGAGGTGAAGGGAGGGAAATTGGAACTCAAAATTTGAAAAGAAAAATGTAAATATCAAGTAAATAACAAATTAAAGCTATTTTTTAAAGGAGATAGACAAAAAAAGAAATTTCACCTGACTGAAATTATCGCTTGAATTTTCTCATGGGGAGGTAAGTAAATCAACTCAAGAAATTAGTTTTATCACTTATTCAAAGATAATTATAACCACCCATAAAACAACCTACTATTTATTGAATCAACACTAATTAACATAGTATTAAATAAGGAATAACATGTACAAAAACATTTATAGCAGCTCTTTTTCTTTTGACCAAGAACTGAAAAATTGAGGGGATGGCCAACAATTGGGGAATGGCTAAACAACTTATGGTATATGAATGTACTGAAATGCTGTTGTGCTATAAGAAAGGATGAACAGGTGGACTTCAGGAAATCCTGGAAAGACTTATATGAACTAATTCTGAGTGGAGTGAGTAGAACCAGGAGAACATTTTTCACATAGATAGCCATAGTGTATAATGACCAATTTTGATAGACTTCTCAGCAATGCAAGGACCTAAAACAATTCCTAAGGAATCATGATGGAAAATGTCATCCACTTCCAGAGAAAAATCCACAACAGTTGACATGCAAAGAGAAGCAGACGATTTTCTTTTTTGTTTTTTTTCTTTCTCATAGTTTCTCTCCTTCATTATAATTCTATGCAACATGACTAATGTGAAAATGTGTTTAATTGATATGTATGTGTTGAGCCCATATCAGATTGCATGCCAACTTGGGGAGGTAGGGGACAAAATGTAAAACTTATGGAAGTGAATTTTGAAACCTAAAAATAAATTGAAAACTGTAAAAAACAAACAAAAAACGATATTATGCATGTACTATATGCTAAGCATCATAAGATAACATTGGATTACCTCATATTTTAGTGCTTGTGAAAATTATACAAGAAAAAGACCACAATAAAATTGTAAAAATAAACAAACAAAACATTTCTTGGAGAAATGAAGTTCAAAGTTCTGTGGCACAGTGAGAAAAATATTAGTCCTGCATTTGGGGGAACCTCAGTTCAAATTCAGCTGCAGATACTTAGTCTCTCTGTGAACCCATTCAAATTCATGAACTTATTTGCCTTAATTTCCTTATCTATATAATGGAGTAATAACTTCGCCTACCTCCCAGGATTGTTGTGAGTATAAAATAAGATAATATTAATAAAACAATTGGGGAAATTTAAGTTGCTATGTAAATTACAGTTACTATAATTAATACAACTATTGTTATTAACAATAAATATTTCATGTGAACAAAGGAAAGAAGAGAGCTAGGCAAAGGAGAGTGAGCAGAGGAAGGAGAGGAAGATAAAGCAAAGAAGAGAGGAAAAGGAGGAATCAAAGGAAAAGGGGAGGGGGAGAAATGAAGGGGAGAAGGAAGGGAGGAAAGTAAAAAGAGGAGGCAATACTGACAACTAACCCACATTTCTGAGGTTGGTTTTTAAAAAAACAAACATAAAATAAAAAGTCTTGAATCTTGAAAAAATATTTAAAATATAATATTAATGTTAATTAATTATTAATATTAATATAATATAAAGGAGGAAGCTATATTTCATTATTTATTCTATGAAACCATTATTCAAAGTCTGGCAACATATAAGGACAATATTTATATTGTTGTACTTTTTGGGAGGTTGGTGGTTTAGTGGATTGAGCACTGGGGATAGAGTGAGTTAGATCTAATTTCATATCTTGCCTCAGACACCTACTAGCTGTAGGACCCCAGACAAGCCACTTAACCTTTGTTTGCTTTAACCCACTGGAGAAGGAAATGGCCAACTATTCCAGTATCTTTGCCAAGAACACCTCACTGATAGTAAGGTTCACGGCATCACAAAGTGTCAAACACAACTAATAGGATATTATGTGTATGTCTGTGTGAACACACAAACACTCTTGCTTGTTTTACTTGAAATCAGTTTATACAAATCTTTTAAAGATATTATGCAAATATGTCTTAATAAACAGTACTAGTACATTGCATCTATAGAACAGTTTTTCCCAATAATTTCTAGATTAATGTTTATTTCTAGCTCTTTGCTATAGCAAAAAGTGCTATGTGAATATTTTAGTATACATAGCTCTTTCCCAATGCTCAGCTGAAGTACCACTGTCCACATATTTGTTTTTCCTTTTCCCATTAAATATTAATTACTTCTTTCCCTCCCCAAAGATTTACTTTGTGTCTATCTTGTGATACTTTACATCTCAATCTAATTTTTCTCTTTGTAACCTAGTACTTAATGTGATGGCCAGCAAATAATAGGAACCTAATAAATGATTGTTGATTGATTGGCTGGGCTTTACCCCAGTAGTGATATCATTGAATAAAAGGGTATCAACACTTTTCTTGTGTAATTTCCACTTGATATTCAGAATGGTCAGACTGACTCACAGAACTACCAACAGTGTGTAAGTGCTATCTTCCCATAGTCTTTCCAATTTCCCCCTCCCCAATTTTTGGTCATCTTGCTCCTTAAATAAAACAGGAGATAAAACTTGAGAGTTGCTTTAATGTATTTCCTCTTAGCATTTGCAACATCTCTTCTTGAACACTATATAATAAGTTAGAAAGGAATCACTCTTTATGGAGTGGAAGAAATGTTCTGCCTAAAACACAGATCCTTAAGGAATTGAAGAATTCATGATTATCAATAATTCAGAGCTGAAATTAGAGCTGAAATGAAGAAATTGGGGTCCAATATGATTAACCGAAGTTCTAAAAACCAATTATTTATACATCTGAATTACATAGTAATCCTTTCTAATTTTAGTAAGAACAAAATACAGTATCTTGCATATATATTCAAATTAAATCACTCCATACAAGATAAGCAATACATCTAGTTTCCATTTACAATAGATAGGAATTTAAAATACCTTAAAAACTTGCCATTTTCCCTCTGTGGAGGCAAATGAGTTTATCAGTGCTTTCAGCAATGTCAAATATAAACTAGTAATAATACGTAGTAATTGATAGTAATCTTAGTAATTAAGTGAGAAGTAATTCATTTATACAGTATTCTTTTTAGTTAGCAAAATATTTACTGATTGAAATTCTAAGTAAAATAATTAGTTAGCAATTTATAGTAATTAAGTACAGATTGCTATAAACACATGAATAAATAAAAAGAAATTCCACATTATATAGTGATTTAGAATCTTTTATGCTAAGTGGTTTCCAGTATATTGGTAGAAGCCCTCTTGACCCACTGCTCAATCACAAAACAACAAAGTAACAAGAGAGCTGAACCAGGAGAAGCCTATATATATGCCCTGATGGTGTGGCCAATCCCCAAAAAACAAGGCTCTCACCACAGGCTCCATATGACCACCAAATCAGGGAAC
Organism: Pseudocheirus occidentalis; assembly: GCA_028646575.1. Taxonomy (NCBI): domain Eukaryota; kingdom Metazoa; phylum Chordata; class Mammalia; order Diprotodontia; family Pseudocheiridae; genus Pseudocheirus; species Pseudocheirus occidentalis. Next base: position 62,265,715 of record CM053601.1, read on the forward strand.
ATTCTCGGAGCCACTTAAGCAAAGGGGCTAGGGGCAGGAAAGAGCTTCAGATTCACATTACAGTTCTACACTGGAAATTAATGCACACACTTGCACATGCACGCACACACACGCATATTTTAATTGGTATGGGTACTTCCACATTTTATTATTATTTATTAGTTCAGTTTTGTCCAACTCCTCATGACCCCATGGACCATAGCATGTCCTTCTATCCTCCCAAAGCCTTCTATTTCCCATAGTCTTTCCAAGCTCATGTCCATTGCTTCCATGACACTATCTATCCACTTCATCCTCTGCCATTGCCTCCTCCTTTTGCCTTCATTTTTTCCCCAACATCAATGGCTTTTCCATTTTTTTTTCTTTTCATTATGTGGTCAAAATATTTAAGCCTCAACTTTAGTGTTTGTTCCTCCAATGAATAGTTTGAATTGATTTCTTTAGATTTTGACTGATTTAATCTCCTTATGTTTTTTTTTGGAGAGGGGAAGGTAGGGCAGTTGGGGTTAAATGACTTGCCCAAGGTCACATGGATAGTTTTGTGTTAAATGTCTGAGGTCAAATTTGAACTCAGGTCCTCCTGACTCCAGGACCAGTGCTCTATTCACTATGCCCCCTACCCATCCTGATCTCCTTACTCTTCAAGGAACTTTCAAAAGTCTTCTTCAGCATCGCAATGCAAAAGCAATGATTCTGTGATGCTTAGCTTTCCTTAGAGTCCAGCTGTCACATATTGCTACATATATTGCTACAGAAAATTGCTACAGGAAAACCCAAAGCTTTTATTATTGCGGACTTTTGTTGGCAAGGTTATGTTTCTGCTTTTTAGTGTGTCATAACTTTAGTTCTAAGGAGCAAGTGTCTTTTAATTTGATGGTTTCAGTTACTACCTTTAAGTCCAAACAAATGAAATATACCACTGCTTCCATTTCTTCTCCCTGTATTTGCCAAGACGTGATGGAACCAGTTGCCATTATCTTGGGTGTTTTTGTTTGTTTGTTTTTGTTTTTAATGTTAAGCTTTAAACTTGTATACTCTCCTTTCAAGCTCTTATACTTGGAAGCTTTTACACTTATACTTTGAAGCTTTTATACTCTGGTCTTACACCCTCATCAGGAAACTTCTTAATTTTTCTTCAGTTTTTGGCATCAGAATGGTATCATCTCTATATCGAGCCATAATTCTGACTTTTGATCCATACAGATTGACATATTCTATAATATACTCTTCATAGAAGTTTAATGAAGTGATCATATACATATTTACTTGGAAATATTTTCTTGTCATACTCCTTTCCCAATGTTAAACTACACATTGTTTCAAGTTTGTTTTTAACTGTTGCTTCTTCACCTGCAAAAAAGTTCCTCAGGAGACAGGTAAGTTGAAGAGGTATTCACATTTCTTTGAGAATTTGCAATGATTTGTTGTGGCACACAGAGTCATAGATTTTAGTGTAGTCAATGAAGCAGAAGTTGATTTTTTTGGCAATCTCTTGTTTTTTCTATAATCGAGCATGTTGGTAATTTAGCCTTAAGTTCCTCTGCCTCTTCAAAAAAACATCCTGCTCTTCTGCTAATTCTTGATTTATTTATTGCCTGAAACCTAGCACGCAGAATCTTGAGCACAACTTTGTTAGCATGTGAAATGAGTGCAGTTATTCAGTAATTTGAGCATTATTTGACATGATCCTTCTTTTAAAAAAATATATGAATTTACATACTTTTAGTTTTCAACATTGGCTTCTATGAGTTTAAATTTCCCTCGTCCCTCCCCTATTCCTCTGCAAGATGGTTTGCAATATGTTATAGCTTTACACATACATTTCAGTTAAACACATTGTCACATCACATTGTTCACGCTGCATAGAAAAATTATAATGAATGAAAGAGACCATGAGAAAAGAAAAACAAAGCAAAACAGAAAATAGTCTGCTTTGCTCCACATTCCAACTCCATAGTTCTTTCTCTGCATATGGATGGCATTTACCATCATATGTCCTTTGGAATTGTTTTAGGTCCTTACATTTCTGATAATGTCAAAGTCTATCAAAATCAGTCATCAGACACTGATGCTTTCACTGCATCCCATTAGTTTTGGCACATTGTCTCATTATTGTCATTCACTTAAATAAAGCTACTAATTGTTTATGAGTTACTGTTTAACTAATTCATTCTTTAGGATTAGATTGTTTAGTTTAAAATTTTTAATGTAGCTTTCCATGGCCCTTTATTATACATAATTTTATTGCATCATGATCTGAAAAGGATACATTTAATATTTCTGCTTTTCTGTACTGGATTGTGAGATTTTTATGCCCTACTACATGGTTAATTTTTGTGTATGTGTCACATACCACTGAGAAAAAGGTATATTCATTTTTATCCCCTTTCAGTTTTCAGCAGAGGTCTACCATATCTACATTTTCTGAAATTCTATTCACCTCCTTAACTTCTTTCTTTTTTATTTTGAGGTTAGGTTTATCAAGTTCAGAGAGGGGGAGCTTGAGGTCCCTCACTATTATGGTTTTGCTGCCTATTTCTTGCTGTAACTCCCTTAACGTCTCCTCTAAGAATATGGATGGTATAATACTTGGTTAACAAAAGTATGTTTAGTAATGACATTACTTTATTGTCTATGGTGCCTTTTAGCAGGACATATTTTCTTTCCTTATCTCTTTTGATTACATCTATTTTCACTTTTTCTTTGTCTGAGATTAGGGATTCTACTCCTAATTTTTCTAATTCAGTTGAAATATAATATATTCTACTCCAGCCCTTTACCTTTCCACTGCTTGTATCCCCCTGTTTCAAAAACATATAATAGGATTATGATTTACAATCCACTCTGCTATCCACTTCTGTTTTGTGGGAGAGTTTGTCCCATTCACATTCATAGTTATGATTACTATCTGTGTCTTTTTCTCCATCCTATTCCAAGCCTGCCCCGCCAGACACACATTTGTGCTTTTATTTCTTCCTTCTCACTTCCCCTCCTCAAAAGAGTTCTGCTTTTCACCGCTACCTCCCTCAATTTTCTCTCCTTTCTATTGGCCCCTCCCCTTTCTTTCACCTTTCTCTTACTACTTCTACAATCCCTTCTAACCATCCCTTCTCTTTTCTTTCCCCTTTCCTCTCCTATTGACTGTAGGGCAAGTTATGTTTCTGTACTTAAATAGGCCATTCCCTCCTTGAATCAAATTCAATGAAAGTAAAATTCAAATGATGCTCATGTCCCTCCCTTCTTTCCCTCTACTATAAAAGGTTTTTGCTCCTCCTTCTCTGATGTAATTTACCCTCTTCTCCCATCCTTTGCACCCGTGATTTAGGCTTTCTATCTCATATCATTTAATTTATACCCACAATCTCTATCTATTTTATATTCCTTTTAAATGTTGCAATAAAGATACAATTTCAAGATTTACAATTATTGTCCTTCCATGAAGGGGTATAAGTAGCTTGCCCTTACTGAAGAATATGTTGTTGTTGTTTTCCCCCTCCTTACTGTTTTATGCCTCTCTTGAGTCTTATCTTTGAAGGTCGAATTTTCCTTTGAGCTCTGGATTTTTCATCAGGAAGGTTTGGAAGACCTTTATTTCATTGAGTGACCATCTCCTTGCCTGAAAGATTATACTCAGTTTTGCTGGGTAGCTGATCCTTAGTTTCAGTCCAAGCTCCTTTACCTTACAGAATATTGTATTCCAAGGCCTCTGATCTTTTAATGTAGAAGCTACAAGATGCTGTGTGATTCTGACTATAGTTCCATGCTATAGGAATTGTTTCTCCCTGGATATTTGCAGTATTCCTTGAATTGATAATTCTGGAATTTGACTGTATTACTTGGCCTATACAATTTGGGATATCTTTCAAGAGGTGATCAGGAGATTCTTTCTATGGGTATTTTACCCTTTGGTTCTAGTACCTCAGGGCAGTTTTCCTTGATGATTTCTTGGAAGATACTGTTCAGTCTCTTTTCTTCATCATGACTTTCCGGTAAACCAATAATTCTTAGATTATCTCTCCTGAATCTATTTTCCAAGTCAGTTGTTTTTCAAATGAGATATTTTACATTTTCTTCTATTTTTTCATTCTTTAGATTTTGCTTGACTGATTCTTGATGCCTCATGGAATCATTAGCTTCTACTTGCCCAATTCTACTTTTTAATGAATTATTTTCTTCAATGAACTTTTGTACTTCTTTTTCCATTTGGTCAATTTTACTTTTTAGGAAGTTGTTTTCTTCAGTTAGGTTGTGTGCTTCCTTTAGCATTTGGCCAATCATCCTTTTGAGAGTGTTCTCTTCTTCAGTGATTCTTTTTTTTTCATTTTGTCAATTGTATTTTTAAAATAACTGTTAATTTTTTCTTCTACCTCTCTAATTTGACTTTTAAAACCCCTCGAGCTCTTCCAAGAATACTTTTCAGGTTTGTGACCAGGTCATCTTCCCTTTGGGGGTTTCAGATGTGGTTATAGAGTCAATGCTGTCCTCTTCTAAATTCATATTTTGATCTTCCCTGTTACCATAGTAAAAAATCTATGGGTTTTTCCCAAAATTTGCTTTTTTCTCATTCTGATTGCCTTTTTCTTGGATTTTAAAGTGGATTTCTACATCTGGGCCCAGGGGCTCTGTCCCATACTTCTTGTGCTGGAGGCTAGGGGGTCTGCATTTTGGCTTTGTAAACTGTGGTCTCTGATTCTTGCAGCTAGAAGCTATATAATGTTGTAGCTTACCTTGTGCTGAGCTGGAGCTGGCTGGTGTATGCTGAGGCTAGGTGTAGTCTCTCTGCATTTCCCCAGGGTTACACTGAAACTTGATGTGTGAGGTGTGGGAGAGGGGTGGTCAGGGCCCTGGAGATTTTCTCCTCCCCTACAGCTGCACAAGAGCACAGGTAGATGGATGCATATCCACGCTGGTGTCTGCCAATTCCCCTGGCTCTGTGAAGGCACACCTGGTGTCCTTGTCTTGGCACTTGCTGGATCCACCATCCTGGGGCTCAGAATCTCCCACTGGTCCACTGAGCTAGGGCCAGCCACTGTCTTCCTGGGACACCTCCCATCCTGTACTGAATCACTTCAGCAACAGCAAGAGTGCTATTTCCCACTAATCCTCCTAGCCTACCAAGCTACAAGTCTGCTGTGCACTAAAGTGCTGACCCACTATTCCAGGATTTTTCCTGGAGCAATATTCTTTGTGTTTTTCAAGGTCAAGAAGGGAGGGTGGGAGCACTTACTGTTTACTCTGCCCTCTTGGCTCCCTGAAGTTTAAATAGGTGAATTTCAAATGCAGCCTTGGGTTGATAGCTCATCTGCTCTTCCACCACATACACTCACCCTCTCATAATCTTTTCACACAATACCTTTCAAATAAGAATGTGGCATCTCGAAGGAGATTAGACATAAGCACTGATTCCATGAGTTAAGAAAAATACCTTATTGGTTGCTGAGGATAATCTGACTATAAGATGAAGTTTCTTATAAAAACAAAAGAGCAAATAAAAGTTCAAAAAGAATATTATGCCATAGAGATGCAAAATTATTTGCCAACATCTACCATTTTATTGTAGGTTTAACTCTATGACCAAAAAGTCCATATTGATAAAATCATAGATCCTTACTGTATTTAATGAAATATTATTTACACTTAAGTATCAGAAAATATTTCAAAGTAAAACATGGTGTATTTTATAAATATTAAAAATAATATTTACCTTTTTCAGGGAGAAATAGTCAAGATCGCAGCATAGAAGCAGAACTCCATGAGCTTCCCCCATAACCAACTCAAATACTTTTAAAATATGACTCTAAACAAGTTTTAGAGGTCTAGAACCCAGAAAATGACAGAGAAAGAAAGTTCTCAAACAAAGCTCCTGCTGAATGCAGCCAGGCAGGTCTATAGGAAGAAGGGTTCATTGCAGAATGCTGGGGGCCGATACCAGCACCACATGAAACCATGGCTTTAGCCCCAGGGTGGCCAGGACAAGCTGTGGCTGGAGCATTCAGGAGAGTGCATCACAAGCAGCTGTGGCAGTTTCCAGAATTATTAACCCATAAATGCCAAAGTAAAAGTGAAAGATCAGAGGAACTTGACTAAATTTGGGGGAGACAGAGAAGCAGGGGGGGGGGTCTGGCCATCTGCCCATGGAGCCAGAAGTGGCACCAGAAGTGATGGCCCTGGAGCTGCCTCCATGTGGCTGCTTCAGAGCTCCTGGCTTTCAGATTGCAGTGGGATCAAGCAACCATTCAGAGGTTAATTGGTCTTGCCTTAACCTGTCTTTATTGGGATTGTGGTCTTGGGTGGTAGTCCTGTGGTACATGATCAGTAAGCCAGAGCTGGTGGGAGCTGCATAGATGGTGGCTTCCTAATAGCTCTAGCACCTGTGAAAACCTCAGTGATTTGGCAAAAAGCTCTTCCCTCTCAAAGCAAAATTCCACTGAGCCTAAAAGTCAAGTAATTGACTGGTAACATGAGCAGGCAAAGGAAGTAAAGAAAGCACAGCAATCCAACTTTATATTCCACTTTTAGGGACAAAAGTGGTCAAAGCATGGAACAGAGGAAGACAGAACTCCCCCACCAAAAGTTTCCAAGAAAAATGGAAAATGGTTACAGGCCATAGAGCAGCTTAAGAAGGATTTTGAAAACCAAATGAGAAGTGGAGGAAAAACTGGGAAGAGAAATGAGAATGACACAAGAAAATCATAAAAAGAGAGTCAACAACTTGACTGAATAAAATAGCACCTTAAAAAACAGATCAACTCAAACGCAAAAGAGACCCCAAAAACAATGAGGAGAAGAATGCCTAAAAAGTCAAATCAGCTAGATGGAAAAAGAAACTCAAAAACACAATGAAGGGAATAATTCCTTCAGTATTAGACAGCAGTAAATGGAAGCAAATAACTTTATGAGAAATCAAGATACTAATAAATGGATCAAAACAAATGAAAAAATAGAAGGCAATGTGTAATATGTTATTGAAAAAAAAGCACTAACCTAGAAAATAGATCCAGGAGAGATGATTTAAAATTATTGGACTACCTGAAAGCCATGATCAGAAAAAGAACCTTGAAATTGTCCTTCACAAAACTGTCAAGGAAAATTATCCAGATATTTTAGAACCAGAGGGACAACAGAACTTGAAAGAATGCAACAGTCATCTCTTAAAAAGATCCCAAAAAGGCTCCTAGGAATGTTATAGCCAGGTTCTGGAGTTCCCAGATCAAGGAGAAAATATTACAAGTAGCCAAGAAGAAACAATTTGAATATTGTGGAAACACAATCAGGATAACACAGGATCTAGCAGCTTCTACATTAAGGGATCAAAGGGCCTGGAATATGATATTCCAGAGATCAAGGGAGCTAGGATTAAAATAAAAAAATTACCTACCCAGCAAAATTGAGTATAATGTTTAGGGGAAAAATATGGTCATTCAATGACGCTGAGGACTTTCAAGCGTTCTTGATGAAAAAACCATAACTGAATAGAAAATCTGACATTCAGATACAAGAAACATGAGAAGGTAAGCATGGAAATGAAATCCTAAGGAACTTATCAAAGTTCAATTATTTATATGCCTACGTGGAAAAAAACGATCATTGTAACTTATGAAACTTTTCTCAGTATGAACATAGTTGAAGGGAATGTAAATGAATACACACACACATATTTATATGTATACATACACATATATCCATATAGGATAGTATATATGTTCAGGAATACATATGTGAGTGTGTGTATGTATGTGTACATAGACAGAGGGCACAGGATCAATTGAATAGGAAGGGCTGATATTTTAAAAGGTGAATTTGAGAGGTAGAAGAGGAACAGAATGAGAGGAGACAGTGAGAAACAGAATGGGGTTAATTATCTCATATACAAGAGGCAAGGGCTAACTGTTACAATGGAGAGAAAGAACAGGAAGGCAAAAGGGAATGGGCCAACCTTACTCTCATTGAATTTGGCTTGGGAAAGAAATAACATACACTCTAAATTGGGTATCTTGCCCTACAGGAGAGTAGGGGGAAAGGGGATAAGAGGGGGGATTATGAAGGAGAGAGCAGGTTGTGGGGGAAGGCTTGTTAGAAGTACACACTTGTGTAAAGGGACAGGGACAAAGGAGATGATAGAACAAGTGGGGGGGCAGGATAGGAAGGAGGGAAATATAGTCAGTCTTTCACAATATGTCCACTGTTGAGATGTCCTGCGTAACTACACATATATGGCCTGTACTGAATTGCTTGTCTTTCCAGTGTGGGTGGGGTGATGAGGGAGGAAGGGAAGGAATCTAGAATTTAAAGTTCTAAAATCAAATGTTAAACATGTATATGTAGGGTAGGGGAAAGGTGGGGAGAAAATCTGGAACTCAAAATCTTGTGGAAATGAATGATGTAAACTAAAAAATAAACAAAAGTTTATTTAAAAAAAAGCTTTCACTTTATCCTAACATTCTAGCTCACTGTCACCCTTTAGTTCTCCTTCCCTTTTAGGGACACATTTATATACCATTTGTGTTTCCATTCTTTTCCTCTCATTTTCTCCAAGTTTTTTGACTTCTTGTTTATGTCCTAATCAATCAAGTAAAACTACACTGTTTAGTTACCAGTGATCACTTAATAGCCAAATCTCAAGTCTTTCTCAGTTTTCATCCTTAATTGAGTTCTTCTAAGCCTTTGACACAGTTGGACATTCACTACTGGATAGTCTCTCCCCTTTAGGATTTATTCACACTGTTCTCTCCCAGTTATCATTCTACCTGTTTTATCACTTTTCAGTCTTCTATGATGTGTCCCCATATGGGCCTTGCTCAGTAATAGTGAACTCTCAAAACTAAATCTCAGGCTCTCTCTCTTTTTTCTCCCTCTACAATGTTATTCTTGGTAATCCTATCAGCTTCCATGGATTAATTTATCAACTTAATGAGGATGCTTCTTAGATCTACAAACATAATTAGTCCTAACCTTTTTATTCATTCTCACTTTTTGATGTCTTTTGGACATCAAAAATCCGGTCTTCTGTAAGAATCTCTAACTCAACATTTCAAAAAAAGAACTTTTCTTCTCTTCCTCTGATGAAGCCTGTCCATTTTCCAAACTTCCTCCTTACTATTGTGAGCATCACCATTCTCTTAGTAATAAATAACTCAAATAGAAATGGGACTGAGTTTTAAAATGCAATGTCATCTATGTTATATTGTATTTTATTTATTTTGTTAAATATTTCACAATAACATTATGATCTGGTTAAGGCTGGACTTTATAGTGTGGAGGGTAGCATGGAACCTAGTGTTGTATATTCTACACCTCTGGTGTGAGTCACTCAGATTCACAACCCAGGGTCATTCCTGACGTCTGTAAACACTCCATATACATATAACCTGGAGCTAGACTGAATCATTTTTATTTTTACAGCATCTCTCCTATACATTCATTCGATCACACAGCCACCATGCTAGTCTAGGCTTTCATCACTTCTCATCTGCACCATTTCAGTTGCTTTCTAGTTGTAGAGATTTCAAAAGTTATTTTCTACTCCAAATTAGCCTCTACTCAGCTGATAAAAGTGATTTTTCTAAAAGAGCAAGTATAACAATCCCCCTCTCTTCCAACATATACTCTCAATAAAACCCAGTGGCTCCTCTTACTACCATGATAAAATACAAAATTCTCTTTTTTGCTTTTAAAGCTTTTTACCATCTGGTTCCTTCCTACCTTAGCAATTTTCTCATTCTTTACTTCCTTCTATATCCCATGACATATCAAACGACCAGTACTGGTCCTATTTTAACTGTCATACAGTCCTCCATTTCCCCAATGCAGGCCCACACTTCTAAGTCTTTCCCTCTTCAAGTTCGCCTCCTAGCTTCTCTGACTTACTTTAAGACTCTGCTTAAATCCCAAGGTATACAAGAAGATTTTTCTTTCCCGAACCCTTTGTCTTTTTAGATTACCTCCTATTTACACTGTATATCTTGTCCGTACCTAGTTAGTTGTTTGTAGTTTGTTGTCTTCTATATTAGAGGTCAGGGATTGTGTTTTTCCATTTATTAAAATTTTCTAACATTTAGCACTATGTCCCTCAGTTTGTCTATAAATCTGTCTATCTAACAAGTTTCAGACATCACTCTCCCAATACATAGTACTGGGGATTAGAGGCCCACAACCCAACCGCTTCTCACATTAGGCTGATGAGAGTAGCTCTGCAAGGCTGTGCATTTCTAATACTATTGTACATAGGCAACCATTCAGGCCATTACCTATCACTTGATATTAATTTCACAGTTTTTACAGTCTAGTTTCTAGATCTGAGTATTCAATAATACGTAATAATAAGAGCAGTTGTAGAAATCCTCCCCCTCTCCAACCTTCCATACTCTATTCTATAATGCCTATAGGATACAGGGGAAAATGGGCTCAGTCCTAGGGACCATACATCATAACTCATAATTCCTGGTTGCTTAAAAATCCTTTTCTCACCTTCATGGAGTCTTCATGAAGCTTCCTTTTGGTATGGCTTTCTGTTTAGCTCCTTGTAGAATCCTGAAGCCTTAGAATAGCTAGTTTGTTTTAAGTGTGTCCCCTCCACTCCTGATAAAAATCCACTGCCAACAATGGGAAATATAAACTCTTTGAGCTTTAAAGTTAATAATATCATCTTTGTTTGCTGTTAAAAAGAGTCAAGAGACTAAAAACTTTCTCCTCAGTGGCTCTAGCTGATTACTTCTGTAGGATTTTGCTGAAACTTCATCATTATGTTAGTTCTACTCTGGAATCTCCCATTTTGAGCTACCTTGCTATTTATTATCCAAGCTCTTCAGGGTATGATTGACTCTTCAACTGATCCTAGTACACATTTTATGTAGCATAATCTCATTTGATTCAATAGTTCGAAGCATTTCACACATTCTAAATTGATTAGGGATGTTCAGTTCCTACTTTAGTGCCTCTGATTTAGAGGATGTGTTCTTACTTAATAAAGATGAAACCAGAGTTTAGAATATCTTCTTAAGTTAAGTATGGTGGATTTAAGTGAGATTGATGATTCATTCTAAACCATCATTACATAGATATAGATAGCAATATAGATAGACAGTTATAAATATAAGAGAAAACAAGGGAAGAATTACTGGGTGACTAGAGAGTAGGATTTTTTCCTCTAATTTTATGACTATTTTACCCAATATTAGTATTTCAGAATAAAGAAAGAACCTTGAAGACTTAAACTTATCAAATTCTCATGGGTCTTCTTTTTTGTTCATCCTACCTACTGAGGGAGTAAGTAGTTTTGAGGTAGCAATACTGTAATGTTTAAATATACTCTACATATACGACATGTAGACAAACACTAAAATCTGAAGGAAAGCTCTATTCTTTCTTTTTCAGTAATTTAAGAACAAGGTAAAGCAACTTACCTGAGATGAATTAGTTATGGCCCTGACTAAACAATTTTACACATACACACATATGAATTTTATATATACAAATATGTGTATACATAGATGTATATATGTATATATACATTCATTCTTTTATGATCATTATTATAATTATTTTAAATCTGCAGAACACTTTTTTCACAATAAACCTACAGCATTTGGCAGGCATTACATTTATCATTATAGCCCCCATTTTATAAATGAGGAAACTGGGAACCAGATTGTCTTGCCAAAAATAATTCCAGAAATAGGAGCTGAACTAGGGATTTCTTACTGTGGTTGAATTCAGTTCTCTTCTCTTATACCTGTCACATGTTAATGGTAGAGAAATGAACTAAACTTCTTTTAAGTAGTCATTCAACTATCCAACTTTTTGAATCCATGTTTCTATGCTTTGACTGTTAGAATAAATATCTAATGTTGCTGTTTTCTCAGGATCTTAAAATTGTCAGTGAAGGAAAATAACTCTGAGCCCATGGCATGCTATGAAATGCAAATACTGATTCTTTGAGGAAAAAAATATCTTCTCAGCTGAAGTACGGGAAAATGTTAATGTCCATCCAATGTTTCTTGGTTACCTGAGCTTTACAGAAGGACTTTATGGGATTGGTATAATGACTTAAATAACCATTTGGTTTGTTAATCCATAAAAAGACACTCTGTCCCCACTTATATATATTACACAAATTTACTGTTGTTCCATGGGACAACAATCTTTTCAGGTCACTCTACTCATAATTACACCTAATTAAAATGTGCCAAAGAAAGGATAGAAATTTATCCCTGCTCATTAAACCTATAAAGACTGTGTTAATTAGATGTCACGCTCAATAACTCACAGAAATGTTTACTGCCCATCTAAATTAAGTGAAACAGAAAAAAATGTATATATATATGAGGTCTAAATATTCCTACTAAAAAGAGATCAAACTAGAAATGGTAGAGTGGTAGAGTTCACAGAAAAATCCAATTATCTGGACTCCATGTTATTTTTTAGTTATTTCATGAATGTATTTGTATCCTGAACATGCTGGGTTAACTTGAATTACATTAGGTCACTGTATTAGTGGTCCTTATTTTTAAAATATAACTTATCAAGTAGGTGCTACTTTTAGTACTATTACTATTATTACTGATGATAATCAAATACTCTGAGGCTGAGGAACTTCAGGTGATCTTTGCTGGGATATACTCCTAATATGTCTCAGAAACAATTTTAACTCAAATGATCTTAAATCCAAATTCAGCACTCTACTATGCCACCTACTGGCACCAAAAAGGCTAGCAAAAATTGGAAAGATTTCAAAAAGAAGCTTCTCCTAATTTTCAGGTAAAATTTATTTACAAAAACAGTATAATTGTATATTATTATAAATAACAGAGTCTTATTCCACATAGTTCAATAAGTTTAGAATTGCAAACGTCTTTATTTCTGACTTTTTAATCAGAAAGCTGGAAAGGCTGTCAACTTTTTTTTTTCTTTTTGGAGGGGAAGAAGGTAGGGCAATTGGGGATGTGACCTGCCCAAGGTCACAGGGCTAGTTTTTGTGTTAAGTGTCTAAGGCTGGATTTAAACTTAGGTCTGCCTGACTCCACGGGTGGTGCTCTATCCACTGTGCCATCTAGCTGCTCCTCAAGTATAATCTAATACATTATTTATACCAGGTACACATTCAAGTTTTTCTGCTTAAATCTCTTATAATTTGGAATTTACTATTTACTTCAAATTATTGCCTATAGATTTTTTTTAAGTTACCTTAAATGTTTTTAGTGATATTGAACTGTAATTTACTTCTAACTTCACATATGCTTAGCTCTGACCTCAGAGAATAGTACTAATTAATCTTCAAATTGACAAGCCATTATACATTTGAAGGCAGTTATCTTATGGCCCTATCTTCTCCGGACTAAGCATTCTCAATTTTTTCAACCCTTCCACA
>CM053601.1:62279580-62306965 GCA_028646575.1 Pseudocheirus occidentalis
GGGGGGGGGGAAGTTGCTCCTGTTTTCAGAGCTTCTTCTAAAGAGGAGGACTGCCTCTCCACAGTCTCAACAAGCTCTGACACAGTAGTGCTCCTCTCCCCAAGACTGGGACACAGATCTGAGCAGTGCAGAGAAAGAGAATTATGCCTCAGCACCAGCAAATAGATTCCTACAATTGCCCTCTGGTCAACCACTGATCTTTTACTTTCTTTCTGGTCTTTATGGGTTGAGAAGTCTGGAAACTGCCACAGCTGTTAGTGATTTGATTCCCTAAGGGTCTGCTCTGGCTGGTCTGTGCTGTTGGTCTGTGCTGCTGTGGCCCATGCAGTATTCCATTCTGCTCCCAGACTGGTGTGATAGAACCTTCCTATGGGTTTGCCAGGCAATTCTCAGCTGGAGACGAATTTCACTCTCTTATTTTGTGGGTTCTGTAGCTCTTAAATTTGTTTAGAGTCATTTTAAATAGAAATTTGAGGTAATTGGGGTAGAGCTCAAGTAAGTTCCTGCTTTTACTCTGTAATCTTGGAATCTTTTCCATGCAATTTATTATTGCTGTTGTTTTCGCTGTTGCCACTGTTGTCATCATCATCGTCACCATCCTCCTCATCAGGCTTTATGGGTGGCTGTACACTTTACACACACACACACACACACACACACACACATTTAATTTGATCCTCCAAACCAAATTGTAAAGTAGATGCAACTTATTGTGCTCATTTTGCACGTGAGGAACCTGAGACTGAGAGAGATTGCATTACTCACCTTAGAACTACAACTTTAGTTATTGAATTCCAAGTCAGCCTTCCAACTTGGGTCTTCTTGATTTCTTTCCAATATGCTTAATAGCTGAAAATGTGAACAACAGCAACAGGTTAGTTAGGAAGCCTTGTAATGGAAGCTCAGGACTTGCATCTGTCTTTCTTTGCTCCATCTAACTACACAAATGTTATTAATGATATCACCAACTTTGTATCAAGAAAGAAATGTAATTTGAGAAATTCTATCAGGGAAAAATAAATTAACAAAAAGTTTGATATTAATGTCATAATTGACATCTAGGAGATTTAGAAAAATTAAATTTGCTTAGTATGTGTTTACATTTAAATTCATTCATTTCAGAGCATACATTTTTCAGCATTTCCACAAAATCTTCATTGGGATTATTTGCTTGTCCATTCATTCTCATTCATCTTTTCTCTTATAGATTCATAGTGTGTACTGTGTACTCTATTATTTTGGTTTTTGTCTTTTTAAAACTTTAAATTATTTCACGTAGAACTTTTCCATTTTATTTGTACTTTTTCATACCTGTCGTATTTGCATTATATTATTTTATTACATTGATGCAGCACAATTTAAGTATCACTTTATCATTGGACATGTACACTTTCCATATTGTGGATGTTGTGTGCGTGTGTGTGTGTTTGTGGTACTCTTAGAAAAAAGTAAACAGTTCTTCTTGAGAATACACTTTTGAATTATGACGAATTGTTGGGTCAATGATATAATTAGTTGTGTATGCTTTTCTGTGGACAAAAAGATTGTGCTCCAAAAATGTGATGGATGATACAGTCACTTCAAATTAGGAATAACAGTGGTTTTCATTCTACAACTTGTAGAAGGAAATTGTTTCTTTGTTATTAATTATTTTGTCAGCATTAGGAATGTGACAGTTTAATTTGTACTTTTTATATCTTACTGAGACTGAGCATTTAAAATATTATTTAGAATTTTTATTTCCTTTTTTGAAAAGTAACTCATCGTCTCTGCATATTTATCTGTTGTTAACTGGTATTTAACAGTTGTGTCTGTTAACATATGGATGGAACAGATCTATCTGTATTTTATTTGCTGTTGTATCTGTCAAATTTTCCATTAACATTTTTTCAAAATAGTAATTTGTTTTTATTTAAATTATATTATTTTTGTTATAGAGAAGTTTTATATATTCAGCCATCAAGCATATTGATCTTATCATTGATAATCCTTCCTTCTGTAGAATAAATACAAAGCAGATTCCTCATTGGAGAAGAAATCTTTTTCTACTTCATTGCACATGTATGTATGTGTATATATGTGTGTGTTTGTGTGTACGTATGTATGCTTAAGTGTTTTGTTTAATTAAAACTGCAGCAAATCACACAAGATGGGCATCTAAATTTATTTTCTATTAGACTTAGGACTAATTGTTTCAAGTACATTTGTTTAATAATGATCTCAGCTTTTATTTTCTATAAAATTAGCAAACACTTATGCTTATATGTTTATTTAGATATCTGGCAGGGTTATTCCTTTTTCATCAATTTTCATTCTTTATTTTCCCTCCTCCAATTCCAGAAAGTATCAATTATCAGTGCTCCATAAAATTTTCTAACATTCTCATCTTGTCTTTTGACTGTTAACCTTGATGTTCTCACCCACTTTTATATAGATTTTTATAAGATTTTGTCTAGTTTTATGAATAAAACTTTTATATGTTTGTATAAATGCAAATATGAAAATATACATTATATGCATTGTATAATGTGTATATATGTGTGTATATGCACATATATACACATATACATGCATACATATGCATACATACACACATATATATGTACACACATACACACACAGCCATACACATTAAAATGAACATTATCTAATATGTCTGTGTGTTACATCATTATCATTTTAATGGAAGGGCCATGTATTCATTTTCTTTTTTAAAAGTTACATATGTGAAAAGTTCCATGAACCTTCAGGTGAGGTCACTATATTATTATTTTGACCTAGTACATCTATTTTGTTGTGAAATATGCAAATTTATATTGGGAAAAATATGCAAATGTAAGTACATAAAAGTAAAGACATCAATAAAATTAAAAGTTCCTCTATCTATCCATCATCACTGGTCACTGTAGATTTGAAATTTTCTCCTACCTCTCTAATTTGGTTTTTTACAATCTTTCTTGAGTTCCTCGAAGAATGCTTTTTGGGCTTGTGACCAATTCACATTTCCTTCTGTGTCCTCCAGTGTGAGTATAGAGTCCTTGTTATCCTCTAAATTTGGTTGTTCTTGATAATTATAAAAAGATTTTATGGTTCTACATCTCACAGGTGCTTTCTTCCCCATTGTGATTGCCTATGTACAGGATTTTTAGAGTAGATATCTTCTTCTGGGGTGCAGAAGTGTTATGCTTCACAAGGTGGGAGGTAGGGGGTTGGTTGTTAACTTCGTGAGCTGTATGTAGCCTCTGATTGTCTAGACTTAGGCCAAGGCCAGGACTCTCAGTGGTTCTCCTGAGTTACCCTGTGGCTCACAGGGTAACCTGTCATAGAGGGGTGGCATGGCCACTTCAGGTTTCCACCTTTGTGTCTCTGGGCTACAGCTCAGGCAGGCTTAGCAGTTGGAGGCTTGCGGGGCTGGTGTTTGCAGTTTCCCCTGGTGGTGCTAAGGTGCATCTTGGCTTGTATTGTTAGTGCATGTTGGTTCCACCCTTCTGGGCTTAGACTCTCTACTGCTTCACTTCCCCATTCCTCAGTGACTCTCAAGCCTGAGGCCACTTCTACTAATTCAGTATTTTACTCTGGGTGGGACATTTTTCTCTGGGTTTTCTGGGTCAGGTTGAGAGAATTGGAGCAACTGGGTTCTGTTCTGCCATCTTGACTCCTGGAAGTTCAGGTATGTAATTTTTAAAGATCCAGGCTCTGAGCTGGTTGCCCCAGGAGAAGCTGCTGTCCCTGCTGCAAGCCCTGCATTTTCTCTTACCCAGCTGCAACAGTCCTCTATTCTGTGGTGAGACAACTGCAAATTGCCCTTGGAATGGCTGAATCCAGTGGCTGGGGGCCCCTTCTCACTCTGCTATAGTGTGCTCTCAAATCTGAGCTGGAGCAGCTCCTGTTTGCTCCATGATTCCCCTGTCCAGACCTATGTGGGAGCCTGCTTGGGCTCCATCTCTCAATGGTTTCTGTCACTCTAAAATCCATTCAAATTCAATTTTTAAGTGTAGCAACAGACTTCTTGGAGGATCTTAGAAAAGTTAATGTTTCCTTTCTGGCATCTTAGCTCTGCTGAGCTGCAACATTGCTAACAAGTCATTAGTCAGTCTCTGTTTTAAGCTCTCCAGTAAGAGAGGACACTGATTTAGCTTTCAGCAATTTTAAAATGTTAGAAAGTATTTTATAATATTATGCTAAAATCAATGTCTATCAGTCTTCTACTCATTCCATGTTCTAATCTTTGAAGCTAAATAAATCAACTCTAATCCTTCTTTCTCAAGATTGCGTTTCATATACTTCAATTCAATTATTGTGTCCTTCATGTCTTACTTTCTCTATCCTCCTCACACCTATCATATAGATTTTCATTGAGCATCTTCTAATAATTCAACTTTAGTTCAACTGAGGTAGTAGTAATCTACCTTTTGATGCGATAGAGAAATGGATGTGTGTGTGTTTGTTTGCATATTCAATTTTAATAAGCAAAAAGATTAATCATGATTCTAGAGGTTTAATAATGAAGACTAATGATGATGCTATCCACTTCTTGACAGAGAGATAATGGACTCAGTATCAAGAATGAGGAATACATTTTTGGATGTGGCTAATGTGGGAATTTGTTTGGCTTAACAATGCATATTATTTACACATAATTTGTATTTTTATGGCAGGGATGTGGGATTGAGGGAAAACGTGTATCAATGTAAATATAAAATGTTTTTTAGTTAAATTAAATTTAATTTGAGTTCTACTTATCTTCCATTTTCAAAGAGGACCATGGCATCAAGGAAATGATGACATGACTTGCAATTGACTTTGATTTGACTGAGGGAGGGCTATGCAAGGTCACCTGTCTCACAGTCACCAGTCATCTGCTGCCTCTGACCAGATATTTATCAGACTACAGATGGCCTAGGATACATTGGGAGACCATGGTCCTTTTAGTCTAAGGCTTTTTCAGGTTCTCACTTTGACTGAAGTGATGCCCATTCAATGAATTGGTCTCTTAAAGAAGGGAGTCAAGTGATGGCCCCTTTAATTAAAAAAATCATTTCTGGAATTAAAAAGATGGACCTTAAAATAAGATGAATAGATCTTTGCTTTAATTAAGAGTTGATAGCATCAGGAAAAGATATTCACAACTTTCTGAAAAAAAATCTTACAGGCTTATCTCATTGTCCAAATGAACTATGATATACATACTATTAAATGTGCTCTGTTCATCTGAATGCATGTTGAAATCTGGCAAATATACATTTTTCATCAAATTTTTTTTGGGGGGAGAATGGACAGGCAAAATAACATCAAGTGATTATATACCTTTACCAAGAGGTCTGAAAAATTCTTGGAATTGATGCAGTCAGCAAGCACAAAGTCATATACAAAAAGAAATTTGTTGAGAACATTACCATCATGGGGAGGTTTTCCTTCAATTGGGGTGTATAGCTGATTTCCTCCAATATAAAGATGAATATCTTTGGTGAGCCTACATCCAACTTTTGTTGTAGTTTGCCTGATGTTTATTATGAGTCATTGAATGTAGTTTTTATTTCAGTTGTTACATTCCTTAAATAATTCTGAATTTTATGGATATAAGGAGACACCTTGTTATAAAAGAGCCTAGAAAATAGAGTTAAATTCTACCAAATTAATTACTTTTACCCTAATCAATAAATACTAACCACAATGTTATGTTGTATTATCTACATTTTTCACAACATTGTGAGATGTTAAAAATGTTGAATATCATTGTTGAATAACTTATGAAAGCCTGTTTTTTTCTTATTAAAATCTTCAGAAAGATCATTCCCAATTACTGTATAGACAATTCTTATCAAGGGTAAACATACACATGCATCTATACACATATATGTATAATTGAATTTGTGTAGATGATATCATATTTAAACTAATCCATATTTCACATATATATACACACATATAAGTAAGCAAATGTCAGCAGTTATTACTGTGTTCTTGATGACGATGACTTTTTTTGGTGTTAAGGTTGTTTATTTGTTTGTCTTTTCCAACATTCACATCAGTAAAGTAGTAAAGCATTATTATTATTATTATTTTTACTCAGGACACAAATGATCTTTGATACTTTTAAAAGATGGACACACAATTAAAAAAGTTTAATCTCTATTATTCTACAACTATCAGGAAAAGAATGCTCTATGGTAACTATATTTTTGTGTAGTGGGAAAAAAAACACTACTGGATTTGGAATATTAACATCTGTTTCCTATCTGAATGCCAGTACTTACCAGCTTTGTGACTTTGATTAAGTTGCTGAACTTCCTCGTGGCTCAATTTCTGCAATTATAAAATTAAATAAACTGTATCTTGAAGTCTATTCTAACTCAAAAACTAGATTTCTTCCATCCATCCATCCTTCCTTGCTTACTTCCTCTCTCTCTTGTCAAAAACCAAACGCATTCCGTTCTGGAACTCATAATTGGACCACAATAGGTCCCTGACCAAGTACCACTTAATGGCTATATTTTGGGCCCTCCAGGCTCAGAGTGAATGTCTGTAGTAGCTATTTCTCTTTTGACTAGCAAATCTGGGGATCTTCCCCCTCTCAGTTTGATTTTTTCTTATTTTTTTTTAAATTAAATGGGCCATCCCTTCACTCACTTCTTTAAGAGGCCAGTTCACTGAATGGGCACTGCCTCACTCAAAAGTAAGAAGCTGAGAAGGCCTTAATCTAAAAGAGACAGGATCTCCCACTGCATCCTGGGCCATCTCCAGTGGTGCCAATGAATATCTGGTCATGGGACCCAGATGGCTATAGAGGAGAAAGTGAGACTGGTGATGTTGCATAGCCCTCCATCTCTCAACTCAAAGTCAACTGCAACTCATGTCATCATTTCCCTGATGCCATGGTTCTCCTTGAAAATGAATGAAAAACACAAATCAAAAACTCTAACTCTATAATAAATTTTATGCTGAATTTCACTAAAACAAATCTTAAAAAAAAACCTTTGTATCTTAGCACTCTTGTAGATTGTAAAAAAAATGAATAAATGTGAGAAGGAAAGTGACTTATCCACAGTCACATGCATGCTAAACAACAGAGTCCAGGTTTGAACCCAAGTCCACTGATTCAAAAAGCAACGCCTTTTATTTATACCATGTTTCTAGAATCACTGGAGTGAGATCCATATCTTTATTTTATTGCAAGGCTAATGACAATCATGTAGTTACTTTGTATAAACTATATTGAGATAAATGTACATCCTAGTACAATGTAATTTCAGAAAACCTACAATTCCTAAGAAATTAGGAAAGCAGTTGAATGAATCCACAGCAAATGAGGGAATATATATAAAGACTGAATCTCCCTATTTAAAAAAAGTAAAATTTTTATCTGAATGAGCACAATTCAGTGAAAAGAGTATAATTTTAAATGATTTAATTGAAGCAAAAACAGATGCTTCTGGGAATTTCAGACACTAAAATGGCAGAAATGATGAAAGATATAAACAGAATACAATGGCATTATTAAAATCACCTTTTAAATATTATACATTATATATTATTAAAATTTTTATTTTTAAAATTATTTTTACACCTGTTGTTAGGATAAGGGAACTTTTTAAACTAATGTATTTTTATTTAAATTTGACATTGATCTTGCCCAATATAATTTTCTTCCTGCATATCCAGGTTTCTTTTTCTAATGCATATTGTTACCTGAATTGCCCTGCAAACATCTGTAAGAACACAGACTGCCATGCCAAAGGGAGTCCTCCCTGTCTGCTTCTGCCTTTCAGCAGTCACCCTGCAAAGGATAGTCCCTAGTATCTTGTCGGGTCTTTGATTAATTGGGTTATCTGGGGTATAGGTTTCCTAGAGGAAAAACAAATGCTTTCCTTTCACCCCATTCATTTCCCTTGGCTTCCAGAATAGAAGAAGCAGGCTGTCTTGGTCAGCAACCACAAACAGAATCTTCACATTTTATTTCAAAACTAGGACTGACCTATCTAGAGGGCAAGTAATCCTTTTCTCAATATAGTTACCTTAGAATAGCTACGTGGCCAAATGTAAAAGATGTAACATGATAAGAAACAATCCATAGACCTTCAAAAGTTTATATTATATCAATGGAGACAACATATACCAATCTATAAGATAAAGATTGGACTAATTATTGCACTGGCACTTCCACATGAAGTTGAAGTGAAGGTAAGCACCTTCTCCAATGTTTGGAGAATTTCAAGGGGCTAATAGTGTAAAGTGATTCCATTTCCTTCACCATCACATAACTAGTATGTGTCAGAGACTTTAAAGCCAAGTGTTCCTAGCTTTGAATACAACTCTCTATCCATCATGTCAATCTGCCTTTTATATGTTGTTCAGTTGCTTCAACTATATTCAGTTTTTCATGACCCCATTTGGGGCTTTTCTTGGCAAAGATCCTAGGGGAGTAAACTGTTTCCTTCTCCAGCTCATTTTACAGATGAGAAAACTGAGTCAAACAGAGGTAAGTGACTTATCCATGGTCACACATCTAGTAAGTCTCTGAAGTCTGTTTTCTGTTCAGGTCTTTCTGACTCTAGACCTGGTACTGTGCCACTTAGCTGCCCACATTTCATCTAAGGACACACAAAACATAATCTGTGCTTCTTCTTTTGCCATGTAAGACAGTCATCTTAGTTTATGGGAAGTAATCTTGAAGTAATAAAATCTGTGGTTAAACCTGTTTTTCCAGCCATGTCTGCTCAATGTTTACCATAGAAGTTGATTTTTGAACCTATGTATTCTTCATTTCCTCCTACTAAATTTCATTTCATTAAAGCCAATGTTTCTGTCTCAGTCTACTAAATTTTAATGTTTTTTCAATATTGAGCTTCCAGTACAGTTAATAGCTATGCATTCTAAATTTGTATCATCTTCAAATTCAGTATAGCTGACTGCTACCTCTCTATATAATTCATTCATATAAAAACAAAAACGATCAACAGATCCAAGCCTAGCTTTGGGCCACTGGGAGGGAGAGGCACACTAAACACTTTCTTTCTATTTCACATCCAACCATTAATGGATATTTTCTTTTCCAGGCCATTCAACCAGTTCTCAATACACCTGTCTCTTCTATGATCTCATCTGCATGTCGATCTTCTTCAAAAGACTAACTTAAGTAGTGTCAAGATAAACAGAATACTGCAAAGTTAATTGATTAATTAAGAGCAGGAACTTCTACTTTTAACTTGAAGAGAATCACTCTCACTGATCCTTCCTGAGTAAATGAACATAAATATTGAAAGATTCCAGAAAGTTTCAACATAAGATTGTGGTTAGCAACAATGATATACATCATAACATCATCTCTGGTGAATGAATTTTATGAGTAAGGATCTCTGTTTTTAACCTCATAAAAATTCTCAAGAAAAAATTGCTTTCAATAAAGAACACAAAGTAGTTTTTGATACCTCATTGAATTTATATGAGAACCACATTTCTCTGTGGTATTCCACATTAAGAAATGATCAATAAAACCATATGTGAGAGGAAAAAGAAAGTCACTTTTATTGCCCTCCCCCCATTGACCCTAAAGGGTTTTCCCCCCTTCTCTCTTGTGAATTTATGGTTTATCCTTTGGATAATATGAAATCAGTTTCTTTCATAGCCAAGACTCTTTGCCTAGAACTTTTCTAACAAGTAATGTTCAATTTACAAAGAGTTTCCTAAGCAATACTGAGAGGGAACTGCCTGTGCTTTATAGAGTAGAAGTAATTCTTTCATCTGAAAATTGTTTTGTAATTAAAAACTATAATCCAATTGACCAATGTGAGAAATAACATTAGTTGTTTTTTGTTTGTTTGTTTGTTTTTAGGAACTGGTGATGCATCTCATAAATATCTTTACAACATTTGAGTATATAGGAGGATTTGTGAAATGTATCCATCTTAAGTATTAGTAAAGCACATTGATTGACAACGGGTGTGTGTATATGGATCTGTATGTGTAAGCTAGTTTAAAAAGTCTAGAAAATAGAAAAAGCTCTAGCTGACTTCTATGGTCCTTTCTAACACTTATTTTATAATATTATACAAGGTGTCCCAAAAGTCTTAGTGTATTTTAAATATGTGCTCTCTCACTGTTTGTATTTCTGCGTCTCTCTTAGATACACACACACACACACACACACACACGCACACACATCTTGCCAAAGTTCCTAGGATATTCTCTTCTTCAAACCTTAAAACAAGCAAAACACCTCACAAAATGTCTCATTCAGAGAAGTTATGTGAAACCAAATCTAAATGGTACCCTCTCACTATTGTGCTTCTGTGTTGCTGGAAATGGTGCAAGCTTGGAGGACACTCAGATTCAAACTCCTAAAAGGAGAACCTTTTGGATTAAGACCCAAGTTTGGCAGTTCCACACTAGCAATACTAGCACTCTCACTTCCTCTCCCTTGTCCCCATTGACCCAACCCTCCCCTCATACACTGACTTTTTATTGATTCTTTCCTCTTTCTGAACAATGGCTCTGCCTCTCAGTCTGTCTCTTTCTCACACACAAAAACATGCACACACATATGTATGTAAATGTGTATACACATGTGTATTGTATACATACATATGTGTGTGGATATGTATACATGCGTGTGTGTGTTTGTATGTATACATATACACATACTAGTTTTGAGAGTCTTGGAATATATAAATGTCCCTAGATGATTTCTGTGGCACTTTTCAACATCTCTAGACTTAAATTATATAATATATCACATAACTATATAATATAATAAAATAAAGGAGTTAGGAGGTGTTATGGGCATCTGAAGATCTTCCCTGCACCTAGGCCCTTTGATAGGCTTAAGTGACTCTGAGGACCTTGCCTGATTTGAAAATATACTCTTCCTCCAAATAGGCTGAATGTGGTCACATGGAGCCTGTGGTGGGAAGCTTATTTTTCAGGTACGCCCACCCCTTATTATTTTGAGATTAGGTAGTGGGTCATGAGGGTTGTAACATTCTCTGATCCAGGAGAAGGCTATATATATATACCCTGACTAGGTAAATGGTATATGTTTGATTGATTAAAGTAAGATTGTTAGCCCACTTTGAGTTGCTTTCTGTAGAAAAAGCAGATCTAAGAACCTGTGCTAGCAGCTATCCTGGGTATGATAGGGCGCTGGCTGATACAGAAGGTATCATAGAAATTAGCTCTCCCAACATTCCATCCTTCTTCATCATCCTTTACATTAAGACTTAAACTCTTTCTGTAATAAGTAGCTCACTACATTACAGGACTTAGAATGTGTTCCTTATAGTGAATCAAAATGCCTTTTGTCAAATGGTGCATAACTCTCCCGTCTCTAGTACCAGAGAAGTGTATTCTCTCTTTTAGATGTTTCAGATGTTTGAAGATGGCTATCAGACTGAATGTGGGAAGCAGCAGTTGTACTTTGGGGCTATATCTACTAATTATCCAAGTGATATATTAACAGTTTCTGTTTTTCTATTTTGGTTACTGTTTCCCAGAGATTAGGTCCTTGTAGCACCTCTCAGTGGCAGAGTTAGTGAAATCTCTTTTGTAATATTTTCTTTCTAGAATATTGCATCACTTTGAGAGGCTATCCAAGGAGATGCCATGATTCTGCTGTTAGGGTATTTTCCTTCCAATATAATCATTGTTGAGTGTTTAAAACTTTGTCTGTACCTGGAAAGCACTAAGTTATAGTTAAAATTTCAACCTTTAAATTTCTCAGTTGTTTTCTTAATGAGGTTCACCAAGGCCCCAGTAATTGAGAATTTAGGATACAGGATAAAACAACCGATCAGTTAAATAATTTTGAGCCTTCCGTAGCTTCTTCTATTAAGTAAATGGACTACTGAATCATGTTTCCAATGAATAATTTATTGCATAAATCTAAATCTCCTCTGTAGTCACTCCCTACACTTCTTAATACAAAGTACAGTATTGATTTGTTCATTTAGTTTTGATATTGTAGGGACAGTTGGGCAAAAATACGACCTGGCCATCACAAGAAAAGAATTTGAATCATGGCACCAGCATCTTGTGATTTGGGGCAAATCGCAAACTCCAAGACAT
This sequence comes from Pseudocheirus occidentalis, assembly GCA_028646575.1. Taxonomy (NCBI): domain Eukaryota; kingdom Metazoa; phylum Chordata; class Mammalia; order Diprotodontia; family Pseudocheiridae; genus Pseudocheirus; species Pseudocheirus occidentalis. The sequence continues at coordinate 62,291,641 of CM053601.1, forward strand.
AAGAGAAGGAACTTGGACTTGGTCTGTCAAGGTCATTTCCAAAGGACAAATAAAAATAATCTTGAGATTTTTTAGTCTTGATGTGTTCTTATATCCTTCTAGGGGAATTACGGTCTTTAGACTGTCTCTATACATCCTCTTCTTGAAATCAGTATATTTTGTATGGGTGGAATTTTGCATAAATGTTATTGCATTTTTTGCTTTTCTTCATCTATATTATCCTACACTTCTCTTTTGTTTCTTTGGTGAGAGTTACCATAGCCGATTCCAGTGTTTTTTTTCTTCTTCTGCCTACTATTTTTGCGGCACATATCATAAATTCTGTTCACATAATTCTCATTTTTTCTTTCAAACTATTAAAATAGTATTTTGTATTTCCACATTCTCCTCAGCTTCACAGGGCTGTCTGTCTCATAAACTATTGGATCATTTTCTTTTCTTTTGCAGTTCACTGATGCCAGAAATCATTGACTTTCTCTAGAAGCCATATTTCCATCTGCTTTCAATGTTTTATATGCTTATGTTCAATGTCTTTGAGTTTTCTTCTTCCTGAGATCTTTGGTAATTTTAATTTCCCCCCCCCCATTTTCATTTTTCTGTATAGTTTACTCTCTGACTCTTTTTCCTCTGAATATTATTACTATTATTTTTCTGGAGGCTGGATCTCAAAGTATCTCAGTCTCTCCCATCTGGGCAATTCACAATTCACCAGCTTGGGCCTCTGCCTTAAATGAATTTTTGGAGGACAGAAGTAGCACCAGCAGTATGCTAACATCTTACCCTCAGGCTAAGTTTAATGGAATGCCAACCTGCTTTGGTACAATAATTTGCTCTGTTCACTGATCCAGTACCAGAAGTTCAAGTTGCTACCAACCTTGTTTCAAAAACTGTAGTTTCCATTTCTGAGGCTTTGAAAGGAGAAAGACAGATGATGTCAAGGTCAAATTGAAGCTCAGACATATCTCTTTCCTCCTTCCCAGTTCTGTCAAGCTTCTTCAGCCTGAAGCACTGGTCTGGAGGTGGGTGTCTATAATGTATCAAACACATTTCTGAAGCATAGAGTCTGTATTTCTATGGCACTGGAAAGAGGGAAGAGGAACCAATTGGGCTTAGTTGCAAGATCTTCTGTCACGTCCTTAGGTTTTATTGCAAGCCTGTATATGTGTGTGTCTGTGTGTGTGCATGTGTATGTGTGTTACATATGTGTATATGAGTACATACACATGCATATGTGTGTGTACTCATGTGCATGTGTGTTACATCTTTGGGATGATCCATTGGTCATCAGCTTCACTCAGAGTGGTGGTGCATAGTAGGAAAGAGGTGGATGAATAATCTAAGAGTTTGTATCAATTCATGGGTTTGAATTTTTTTAACCTTTTTTTTACATTCCAACTGACTATCCTAGACCTCAGAGAAAGCTGAAGTTGCCTTATCTTTGGTGCATAATTTCTATTTTGGAAAGTTTTGAGAAATCAAAAGCATTAGAAAAAATGTCTAGTCCTTTTGTTGATCATATAATTCAGCAAGCAAAAAAGGAGAGGAAAACGAAGAGGAAAATCAACATAAATGGCCAATACATTGAAAAAAGTTTGAAAATACGTGCAATGTACAATACTTGGGCTTTACCTTTTGCAGATGGTTGGCAATTTCTTCTCCTATCACTTCTTTCAAGCCATGTTTATTCTTTACAATTTTCAAATATTTACTTTTGATTTTTGAGTTCTTAATGTTAAAATTGTAAGCATTATTTGTATTGTTTTCTTGATTTTGTTTAAATAACTCATTTACAATTGGTGGAGACCTTTTCATGCTTCTCTATATTTGTTATTTCTTCCAGTAATATTCAATTATATTCAGGTACAAAACCATTGTGTAGCCACTCCCAATTTGAAGGATATATAATTTGTTTCTAATTCCTCCTCTATAAATGTTTAAATCTATGAAGACTTTTTTCTTAGCAATGACCTCCTTGAAGTGTAAGTCTAATTGAAAATATTTGGGTAAAGGATGTGTTTATTTTAGTTACTGTATTTGCTTTCCTTACTTTTGTACACTTAAAATTTGTTTTCCAAAATGGCTGTACTCATTCACTGATCCTCTACCAATGGAGTAATGGGCCATTCTTTCCATAATAACTCCAACATTCACTATTCCCATTTTTTATCATTGCCAATTTGCTCAGTATGAAGTGAAAACCAGGGATGTTTTAATTTACATTTCTCTAGTTATTAGTGATTTGGATCATTCTTTTGTATAGTTATGAACAGCTTGAAATTTTTTTTGACAATTGTACGTATTGTTTTTCTATTGATTAATGACATAGTGACATACATGAAGAAGGGCGGAGACACATTTTAATTATTCACATTTACCTCCTACCATAGCTGTGTGGAGTAGATGATTAGTTTCTTTCTAATTTTTAATGGAAATATCTTTAATACTTATGTCACGTATTTGCTTTGAATGCATTATGGAATGTAAATGCTGGTTTGCGTCTAATTTCTGCCAAACTCCAGTGTCATCAGCAGTTTTGATCTAATATGAAAGTATTTCCTAATATAAATTTTCTGTTATATCAAACATGAAATTATTGAGTTTCACTATTTCTTATTTTCCCCTTTCTAATTTTTTCCTTTAAAACATTACTACCATTTTAAAAGCAATATCATATGGTTTTGGTGACCAGGAATTTACATTGCAACTGAAATCTTTTCATAACTTCCATTCTTTTTTCCCCCAAATAAATGTTGCTATTATTTCATTAAGTTCTAAAAATTGTCACTTAGATAAAATTTAATTTAAAAACAATTAAATGTGTAAATTAATCTGTTATTTTTATTGCATTGGCACACCCAATCCATTAACACTAGGATATTCTTTCACTTGCTTGCAATTTGTGCTTTATTTCTTAAAGGACCGTTATGTAATTGAAAGTGTACAAATATGTGATGTACTTTGGTAGACTGATCCTCTGTTATTACTTAATTGTATTTAAAAGGGATATTGCTTCCTTTTATGACCTATGGGATTTTGTCGTGATTAAGTAAAACTGTTATCTATTTTGAGGGGTTTTGTTGCCTGAAACATTGCTAAAACTAGTAATAGTTCAATTAATATTATTTAATGTTTCTTGGGGATTTTTCAATAATCATGTCATCAGGAAACAAGGATACATTCTATCTTCTATTCACCTTATCTAATGTCTTTAATTGCTTTCTCTTTTGTTATGCATATTAATAGAATTTCTAGAGCTCAAATAATAATTAAATAGTAGTGGCAATAGTGAGCATCCTCATGTTATTCCTGTATTTATTGAGAAATGTCCTCATGTGTTGTATAAGATGCTTGCTTTTAGAGGGGGTAGATATATTTTATGACATCTAAAAAGTTTCCTCTTTGCCTTTACTATGTAATGTTTAAATAAATTAATATTGTATTTTTGAAGGGTTTTTCTCCATCTATGACAATTACTGTGATTTTTGATGTTTTTGTTTGTAACCATGAATAATTGTTTTCCAAATATTGAACCATTGTTGCATCCCTGGTATGAATAAAGCTTGGTAAAACAAAATGGCATCTTGGATATATTGCCGCAGTCTGTTTAAGAGGATATTATTTAATTTGAATTGATATTCATAAATCATATTGGTCTATATTTCTCTTTCATCTTTTCCTGATTTAGTTATTCTTCTAAAAGAATTATGCTAGAGTACTGTCTTTCTAAAAAAATTTATATTAATTTGTGGAAGTTTGGTTCTAATTGTTATTTAAAAGTTTGATGGTATTCCCCTGTGAATCTATTGATACAGTAAGGTATTTTTTTTTTTGCTAATTCCTTCACAGACTCTTTTATTTCCAAATGTAGTGCTAATGCAATATTTGCAGCACCCATAATCATGATAAAGATTCTGACTATAAATATTCCTGCATGGCTCTGCTCAATTGAAAAATATAAAAAACTCTTCATATAGAGAACAGAACAAAGCATTTATTTAGCCATCAGAAAACTGAATCTCCAAACCAGTAAGCCAGTTCCATCATAGTAGCAAAGAACTTAAGAAGCCATAACAACAGAGAGCCTCAGCATCCTTTACCCTTCCTACAAACCAATATAAGATCAATATTTACTCACAAATCTATCTCCTTGACTGAGCATCCTGTCTCTCCCACTCTCTCTAGCTCTGACCCATAGTTTCCTATGGCTCTCCTCTACCCTTCAACAAACTCCTCCAACCACAGGCTCCATGTGATGACATTCAGCATATCGGGGGACAGAATTTACTTCCAAAGCAATGAAGGTCTTCAAATTCCCCGTAGGCCTATAAAGGGGGGCAGGGAAGATCTTCAAATTTCCATTCCCATTACAGTATGTCTTAAAATTAGTTTGCATTATCCTAGTGCCCTAATTCATGGTCATTTTTTCTAACATTTACAAATGGTATTGCAAAAGATATGTTATTAATAATATAAAAGACTCCATGTCCTTTATGTCTTTTCTCTAGGAATTTGCTCAGTTATAAATTTTCCTTTTTGAAAAAATTATTTTATTAAACTTATCCTAAACTGAGCAGACATTGAATCCCCTGATGTTATTGGCTTACTGTGTATTGTCTTCTTGTAAATCAGTTGTTTCATTTATGAATTCAGATGTTGAGACAAAAATTTCAAAAATATAATTTTAATATTGATGTTGGTTTTACATATGATTACATAGTTTTATTGTTCATCCCCTTGTATGTTTAGAATGTTTCATTTTGTTTGATGACTACAGCTTTTGATATTTTTAGATTTACTTGATGAATAATAAATCTTGTAGCCATTAATTTGTATTTTTTTAATTCTTATTGATTTAAAATGTTTATTTGTAAGTAACATATTGTGGCAGTTTTATTTTCCTATCCAATCTGTCAGTCTTTTCCACTTAATTTAATTTTGTAAGCCCTCCACATTAAAGCTATGAGAGTTATTCATGTCTTCCTCCATTTTTCTCTGAAATATTTTTCATCAAAATTTTTATTTTCTGCTCTCTTGCTCTATGAATACAGTGCTTTGCCCTTTCTTTCAGTTTAATTTATTTTAAGGCAACCCTGTTTCCACAGATTCTCTTCTTCTCAAATTCAAAGCCCTGCTCCCTTCCCTATTTGTTACACTTTTCCCTCTTTACCAGATTTTGATTTGTATGAGTTGCTTTTTCTTGCTTCCCTTCATCTACTTTTTTTCCTCCTTTTAAAATTCAGATAAGTAGTTATTGTAATCCTCTTTCCTTTCCTCCCTTTCAAATTGTTTTATTCATATTTTTAAATGACACTTTGTGTTCGCTTTTCTAAAAAAATTTCTGTGACTCTCTTCAGTCTTTATTTGCTCTTCTGTCCATTTTATAACTGATAGAGATATTGTGCCACATAAGGAATTTTCCTATGTCCTTGACTGCGCTTGATTTACCTTTGGTTTCCCAATGGTTGTTTTCCTCATTTGCCATGAAATCTTCCAAAATCAATACTTTCACACTCTTGTGGGTATCAGTTGCCCCAAGAAGATCTGTTTCCCCTTTTCTTGTGGCAAGATAGTACTTAATTCCTGAAGACCATATAAGTAGTAAGGTCCCCATTTCTCTTTATAGAATCTGTTTTTTAGTATGAAGTATCGATCATGATTATCCATTCATACTACAAAAATAAGATTTACCCCTTTCTTTCCCTCTTTTTAATCCTTTCCTTTGCTTCTATACCCATAAAGATGTAGGTTCTCTTTGCTCTGAGAGAATACAAGAGAAATTTTCCCTCCATTAATAGCCTCTGACTGGATTGTGGTATATAACATATTCCTCTTTATCTTACCCTCCGTCTTTTTTATATGCAATCCCATTCTGTACTTTAGACACACCCACACCCACCCACACCCCCAAAACCCCCATACACTGCAAAACAAAAATTTGATTTACTAGTAGGCAGGGTACTCAATTTAGCCTATGATGTTTCAGGCCTTTATCTCCACCATCATTTCCATTTCACTTCTCCTTTCACTCAACATCATGTATGCATTAAAAAAAGTCTCCTAATAGTCTCTTTCTTGTTATTTTGTTGTTATTCTTATTTACTTTTTGTTTGTCTTCCATGTACATCTATTGTTTGAGGCAGTAGAAAAGCAAATAATACTTTCTTTGGGTACGTTTTTCACTATAGGATAATCTGAATGTATCTTTTTGATTGAACATCCATTTTTTCATAACTAATTAGGCTCAGATTTCTGATATGTCATCTGGAGTGGCACTTTAAGGTCCCTTGCTTTTGAGAATGTGTTGTCAAATTTCTTCCTGTTTTTTTTTATTGACTTGTTTATTTGCTTTTAGTGTTGCTTCTGAATTTGTTTTATCTTGCTCACTATAAAAAGATTTGATGGTCCTAGCCTTTACAGTTTCCTTCTTCCCCATTGTGAGAGTCTATGTCCTGGATTTTTAGAGTGGATATCCACTTCTGGTGTGCTGAAGTATTGAGATTCTCAGGCTGGGAGGTAAAGGTTTGGTAGCTGTAGGCAATGAGTGTGTAGCCTGAGGCCAAGTCCAAGACCCTCAATGATTCCCCTGAGGTACCCTGTTTCTTACAGTGTAACCTGTGGGGGTGGGGTGGTCTGGTTCCTTCAGGTTTCAGTGTCTGTGTCTCTGAGTTACAGCTACAGCTACAGCAGGCTCAGAGCAGGCTACAGCTGAAGACCAGAGGCAGGTCACAGCTGCAGTTGTTGATTGGCCCTGTAGTACTAAGGCATACCTGGGTTTTCTTATTAGGGTTTGCTGGCTCCACCCTACTGGGCTTAGACTCTGTATTGTCTTCTTTCCCCTTTCCTCAGCCATGTCCAAGCCTGAGGCTGTTTCCCCTAACTGAAGATTTTATTCTGGGTGGGGCATTTAACTCCATACTTTTCTGGGTCAGGGAGGGGGGATCAGAGCAACTAGACCTTATTCCTCCATCTTGGCTTCTGGAAGTATGGGTGTATAATTTTAAACATTCAGGCTACCCCAGGGAGAGCCACTGACTCTGCTGTTGGCCCCGAGTTTTTTCCTACGCGGGTTTGATGATCCTCTGCCCTGTGGGGAGACGGCCAGGCTGGGTGAGTCTGCTGGCTGGGGCTTCTTCTCGGTATGCTGTATTCTGCTCTCAGCTCCACACTGGTGTGGCTCCCTTGTTTTCAGAATTCTCCTTACCCAGACCTGAGTAGGCACTTTCCTGGACTGGGAATCTGCCACTCTCACAATGGGTTCTGTCACTCTTAAATTCGTTCAAATTCACTTTTTAGCCTTTAGTGACAGGATTGTTGGAGGACCATGGCAAGGTTACTGCTTCCTTTCCACCATCTTAGCTCTGCCTCTACCTGTGTTTTTTCAGTGGGTCAAAATAATCTTGTGTTACTTGACTTTATTTTTGATAGTCTTTCTCCTACTTCCTCATAGAATTAGTCAAAATTGTTTTATTTAGCCACTATGTATCTTGGAATTTCCAGCTAGAATTTGATTGTCTTCTGGAGCACTCTATGGATTTCTTCAATTTGCAGTTTTTTCAGAAATTCTTGGCAGTTTTCATGTATTTCGTGCATTACAGTGTTGGGTTTAAAAACAAAACGTTTTGTGGTTTTAAGGGAGATCTCTAGTTTTTAAGTTGTTTAAATATATTATTTTTTGAGATCAATGTATTTTATGTGAATGGATTTCATGTTTCATTGTGATATGTTGCTTTTTCTTCTATTCATTTAGATTTCCCTTTACTTCTAGGTATTTATACTCCTGATCAATAATTCTCTCTTTTCATTCTTTGAAGAGGCTGTAATGTTTTTTATTCTTTTAATTGCTTTTACTATGCAGGCAGACCATAAATTCTATTTTCACACTTCTTATTTCTTGATAAACCATTCAGAAAAAAAGTTCTCTTTTGATGCTCTCCTTAAAAATCCACAGGGCACTCAGTCTCATTAGGTATTGATTTCTTTTACTTTGTCTTTTAATATTTATTCCTAGATGTTTGTACTCTGCTGATCTGGAGAACATGTTCCATTATATTAATATTTATTCATTTTTCTGCTTATGCTTAAGATTTCTGAGTTGTTTTTTCCTCTTACAGTCTATAACAATTTTAGTGCCCCCTTTTATATTCCTGTTTTGTTCATTTTCTGATTCCTTCACTTCCGTTGGTTATTTTCCTGGGGAATAGACTTTCAAACCATCTCAGTTACCTGCCATTCTAGGTAAATCATGTTTCATTTGCATCAATCTCTGCCCCCAATTGACTTATTTTATAGACTTATAAGTATTTAACATTCTTTTCCTTATATTGTTCAAATTTTTGCATTATTTTCCCCCCAACTCTCCCTTCCTCCCAGCCAAATAAAATGCTTCCCTTGTAATAAATATGCATAGTCAATAAAACACATACATACTTTTGTTCAATTTGAAAAATATCTAGTTGTTTTGTGTACTTAGAGTCCAACATATCCCTGTGAAGGGGAATGTGGTGGGTGAAGTAGTGAGAAACAAGTTTTATCATCAGTCTTCTGAAACCATGAATGACCATTTCATTGAAAAGTTTTGTCAATTACATTATTTTCCTTACAATATTGTAGTCATTGTACAGTTTTTTCTTGTTCTGCTTAACTTGACTCTGCATACATTTCCACCCCAGGATTTCTGAGGTTTCTTTGGATCTGCCCCTTTTATTATTTCTTAAAGTACAATTTCCTATTACATCGATATACCATGATTGGTTAATTTATCTCTCAATTGATGATCAGTCACTTCCAATTTTTATCTGTAACAAAAGTGTTCCTATAAATAATTTTGGCATACATTGATGTATTTTCTTTCTATCTTTGACCTCTTAGGAGCATATTACTAGTAATAGTATTAATTGGTAAAAGGAGAAGCATAATTCTTCACTTCCATGTGTGTTTCATTTTGGCAGTCAGAAGAAACCTATGAACCTCTTTTAGGAGTAATGCCTTTAAATAAATAAAATAAAATACATAGGGCAAATATTGGCAAAAATGAAAAAGGTTATTTTCTGTCATCCTAATTTTGGGGATAGGAACTCCTGAGGTACTGTGGACTTTGGGTTAATAACTATGGTACTATAAGAAGAAATCAAATCTCTACTGAAAATATGTGCTTTCTGTATAAAAATGATACCAATTTACTTACTATTTTTATGACCTTGGAAAAGGTATTCTCCTTCTCTTGCCCTGATTTTTACATTTTAATAAAGAAGAGATAAATCAAATGATTTCTGAGATTCCTTCCATTTTTAATCCTATGATCCTAAATTTATTTAATCTCTTTTCCCAAAATTTTTGCATTCTCCATAGTTCTGTAGCTCTACTATTAGCCTTCATTTTATTCTTACTACTTTTTATTTCATTTTTAATCCCTCAAATGAAAGGAAATGAAAAAAAATAAAGCTAGATTTCTGGGGGTACACAGTGACAGATTTATTAGGTTCTAATTTCCTATTTTAACTTTCAAGGACATAAAATAATGTGCAAACTGTAGTCCTTGAATCACTTTATTTTTGCCAAATTCAAAGGAAAATAATATATCCAGTATTTCTATAGACTTTTGCTCCAAATAACTAAAAGAAAGCAAAATGGTAATTAAGTGATAATGCTCAGATATTTTAAACTCCTTTTAAATGAATGGTGAGGTAAGATAAAATGGCCATTAGAAAATTAAAAGTATTCAACTTTCAGATTCAAGTAGTTGGCTGCCAGGCTATCTGCAAAGGACATCAGGCTCATAGTACATTTCTTGTTATGTCATTATCTGATCAATTTAAAATTGATTTATGGCAGCATATTCACCACCCCATCTCCAACTATTGAAAGTTTAATCATTCTTTTTAGGGTCAGTTCAAATGTGTTATTCTCCATGGTACTTACCTTCTCTTATTCCTCCAAATAATAATAATCCTTACCATTTAAGGACTTAAATAAGACTTGAGTTGCATCTTTCTTGTGTTTTTAATGTCCATAATTTTATAAGAATATTTTGTTCACTTTTCAAAGATGTTTTATTAGCTTTTAAGAAATTATATCTTTTGTTTTTAGTTTTCAACGTGGACTCCCATAAGTTTTAATTTTTCTCCCCCTTCTTCTCCATCCCCCACAAAAGCCTTACAATCTGAGATAATACATATATTAAGCACATAGAATATTTTAAGATGTCTTATTCTCCTCCTCCACTGAGATACCCAAAAGAATAGGCTCTTTTGGTAGTTTTTTTTTTTCTCACCTGGCATACAGTTTTGTATATAGTAGGTAAGTATGTAAAACAGAATCTTATGTTTACAGAATTTGTTTTTTCCATTTTATTTTCCCTGCACAGTAATGATACAGTCTCTTAATTTTTTGCATAGTTCTTTCCAAATATCTCATTTTATTCCTTTAACAACCCGTGGAGATAAAGAATTACAGTTTTGCCCATTTCACAGATTTGGAATTTGAGGCAAACACTGAGGACCTTGACAGGATCATCAAGTTATTAAGTTTCTCAAGCTAAATTTCAATTAAAACTCTCTTGTCTCTAGGTCCAGCATTCTATCCACAGTGACATATGGGAGAATATTATTAAAGATGTGGGTGAGTAGCTAACTGGAAAAAATCAATTTTTTGAGGTCAGTTTTTAGTACAATTATGAATTAAAAAGCAAAAATGAAAATTACCACATCATAAAATATTAGAATCAAACAGGTAAGGACACTCTTAATGAACTTTGCCAAAAGAGAACAGTGGTAGTAATAATAATTTCATAATTTCTTAATAATATTTTTAAGCCAATTTTACTAGGTTTTAAACTCCTTGACAATTTCAGTATTTCTTCAAGGTGCAGTTGTGGTGTCATCTGCTTTCAGAGTCAATTTCATAGGATACTTCTGGGAACCAAAATGGTGGAATAAGCAGTAAGTTGCAATCACTTCTCCTTTTTTGCCACTTAAAATCTATCTATCTATCTATCTATCTATCTATCTATCTATCTATCTAATCTCCCCAGGAAAAATCTTGGAAGAGTAGAATCAGCAGAAAGACAGGGTGTAGCAGTCTTTTAGCTTGGGAAATGTGGAGGATCAGCAAGAAAGATCTTTCACTAAAGTAAAAGGGGAATGCACTCCAGGAAAGGAAGTATACCAGTGAGTTTGTGGCAAGCCCCACCTCGGCAAAAAAGTAGGAAATCCTGAGGCCCAGAGTGATGAAGGAGGCAAATTCCAATACCAGGACCTCCAATGCATTTTAGCTTAGCCATGGACACCAACAGACTTCAGTTCAGAGAACCACTATGTGCACTGGAGCAGCCCCAAACAGGAAGGTGTCCCCTTTGTGTTGCAATGCAGCCCTGGTTGGGTGTAAAGCCAAGCACTAGCGTCTTTTCAGAAGAATGCTACTGTGAACAGCTTTTAAGGTTCTGTACACAGCACAGTATACACTAAATTCCATAACAAATCAAAATAAAACATTCACAGTAAATCAAAGTACAGCATTAACAATGTTACAACTTATCTTAGAAAATCAAAACAAAGCATTCACAACAACTTATCATCAGAAAATACACAGACCCTCCACCCCTAGGTCACTAGTAAATTGACAATGTCTCAGTCAATACACAGTATCCAAGTAAAGTCTTCTTTCAGCTTGGCTCAGGGTGGTTTCTCAGATTCCCTGGATACTCTTCCATGGTCCCAGATCCTACCTGGATTCACCAAACTGTCACTTGGGTTCAAAAAGCAGACAGATCCCTGGTCCTTGTATAGCTCTCTGTGCAGCTCCTGCTCCACATTGGAGCTCACAGTGTCCAGTCCATCCCAAATCCTTCACAGTCTCTGTTCCTGGGAAGTCAAGGCTTAACAAAGCCACAAATAGACAAAGTCTTAAATCCTTCACAGTCATGCTTCCACAGTCTTTTGGCAGCTTGGGGAAGCCCTTAGACTCAGCAGAAGTCACAGCTGGCTCTGAGAATCAAAATCACTCCATCCAGGTTTTCAAAATCAAAATCATTCTTTTCAGCCTGGGGGTGGGTGGGGTGGGGTGGGGTGGGGTGGGGGTGGAGGGGTTTGTGTGTGGGGAGGGGTTCCTCTTCAGTCTCCTTGGCTCCTCTTCAGCCTCCCTGGCAGCAGCTTCTGCCTCCACAGAGTTTGCTCCAAGAAGATCTGACTCTCCCTCTCTGGTTTTTTTCTTATATACAGTATTGCCCCTCCCTGTTCAGTCCCATCAGGAACAGGAGACAGGAATTAATACTTTCTGTTTCTTCAACAGAGGCTTAATCTAAACTAGTTTCTATGTACCTCTTAACTTAGCAATACAAAAGGAACTTCAAATCCCATTACTGTTGGAAGAGTGGGGAGAGACATCATTCAGCAGCAGACCTCCAATTCCTTCACTGCAATCCCAGGTGAGTAGACTTCCCCCAGCAGCTGGACCTCCATGGGCTTCAACACAGTCCAGAGTTGTCAGGTATCCTCCAACAGCCAGATCTCTTTTTCCTGCTTCAGCTCAGCCCCAGCAAGCTAATCTAACTAATCTAGTCAAACCTCTTTGTGCTTCAGTGCAGCATGGAAAAATAAAAATCTTGTCCTCAGCAAATTCTAAACACCACCATTAGGACTCCATCTCAGCAAGAAATAAGCTACCAGACTTCTAGAGCCTCAAGCAGCCAGCATATGGAGCCGCAGAACACAAATCCAGTGACCAGTCCTGTGGCTACAAGCACAAGAAGCTTGGGATGGTACCTCCATGTGTTCCAATAGCAGAGCTCAACTTTAGAAGCTAAGAAATAGGCAAACGTAATAAACAAGAAGCAAAAAAGAACACTGACCACAGAGAATTATGACGGTGACAGGGAAGATCAAAACACAAACTCAGAAGAGAACAACATTGTCAACATACCTACATTTGAAACTTCAAAGGGGAATACAAATTGCTTTGAAGCCTAAAAAGCTTTCTTGGAAGACCTCAAAAAGGATTTGAAATGCCAAATAAGAGAAGCAGAAAAAAAAAAACATGGGAAATGAAATGGGAGGTATATAAGAGAGTTAATAGCTTGGAAAAAGAAGGACAAAAAAAATGACAGAAATACAATTGGCCAAATGGAAAAGTAGACACAAAAATCCACTGAAGAGATCTCCTTAAAAGGCAGAAATGGTAAACCGGAAAAGGAAGTACAAAAGTTAACTGCAGAAAACAACTTATAGGAATTAGAATTGGGCAATGGAAAGGTAATGATTCTAAGAGACATCAAAAATCAGTCAAATAAAATCAAAAGAAAGTAAAATAGAAGAAAATGTAAAATATCTCACTGGAAAATAGAAATTCTCAAGTAAATCTGCCCTTAGGTTGTAGAATCAGAGGATAAAATAGTCATTAAAAGAATCCACTGATCACCTCCAGAAAAGGATCCCAAAGTGAAAATTCCAAGGAATATCATAGCTAAATTACTGAATTTTCAGGTCAATGAGAAAATACTGTAAGTAGTCAGAAAGAAACAATTTATATATCATGGAACAACAATCAGCTAGAATTATGTAGGACTTAGCAGCTTCTACATTAAATGATCACAGGACTTGGAATATGATATTCTGGATAGCAAAAAAACTTGTTTTGTAACCAAGGATCAACTAACTAATATAACTGAGCATACCCTTTCAAAGGAGAAGATGTACATCCAATGAAATAGGGGACTTCCAAACCCGGCACAATAGAACTTGAAAGAATTCACTATCAGCTCTTGAAAAGATTCCCAAAAGAAAACACCTAGGAACATTATAGCCAGGTTCCGGAGTTTGCAGACAAAGGAGAAAATATTACAAGATTCCAAGAAGAAACAATTTGAATACTGTAGAAACACAATCAGGATAACCCAAGATCTAGCAGTTTCTTCATTAAAAGATTGAAGGGCCTGGAATATGATATTCAAGAGATCAAGGGAGCTAGGATTACAACCAAGAATCCCCTACCCAGAAAAATTGAGTATAGTGTTCCATGGGAAAATATGGTCATTCAACGAGGTGATGAAAAAAAAAAACAGAAATAAATAGACAATTTGACATTTAAATACAAGAAGCATGAGAAGGGAAACATGGACAAGAATTCATAAGGAACTTAACAAAGTTGAACTATTTTCATGCTAACAGGGAAAAATGATAATTGTAACTTATGAAACTTTCCTCAGTATGAGGATAGCTGAAGGGAATATAAATATGTATGTGTGTGTATACACACAAATACATGTCTACATACTAGGATATATATGCACATGAAAACATATGTGAGTATGTGTGTATATGTGTACATAGACAGAGGGCACATCAATTGAATAGGATGGGATAATATTTCAAAAGGTGAAATTGAGAGGTGGGAAAGGAATAGAACAATAGGACACAGAGAGAGACAAAATGGGGTTAATCATCTGATATAGAAGAGGCAAGGGAGAGCTATTACAATGGAGGGGAAGAACAGGAAGGCAAAAGGGAAAGGGTCAACATTAATCTCATTGAATTTGGCTTAGGGAAGGAATGTCATACACTCTAAAGTGGGTATCTTGGCCTACAAGAGAGCAGGGGGAAGGGGATGAGAGGGGGGAGGATGGAGGGGAGGGCAGGTTGGGGAGGGTTGTTAGAAGGACATGCTTCTGTAAAGGGACAGGGACAAAATAAAGAATAGAACAAGTGGGGTGTGGGTAAATAGGAAGAAGAGAAATAAAGTCAGTCTTTCACAATATGTCCATTGAGGAGATGTTCTGCGTAATTACACATGTATGGCCTGTGTTGAATTGTTTGTGTTTCCAGAGAGGATGGGTGATGAGGGAGGAAGGGAAAGAATCTAGAATTTAAAGTTCTAAAATCAAGTGCTAAAAATATGTATGTGCATGTGTGTGTGTATGTGTGTGTGTATAATCATTATTCTTATTTACATGCAACTGGGAAATGAGATATACAGGAACAGGAGATCCATCTTGCCCTACCAGAAAGTCAGAGGGGTGATGAGAGGAGAAATAGGAGAGAGTGGTTAGGGGTAGGGGGTATACAATGGGATCGCTATTTTGGGGTGGTGGGTAGGAGAAAGATGGGGAGAAAATCTGTTACTCAAAATCTCATGGAAATGAATATTGTAAACTAAAAACAAATAAAATCTTAAAAAAAAAGACCAGAGCTCAACAGAAAATTTGGTCTTCAAATATAAGACACACATAACAAAGTAAAAAGGAAGGAAAAAGACATGTTATTCAATGAAGGTCAACTATTTATATTCCTACATGGGAAGATAATGCCTGTAACTCTTTAGAAATATGGTTTTTTAT
>CM053601.1:62307465-62351667 GCA_028646575.1 Pseudocheirus occidentalis
TTTGTTAGATTTGTTTAAGAAGTAAATGGTAACATTGGAGAAATCAGTTTTAGGGCTAATAATGGGGCTGGAAGCCAGAGTGCAGAGAGTTTAGAAGAGAATGAAAGAAGAGGAAGTGGAAGTATTAGTTGTAGACAACCTTCTCAAGTTTAGAGACAAAAGTGAGATGATGCGTGGGGAAATAGCTAGTGAGTATGATGTATCAAGTGAGGGATTTCGTTTTTTGAGCACGAGAAAACATAAGTCTCTTGATAGGTAATAGAAATCACCCAAGAGATGAACAAAAATTAAAAATTTAGTGGAAAAATATAGATAATTTGGGGAGGAGGGAATTTGATGAAGAAGATGGGATGGAAAGAGGTCACTTGTGTATTCTTGCCTTGGCAAGAAGGGGCACATCTTCACTTAAGACAAGTGTAAAGGAGGAGGGAAGGAATCTGAGCCATGTGACATGAGGAGTAGCATTAAAATAGAGCTGAAGTTGAATGCCCTGGAGTTTTTTGGTGAAATGTAAGACAAAGTTCTCTACTTAATGGTTGGAGGGAGTGTAATTGACATTAGCAGTTTGAGTACAGATGAAACATTGTTAAAAAAAAAACAACTTTATAATGCAGTGTTGAGAGCAATGGAGTAAGAGTTCAAATCCTGGCATCTGGATTTGGGTTAAAAACAAAAAAAAAATAAAAACTCTTATTTTTGAAACCTGACTCGGAAACACTACCAGTATGACCAAAATACTACCTCTCTAGGCTTCGGTTTCACTACATAGGACATGGTCTATAATTCGCAGGATTTTTTCGAGGACTAAATAAAATAATGCCTATAAAGCACTTTGCAAATCTTAAAGTGTTATTATATAAATGCTAGTTTTGAGAATTATATTTAAAGGGAAGGTGCTGATTTAAATAACTTCTTGTCTATAATTGTATGATTCTTTTTTTTTTGACGGGTAAGGGAGGGCAGTTGGGGTTAAGTGACTTGCTGGAGTTCACATGGCTAGTAAGTGTTAAGAGTCTGAGGTCGCATTTGAACTCAGGCCCTCCTGATTCCAGGGCTGGTGCTCTGTTCACTGTGCCACCTAGCTGCCCCTAATTTTATGACTCTTGATTGGGTTATGTAAAAATAGACACATGATAGAGAGTGTATGATTGCTAAAATATAGGGTACACTACTTGAGGGTATATTCAAATTCACTATTTTTCCTCTGAGATAGGCATGAAAGGCAGCAAATACTCCTTGAACAAAAAAGAGCCTTTAGCTGTCTTTCTATTGGCCTTAAATTTCCTAGAACCTCCAACCTAAAACAAAACAAAACAAAAACCTTCCATTTTTCTAGAGATTATCATATGTATGTATGTCTACATACATGTATGTATATACACATACATACATGCATGCATACACACACACACACACACACACACACATATATATATATATAATGTCTTGTTCCATGAATTTCAAAAGTATACCCATTCTCATATTAGTTTTTGAAACTGTTTGCAGGACTCTGTTTGGGGCCTTTTATTTCTTCTTTCTGTATGCTATTTTACTTGGTGATCTCATCAGCTGAAAGGAAATTGATTATTATCTCTATATCATCTAATATCTGATAATAACTGATATATAATACAGATACATATAATATCTGATAATAACTGATAACATCTTATCAGTTTTAAAAGCTACCCCTCTACTATTAACTCTGACACCTCATTATATGCAAAATAGGATGAAAAATATGCAGTGACATTGGCATCTGGCCTCCCCTTTAAGACTAATTACTGCATTTTAGAGTAAATCATATTCTTCATCTGTGCCAAAAGAGCTTAATTTTTCTATGTGATTGTTGAATCTTCAGTACTGAGGGAAGATGTAACAGCTAATAGCATTACATCCTATGAGGCCTTTTCTGCCTGAGAATGCTGCCCTGTGTTTCTGCAGTGTTTTAATGTCTGCTGCTCTTTTTATGGAATCCATTATCTGAAGCTCTTCAGCATCCTGGGGACCACCATTTGTACAGAATTGCTCTGTAAGTGTTGTGCACTATGGTGTTTTTGAGTGATTCTAATGTCCATGACTATTCATTGCTTTCAAATGTGTGGTGATTTCTCAAAACACTTCTTGAGCCCCCCTTCTGTTTAGCTATCTCCCAAATCTTTCTGGGTAGCCTTTACCAGGGTTCCCTGGTGTGTCTGTCTGCCCTGTCTTATCATGTGGCCATCATAGGAAAGTCAATTTGAAGTGATTCTTTTTTTTAAATTTATGAATTGACTTACTTTAAGACCTCATTTGAGTGAGAATGATGAATTAATAAATACTAAGCAGAAAGTACATGTTTTCATAGCTGTGCTTTATTGAAAATGATCAGAAGAAATTTGAAAGAGTACTTTAATTATAGACTTTGTGTGTAGTTAGCTATTAAAATGCTTTTAAAAGAATATTTCCAATAGTTTAAACATTTTCCAGTAATTGTGATTTTTTTTAAATAAGAGAATGAAAGGAAAAGTGTTTCTGTACACATTATTAGAAATAAAAGCTGGTACAGACCCATACTGAGTAAATCTACTTTTTCTGGAATTAAGAATTAAATACAATTTCAGAAATTCTCAGGAAAAAAAAACTGTAAGCAGTGAAAATAAAATTCAATAACTTAGTCAAACATCATACCAAAAATGAAGAACATGAGCTCATTTTGCATCAGTACTTTTTTCATATGAAGGATATACAAATCTTGACATCATAGCTCATACAATGCTGAGCATGCACAGTACCAACAAAATCAAGTAAAAATGACAAATTTAAGAAATATTTCCCTTTTACACGCTTTTTTTTGTACTTGGTTGGCAAAGTGTTTGATGAAATTAACCAGGGCATCTTGTAATTTAACACAGTTTAGGGATTTTTTTTGTCTTTGGACAGCAAAAGTATTTTTTGGGGGGGAGGGTACAGTATAAAATGTAAGAAGATTAGAAAAGTAGGAAGAAAGCTAGGTTGTGAAGAACTTTGAATGCCAAACAAAAGATTTCCTATTTGATCCTGAGGGAACCACTACAATTTATTGAACAGAAGAGACATGGTCACACTGTAACTTTGAGAAAATGACTCCTGAAGCTGAATGAAGATTGGACTGGAATGCTGCAGGCAGACCTACCGGGAGGCTATTGTAGTAGTTTAGACATAAGGTGATAATGGCCAGCACTAGGGTAGTGACAAAATTAGAAGAGAAGAGCGGGGCCAGAATATGTTTGAGAGATGGTGCAAAAATAAAATTCACAGACATTGGCAATAGACTGGATATGAAGGTGAGAGATCACGAGTAATTACACGCAGCATGTGAACCTAAGGGACTGGGAGGATAGTAGTGCCTGCAAAAGCAGTAGGGAAGTTTGGAAGGGGAGAAAGATTAGGGGAAAATATATTGAATTCAGTTTTGAATTTGTTGAGCTTAAAAGGCTACAGGATAATCAGTTTAAGATGTCTGAAAAGCAATTGGAGCATAAAACTAGAGGGCAGAAGAGAGAGTTGGGTTGCATAGGTAGATCTGGGAATCATTAGCTAGAGATGATAATCAATTTCCTTTCAGCTGATGAGATCATCAAGTAAAATAGCATATAGAAAGAAGAGATGAAAGGCCCCAAACAGAGCCCTGCAAAGCACTAGTAGTCATGTTCTGGATGAGGATGTAGTAAGGGAAACTGAGAAAGATGGATCAGAGAAATTGCAGGAAAGTGAAGAGACAGTGGTATCCCCAAAACGTAGAAGAGCAACTAAGAGGATTATCAACAAGATCAAAAGCTACAGAGAGATAAAAAAGAATGAAGATTGAGAAAAGGTAATTGGATTTGGCAATAAAAGACCAATGACTTTGTTGAGAGTAGTTTATTTTGCATACATCAAAGAATGCACCTGGGATACCCACACAAAAAAAATGCTGTTGAACAGGAAGTATCTCCACAGCAAATATCTCTGATCAAACTTTTAAACAATGTATACTGGAATTGTTATAGAATATATGGTCAAAAGTTTTTTCTTAATAGAAAAGTGGTTACGAGATTAAAAAAAATAAGCAGATCTTGAAATAAAAAATACATCAATAATCAACAGAAAGCTCCAAATCATTCATAACAGATAACATGCAAATTAAAATACCTCTGAGTTTCTTATTTCATTTTTATCAGAATGGGAAAGATGAATATGGTCATTAGTGAAGGGCCAACAGGAAGCTAGACATACTAAGACTTTGTTGATTAAATCATGAGTTAATCCAAATATAGCAAATATGAGGAATTATGTGAGAAAATTCACTAAATATTTTATACCACTTGATCCCACAATATTCCTACTGGGAATGCAACATCAAGGAAGTCCAAGACAGAGACGAAGAATAGATACAGATAGAAAAATAGATATGATATGATATTTCATATATGTGAAATTTCATAAATTTGAAAATATTTGTTATAGTGGTTATTTGTGTTTTCTAAAGCACACAACTAGAAATAATCTAACAACTTGGGGAACTGACTGATCAAATTGTGGTCTATAAATATTGTGATAAATTATTACACTATTAGAAACATGAACAAGAAGAATTCAAAGAAGCATGGGAGTATTTGTATGAAACAATTGCTACAGAGAGAAGTAAGCAGAAGCAAGATAATAATTTCTTCAATAACCACAATAGTATAGAGGAAAACACTGAAAGAAATCAGTTCATTTCCTAACCCCAACCATCTCATGAGGAAGGAGTCCCCCTTTTTTCCATAATGGGCAATGTATTATGAGAAGTATCCAATGTTTTGGTTTATCTTGATTAGTAAAAGAGAGGGTTTTATTATTGAAAAAACGTTGACACTGGGAAGAGACATTTAAAAAAGCAATAATAATAGATGTACATTAAAAACAAACAAATTACTGAGCCATATTCTACCAACAAAGAATTCATTTAGTAAAAAAAAAACTAGAACAAAGATACAGAAGTATGTCTGTGATATGCTTTGGGGTTTTTTGGGGGGGCTGGGGAAATCTATCCAAAATCATCTCTCAGTGGAAAACACAGTTAGAAGTTTTTGATGTAGCTATTCACTCTGCCAGGAAGATAACACTCATTGTAGTTATGAGACTTTGAGCAAAATCTGGTTGCCCAGAGAAGTTCAGTATTGCACATCAGTTCATGATAATATGCTAGCAAAAGTTCTGAAAAAAGGACAATGATCTCTCATTTTCCCAGTCACCAACTGAGTGAAGCAGGGCTACGTGCTTGCCCTCATGCTTTTTATTATGATGCTTTCAGCAGTGTTGTCAGACATCTTCAACAAAGCTGAAAATGGCATCAAGATCAGCCACCACACTGATGGTAAATTATTTAACTTGAAAAGGCTACAAGCCAAGACTAAAGTGGAGGGAGAGTTAGTGCATAACTTTTTGTTCACAAATGATGGTGTACTCAGTGCAGCCTCTAAGGCCAAGATTCAACAAAAAGCACAGATTGATTCTCTGCTACTTGTCATAATTTTGACCTAACAATTAATACCAAGAAAACAAATGTTCTACACCAATCAGCACCACACCATTCATACATGGAACCATTGATTTCAATAAATTGAAAAATTTTGAATACTGTGGATAAGTTCACATACCTTGGCAGGATACTTTCCAGGGATGTCCACGTTGATGAGACACATGTTGCCATATCTAGCTTAGTGTTTGAGAGACTCTGAAGGAAAGTGTGGGAAAGAAGAGGTATTACTTAGATTGCCTACCAAACTGAAAGTCCACAGAACCATTATTGTCTACCTGTGAAATCTGGATAGTATAGAATGGAATCATGCCAGGAACCTGAATTGCTTCCATTTTAATTTTCTTAGGAACATTCTAAAGATCACCTGGCAAGGTAAGGTACCAGGTACTGAGGTTCATTCTCAAGATAAACTTCCAGGCATTGAAATTTTACTGCAGAGAGTGCAATTCTCATGGGCTGGCCATGTTATTCCAATGCCAAAGGTACATTTGATTAAAAAACTATTTTATGGAGAATTCACACAAGGGAAGCGCTCACATGGAGATTAGAAGAAGTAATACAAAGACACTCTCAAATTCTCTCTGAAGATCTTTGGAATCAATTGAATTATATGGGAGAGACTGGCAAAAAACATAAACAAAAATGCCCAGCATGGTGAGCTGGCATCAAAGAAAGTGCTGTGCTCTATGACAAAGCAGATTCACAGTATCTCAGAAGAAATGCAAGATGCTCAAATTTAGAGATATCTGTACTCCAAATGCTCATATAGATTATTTGTACCTGACCTATGGTAGAGCTTTCAGAGACCATATTGTTAGGGTCAGCCACACTGAGACACAATGTATTTGACTCAACTATGGTGATATTTTCTTGATCTTCTTGTTTTTTTTATGTAGGAATATAGAGATTCATTATTAATATATCAAGATTTATAGATCAGTTACAGTATAATTGCCAACAGAACTGTTCTCCCACATCCTATGACCTATTCATTTGAACTGGTTAATAAAAATTTATTTTTCCAATGTAGAAGATAGATCATACACTGGACCTAGGACCTCAGTAGCTGTAAGGATACTGGGAATAATCTACCCAAGCCCTTCATTTGACACATAAGGAATGAAGGTCAGAGGTTGAAATGATTTACCCAGTGTGACATGAGTAAGGAGAAGAGCCAAGATTCAAAACTAAGTGAGCTGATTCCAAATCCAGGAGTTATCAAACCATAGTGGGAGAATATGCAAGCTGTAAGGTTCATTTACAATTAAGGGGTTTGAAAGTGTAGCCTCCCCTTATGCTTATTAATAAGTCTTTTCCTCTCCTGTGTTCCATAATGAATTGCTAAATACACAGTTAGATTTTCACATGATGGGAAACCTAAAACTACATTTACTGGAAGTTGCTCAACCATGGATTGCTTAGACATTCTTAGCTTGAAAAGAATAATTTTTGTACATCCATTCCAGAATTTCAGAAATACTGCTTTACCTTTAATTTATTTAAAAAACACTCATACTTTTTAAATTGGATTTTAAATATTGTGTTACTATTTTACTAATAAAAGTCAGTATTTAGATGGTGCCTTAAAGTTTGCAAATCACTTTATACATGTTAACACATTCAATCTTCAAAACAAATCTGTGAGATACTTACTATTATTTCCACTTTCATTAAAAACAATTTATTTTCTCCCCCTCATTCAATAAAACAAATTCAATAAGCACTTATTAGGCATCTACTTTGTGTCAGGCACTGGGCTAAATGATGAAGATACAAAAAGAAAAAGAAATACAGTCCTCACAATCTAACTAGGAAGACTATACACAGAAAAAGGAAGCTGTAAGATGGGGTTGTGCAGGATAGAGACATCTTGTTTGATGGAATTCAAAATAAGCTGAATGGAGTCTCAACCTTGGGAAAGAAAGAAAAAAAAATCCTTTGTAATAATTATGAATAGTCAAGCTAAAGAAATTCTCTCATTTTCACTGTACAAAAACTCATTCAGCATCATGAGTCTGTCACCTTTTTGTCAGACAAGTAGACATTGCACTGATGGGATCATGGTTGATCATTGCACTGACCAGAATTGTTTTTCTGGTTCCACTAACTTCACTGTTCATACAGGTCTCTTCAGTGTTTTCTGAAACTGTCCCTGTTGCAAATTCTTACGGCAAAACAAATATTCAATTACATTAAAACGCCACATTTTAATTAGCAGTCTTCTAAATGATGAATCCCTTATTTTCAGCACCTCACTACTCCAAAGAGCTGCTATAATTTTTCTTTTTTACATACTAATCTCTTTCCTCTTTCTTTGATCTTGTACAGGGTACAGGCCTAGCAGTGAAAGCATTGGGTCAAGGGGTTTAGTTCCACACACAGTTTAATAACTTAGAGTGCATAGATCTAAAAGCTCCCACATTTTTGTATAGTCCGCTATATATCCCAGAATGCTTTTACATACTTTCTTTCCCTGAGATTCTTTCTCAAGTGTTACTTCCTGAAACAAAGAAGAAAATAGCTATTTAGATTCACCCTTATATTATGAATTTAAATACATTTCACTTCGAGAATTCTTTGGGAGATTGCCTGTTTTTCCCTTAAGGGTCAGTATTATTGATTGTACGATTCTTGCTCAGTCACTGTTTACCTCTTTTCAGAGATGGATTGCTTTAAAAACACTAATTAACCCTTTGAACTTATTCTGACTTTTATTAAAAATCTTCACAGGATCATAGATTCAGAGTTTTAAGGGATTTTCCTAGTACAACCCCCCCCCTCCCATTTTATGTATAATGAAACTAATGCCAGGAATACTGAAGTGTCTTTCCCTAAATCCCATGGGTAGGAAGTAAGAGAGTAAGTTTGACTTCAGGCCTTTAATTATAGCTTCAGCATTCTTTACCTTGTATCATTACCAACAGTGAGCCAGAGAATGGAGATATACAAAGGGGATGGGCTAAATTCCATCAATTTCTGGATTAGTGTTCACCACAAAGTAACAATGGAAAAGTATTTCACTTTCTCTTGGCTCATCAGGTTTCTCACCTCTAAAATAAGGGAATCCTACAGGATCTCTGAGGTCTCTTCCAGCTCTAGACTTATAATTCAGTTACTAGGTCTGCTCTAGTATTTCTCTCAAATCTATAAATTAACTTGTGATTCTCCCAAGACCTGAAGTAAAATCTAGCCTCAAGATACTTACAGACTATGTGACCCTAGATAAATCACTTAACCTTTTTTGCCTCACTTTTCTCATCTATCAAATGAACTAGAGAAGGAAATGGCAAACTATATGACTATCTTTGCCAAGAAAACCCCAAATAGGTTCACAAAGAGTTAGACTCAACTGAAAAATTATTAAGCAACAACCGGCTTTCAAGTCAGAGTATGAGAAACTGATGAAGTATGAAATGTGAAGCTGAAGTAATCTCCGTGCTGATGAGTGTCCTGGTGATGTGCTTATCAGATAATGAATTTATTCTCAATGTGACAAGATTAAGATAATGATGGAGTTGAAATGAAGCAGAGTAATTGGGGCAATAAAGCCACATATATACCCTGCAGATCCATAACATTAGGAAAATGTGTTCTATTTTCAATAAGGAAAATATAATTTTACCATTTTTTATTAAGCAGATCTAATTTAAATCAGATCTTAATCAAGACATGCCCATCTCTAATCTGAAGGAAAAAAATAGACACAGTAGAAAAACAGAATTACAGACTCAGAACCTAATTTAAAACTTATACAGTCCAATCATTTAGTTGGCAAATATATTCATATTTTATTATCCCAGAAAAGTGAATCTCTGCTTTGCCTTTTCAGATCCAGTGGCAAAAATAACTGATAATTAATCAAAATGCAAGTTCTTTATTTTTTTAACATTCATTAAAAAAAATTGTGTTCTAAATTCTCTTCCCCCTCCCTTACCCATTGAGAATCAAGCAATATGAACTTAATTATATGTGGCATAATGCTAAACATATTTCCATATTTATCATGTTACAAAAAATAAAATAAAAATATGCTTCAATGCTGTACTGAGAGATAATTAGTTCTCTCTCTGGAGGTGAATAGCATTTTTCATTATAGATTCTTTGGAATTGCTTTGATAATTGTCTTGATCTGAGATGCTTAGTTTTTCACTGTTGATCATATTTACATTATTGCTCTTACTGAATACAATATTCTCATAGTTTTGTTCACTTCACTTGAATGAGCATATGAGCCTTCCCAGGTTTTTTTTTTCTAAAACCATATTACTTATAATTTCTGCAGTCTGATTTTTTTTAATGTTGATTGCTCATATTCCCAGTCAGTTACTTGATTTTTGAGCTCTTTGTCAATGTAGGACTCTGCTTTCAAAGTGGAGAGTCCCAGTTTTCAGGGATTTTGTGTAGCTTTTGTCAGAGATACTTGTAGGCACCTGCAAATTTTCAGTTCTTCTAAGTAATTATGATCAAAGGAGATGTATTTATGCCTGTGATCTGTTCTGTGAGTGACCCCAAGCATTCTTTTCTGCCTTGGAACTGTGAGGAAGACTCCTTCTCCATAGCTGCCACAAGCTCTGTCATGGCAGTGTGTGAGATGGAAAAAGTTCAGAGTCTGAATCTAAGGTCAGAAAAGGTCTTTATCCTTTCTAATGAGAAAGGACCCTGTCCCCACTACCCACATGGCAGCAGGGAAAGAGCACAGGTAGAAGGCAGTCCATGATTTTTATACTAAACCAAATCCCCACAACTGGCCTTCACTCTCATTGGCCAGGCGGGCCTACCCATGTCCCAAGCACAGAAATCTTTCTGAGACAAAGGACCCGGAAATATGTGGGTGTCCAATGAAAGCAGTCTTAACCTTATTTGGCTTATTTTCTGCTGAGTTGGCTCTGGGGTCTTTATTGCTCTAAGCCCCAGACTGCTTGAAGGTCAGGTCACCTAAACCTAGGCCTTGTGAATACTGAAGCCATTCTAGATTTGATTTTTCAGAATGGAGAAACTTCAGTATAAGTTATTCCTCACAACTCCCCACTTTCTTTTTTTTTAAATACTTTTTGAAGTTTCCCCACTTTTCTTAACTCTAATTACCCTTGCAGGTCTTGTCACATTGACAACATACAGGGGACAGTCACCTTTATGAGTATAGATACAGAGATTCAAAAGAAAACAACAACAATTGTCTTTTCAAAGTCCAAAAGTCTCTTTTTACACTGCTGTCCGGATGTGAGGAAGTCCTCTGGTCATGTCTCTTGTACGTGTAGGGTCATCTATTTTTAGCCCTGCATCCCAGCTTCTCTTCCTTCTGCCTTCTTTCATTCATTTACCTACAAAAGGAACCTTGGAACCAAAGTAGATGACAACTCCAGAACCCTTATAATTCTAACAAAACTAAAATTATCATTTTAGTCAATTGTCATGGCCACACATTAGAGCCAGTTTCTTATATTTTGCATTAATCCATTATTAAGTCCTAAGTCACTAAGCTCACAATTACAACAATTAAAAATGTTTGCAAACATTCCAGAAATTATCCTCTTTTTAGCACTAATTATAACAAAGTTGAGATAAATATGATACTAACTGAATAATGGAATAATACTCCCGAGAATCCTTGACCTACTTGTCATATTATTACGAAGAACTTAAGGACCCTGCCTAATACAGGAATACCTATACTAAACCCTAAGCCTAGGGGCTTTATCTTTTAGTAACTTAAGATGTTCCAGAATCAAGTAGATTTGCTGTTGTCTTATTTCAAAACTTCTGATTATTGAAACTTGCCACCAAGAATAGGGACAAAATTATAATGAGGGAATCATATTTCCCCAAACTTCAGAATGCCAATTCCAGGCATAATGTAGACCATGCTGCAATCCCATAGAGGCAAGTTTAAAGTCTTCCAGGTGCTTGCTGGGAAAACCCTAGTCAGAAGAATCCTACCTCAGCTCATGCTGAGCAGTTGTTCCTCCAACCTTCATACCTGTATCTTACAGGATCTGGCACCATCGACTGGTGGCTTGGGTAGCTTGGGCAGCCTCTCTTAACACTCCTATCTGGAAGTGAACTCAAAGAAACATTTAACAGTCCCATCAAGTCTTAAATAACAAGCACCAACAATCCTTTTAGGATGGGATTATAATCTTAAATTTGTTAAGGAACATCTTTGAAGTGAGCCTCAAATAACCTACATTCATTCCTATGTTTATTCTTATTCATAAAAAAATCAAATCTCGCATTGGGATAGTAAATTATTGCTCATTATAGCATATACTTCATCTACTGCATCTACTTCCAAACTTCTCTACCTCCTTATAATTGTGCTTAATCTGAGCTCATACTAAAATTTCTCTTCTCTCAACTAAAGATGTCTGGTTTAGTCTCAGCAATTAATTGTATTAATACCCAATTGCTCTTTCATAACTTTGAAATTCACTGGGGACCTCATTTCCTTCATATACACAGATATACCTTCTCTATGGCAACTTTATAATCCAAACCTCAGTCCATGGAATGATTCAAAGTTGCATTTATATCCTTATTTCCTTTCTTTCTCAAATTTTATTGAGCCATTAGTTACAAAATCAAGTTACATATCTGTCTTCCTAGACACTTTCTCAAACTCTTTCACAACTTACTTAAAACCCTTTAAAACCAGTACCACCAATCCAGAGACATCAGGGCTTGGATCAACCCACATTTGTTCCCAAACCTTCTCATATGCCTTCTATATTCCCAATCAAACCTTTATTTATCCTTCCAAATCTCTCAAACACATTATTCAACCTATTCAGCATTCCTTTACATTTTTAGCCATAAAACAAGATAGCTCATAAGTTATTATCCTTTTACTAACATAACTGTTCTGCTTAGACAAAGCAAAGTGGTTAATGGCTAAACCTCACAACCTAATAGATCTGAATTATCTGATCTTGTTATTCCCTCAGAAATTTCCACTCTCAGTCTACACTTTGCAGAAAAAAACTTTCAACTCTATCAACACTTTGCAGATAGAAGTGTCCTGTCTTTGAGTTCAATAGTTATACAAATGAATTTACTTATAGGAGAGACTGACTTTTACCTCAGTTATCATAAAAAACAAGCTTGGGAGTATCCATAAGTAATTGATCCCAAAGCAGTGCATATCAATAAGCTGCTTATAATAAAACATGTTAGCACCACAGAACAGACAGTACAAACAGGTATTATTTTCACAATAGTAATAAACTTTGAATGAAGCTGACTTTTCCATTAATACAAAAGTATTCCATAATTTACCTCCCTTTAAGAAATTTGCACTGAAACTCTTTTCTTCACATAAAAGACATTTCTGATCTAGTTTCAGTAGTTAATAGAATAACAACTAGGTCCTTCTATCAGTTGTACTAATATTTAATTATAACATCATTTTGAAACACCTAAGGACCTTATTCCATACAGACAAATATCTATTTACAGGCAGATGATTAAGCCAAATTCCCATTTACCAAATTCTTTACTACACACAAAAAAGAATATGATCTGAGGCTGACTATCCCAGATCCTAAACACACATACATATATCATAGTAGCTCAGATGTTTCCCAGTCTTGGTTTATTAGATAGTGATTCAACACTGTGTTTGCACCTTTGCTTCAAAACTTCTTTTCCCTTGGTCTATTTATTCCCATATTATTCAGAAAAGAATGTTCTCCCAAGTTTATTCTTACTTCAGGAATCTAAGCCTTTTACTTATACATTTGATTACAAATGTTAGCTTTTACTTATACCATACAATAACCACAAATTCAGATTAAGACAGAAAGATACTTTCTGCAAAACATCCTTTCTAAAAGTACTTCTTTTCTCTAAAAGAAAATAGATTTGAATTTATCCTGGTGTCAGTGAACATTCATGAAAGCAACATACAGTATATCAAAAAGGTTTACCAGGACTCATATACATAATTAATTCCTGTTCTTAATTCCAAATTGGTACAAAAAAACCAATAACTAGAAATCAATTATACCAACATTAAAGGGCCAGTTTCAAGACTGACTCATCAGTGGGGCTGAGTGAGGCTCAGTGAGTGACTTCATAGCCTGAAGTAACTGCTGCCCCTCCCTACTTCCCTCCTGGGGGGAGTGGAGAAATTCCTTACTTTAATTTGATAAGGACTCTTTTTGGCAATCTGCCTGAAATTAAAGTTACAAAATGTACATACAATTAATAAAACTACTAGAAATCTTACAAAGTCTTTGTACAATTACTAATTCTCCCTTTACAAGTTTTAAATTTTTATTGCCCCTTTCCTGGGATCGATGAGGTTTCTAGGGGTCACCTGACCCCTCTTTCCTCCCATACACACTAACAGTTATCTTATGGCTTTAAAGGTGCATGGTTAACTACAGATAATATCCAATTCACTAAGAGGCAGGCCTCTCTACTGCTCTTCCTTATCTTGTGTCCCTTGGCTTATTAAACCTGTAAATACCACTCTCCAAATATTGGGGTCTGTTTCTCCAAGCCTTCTTGTCTGCTAATCTGTTTGTTCCCCATCATCTTATAACAAAAGATCTTGAAAAACATTTCTTAGTAAGAGTATTTCCCTTTTGCAAAAACAATTTATCCTAATATCATCAACTAATACACAGTTTCTAAATTCTCTGGTCATAAAAATCCCACATAATTGACAAAATTTAGAAGGTTTCACTGGTCTTTCTTCACATAATTACCAATAATTACTTCTCACAAATATATTTCTTAAATTATAGCTGAAACTTCCTTTTAAACAAAGAAAAACTTGAAAGTTTATGATTTCTTAAATTACAATATTTCAAAATATGATAACACAACTATTTACCAATAACACAATTATTATGTTCTTACATTTAAACTTTTAAATTCCAAACCCATTTAATTACCAATCCAGTGACCTTAATTCAGCTGTATGTATTTTCCAAATCGAGCCACATCTCTCTATATAAATATACATCTATGTCTATCTATATATACATATATATTTATACGTGTATACATTTTTAATTTTCTCAGTAAGAGTTCTACAAAAACAAATTTCCAATTCACCTTGCACAGAGGATCATTCATAACTACAGGTAAAGGTTTGTATACCTGGTCTTATGTATAGCAGAAGTAACTTGACATAACATTACATTTTACACAATTTTTCTTCATCTTTTAATTTCAACCCAATTTAAATTAAAACTAAAACCATTCCTGGCTCACAATGGTCAGTTTTTACAATATACTAGGATTTTATAATTTAGATATCATTAATTACATTTCCAAAAAATGAGTAGAGGCTTTTCTCCTCCCCACCCCCTGTCTCTTTTTTTTTAAGTGGGGGACAGTAATTCCCTACCATCCCTAAGCCTTCTCTTTCTTATCAGAATCTGATATTTAACTCCCAGTATAATTACAGGCTGGCTAGGAACTATGAGGAAGTGAATTTTACAGATTTCCCAAATTACAGTTATTTCAAAAAAATATTATAATACTTGGGTCAGAGTGTCCCATTCCTCACTTTCTATTCCTTTGATAATATTTAAACAAACAAAAAATTACTTTTATTACACTATACCCATTCCTGCTCACATTTTAGAACAGTTTACAATATGCTGGGCTAATGATGCTAACTGCTTCTTCTTGGTTCCAGTGATAATTACAAATATCTTTCCCATACTCAGTGCCCATCTTTAAATTCAAATTTATTTCTTGATTTTTTTTTTGCTTTTTTGGAGGGGCAATTGGGGTTAAGTGACTTGCACAACGTCACATGGCTACTAGGTGTTAAGTGTCAGAGGCCGGACCTGAACTCAGGTCCTCCTGACTACAGGGCCAGTGCTCTATTCAGTGTGCCACCTACCCACCCATTAAATTCAAATTTCTTAAGTAATATAGATTCCAAAACATTACACATTTCACTTATATCCAAATTAACATACAGAACTATACCCTTACATAACAGCTTCTGAAATTGTTTTTTAACATCAAAGTTCATAAATATTTCCAAATTGCATAGTTTAGAAATGTTTAAAACTTATATTCTACTAAAAACTTCAGGTGAATGCACTTCCAAACCCCCTTTACACAGGAATTAAATTGTAACTGTATAACTTTAGAAGTGAACACATGGCATGTGACCTCCATTTCACCTTCAATGGAGGCTGGGGCCTGCAGGCCACAGGGTCTGGGGGTAAGGGTAGAAGAGGGGGGGACAGGAGGAGGAGGGCTCCCTCCTCCTGTCTTTTATCTCCTTCACAGACAAAAGGGTTTGCATTAACATCTAAGTGGGTGTGGTTACCTTTTAACTCTCAATTGGGGCCTTATTGATTTAATGATTATTCTGAACTTTTATACCAAATTACAATAGGGCCTGAAAGGCAGACAGGAACCATCCTTTCTAACTTCCCATGACTTGGTTTGCTGATTTTGAAGTCAGGCTAAAAATTCACCAGCACCATCTTCCAACCTTCTAAAGTTGGTGGTGGGAGTTAACACAATCAGGTGCTTTTGCTCTTCTTCTTCCACCTCTGCCCTAGGCATTTAAGACAAACAGATAGTTTAAGATAGATGATACCTATGATTTTAAGGAAGACTTCATTTATTCCTGTGATCAATAGTGTTTTAAAAAGGAATGGATGTTGTATTTTACAAAAATCTTTTTTCTAAACCTGTTGAAATAATCATATGACTTCTATTAGTTTTGTTTTTGTAAATAGCCAATTATGCCTACAGTTTTCCTAATATTGAATGAAACTGCAATAATGGTATAAATCCCACTTGGTCATACTGTATTATGTTGGAGAAAAGTTTCTATAATTTCTTTGCTAACATTTTATTTAAAATTTTTGCATCCATATTCACTAGGGAAATTTGTGTGATTTTTTTTCTGTTTTAACTCTCTCTGGTTTAGGTATCAGTACTATATTTATATCATAAAAATGAATATGGTAGGACTCCTTTCATACCTATGTCCCCAAATAGTTTATATAGCATTGGAATTAATTATTAATTATTCTTTTTAACGTTTGACAGAATTCTCTTTTAATTCCATTTGGCCCTGGAGAATTTTCCTTAGACAGTTCTTTGATGACATGCTGAATTTCTTTTTTCTGAAAAGGTGGCATTTTGTTTCCTATTCTATTAATTTGGACAATTTATACTTTCATAAACATTCATCCATTTAACTAAGACACTCAAATATGTTGGCATAGAATTAAGCAAATTAGCCACTAATTATTGTTTTAATTTCGTCTTCATTGGTAGTGAATTCACTGACTTCATTTTTGATCCTGTTAATCTGATTTTCTTCCTTCTTTTTTAAAGTCAAATTAATGATTTACATATTTTGATTTTTTCATAAAAACAGCTTTTAGTTTTAATTATTATTCCAATAGTTTTCTTAATTTCAATTTTATTAATCTCTTTTATGTTTTTTAGAATTTGTAATATGGCACTTAATTTGTTCTTTTCTAGCTTTATTTGTTGCCAGTCCAATTCATTGATCTCCTCATCTCTAGTTACTTCATGGAAGCATCTGAAGATATAAAACTTCCCCTAAGAATCACTTTCTCTGCATCCCATAATTTGTGTAACGTTGTTTCATTGTTGTTTGACCCTCCTCATTCTTTTGGATTAGATTATTTAGTTTCCAATTAATTTTTGCTCTATCTTTTCTGGCCCTTTATTACTTGTAATGTTGTATTGCATCATGATATGAAAAAGGATGCTTTTGTTTCTGCCTTTCTACACTGTATTGTGCAGTTTTTATGTCCCCCCAAATATGGTCAGTTTTTGTGTAGGTGTCATGTACCACCGAGAAAAAGATATATACCATTCTATCCTGACTCAATTTTCTTGAGAAATCTGCCATATATATATATAATATATATTTTTTCTAGAATTCTATTCAACTCCTTAACTTATGTCTTGTTTACTTTTGTGTTCGATTTATCTAACTCTGAGAGAGGGAGGTTGAGATTCCCCACTCATAGAATTTTGTTTTCTATTTCTTCCAATAACTCACTTAACTTCTCATCTAAGAATATGAATGTTATATCACCTGGTGCATATATGTTTAGTAATGGTGTTACTTCATTTTCTTTTTTTATCAAAGATTTATTTTTAAAATTTATTTTTTGAAAAAAATATTCATTTACTTTTAGTTTGCTTCATTCAGTTCCACAATCTTTTAAGTTCCAAATTTTCTTCCCCTCCTGTAATGGTAATATAATTTTCTCCCTTTGTTTTGGCAAAGGTAACAGGTACTTAGCACTTAGTAATTAATCAAGCCTCTGTTAAAGAAACAGAAAGTATGAATCCCTGTTGCTGAAGCAACACGAAGGGGTTGGCTCAAACAGGAAGCTAATGCTGTCTGTACATAAGGAAAGATACTGGCTGGGAAAGTCAGATCTTCTTGAAGCAAGCTCCATGAAGGCAGAAGCTGCTGCTCCTTGGGAGGTTGAAGAGGAACACCTTCCCCCCAGGCTGGAGAGAATTATTTTGATTTTGAAAACCTGGATGGAGGGGTTTTTGATTCTGGAAACCAGCTGAAACTTCTGCTAAGTCTGAGGGCCAGACCTGGCTGCTCAGGATTTCAAAGGGTCAGTCAGAGCTGTGGGCCAGCCAAGGCTGCTGAGGCTGTTGAGGATTTCCAAGAGCCAGCCAGAGCTGCTGAGGAGCTGCTGAATATTTCTGAGGGCCAGCCAAGGTGCTGAAGACTAAGGAAGCATGACTGTGATGCTAGTACTTTGTGTGAAGCTCGTTGTGGCTTTGTTGAGCCTTAACTTCCTTGAACAGAGACTGTGAAGGATTTTATGCAGACTGTGAGCTTCAGTGTGGTACAGAAACTGCACTGAGACCTGGACAAAGACCTGGGAGCTGTCTGCCTTTGAACCCAGTTGACAGTTAGGTGAATCCAGGTAGGATATGGACCATGGAAGGGGATCCAGGAAAACTGCAAAACCACCCCAAATCAAGCTGAAAGAAGAATTTACTTGGATACTGTGTACTGACCGAGAAACTGTAAATTTACTATTTTAGCTATGGCCATTTTCTGTGATAAGTTGTTGTTAATGCTATATTTTTATTTTCTGTGATAAGTTGTAACATTGTGAATGCTGTACTTTGATTTAATGTGAATGTTTTTGCTTTGATTTGCTAGGGAATAAATAGAGTGTTCACTATACTGTGTAATCAGAACCTTAAAAGCTGTTCACAATAGCATTCTTCTGGATAGCTGCTCATGTATGGTATTGTACCTCCTTCTTCTCTCCTCTCACATGTTGGCATGCAATCTGATACAGATTCTACATATACCTTCACATTATATGTTAGTCAGGATGTAAAGAAGAATTATAACCAATGGAATGAGTAATGAGAAAGAAGGAATGAAACAAAGCAAAACAGAAAAGGGAGAGAGCAAGTAGTTTCCTTCAATCTGCTTTCAGACATTGAAGTTCTTTCTCTGTATGTGTATTGTCCTTTCCATCATGAGTCTTTTGGAGTTGTCTTAAAACCTTGCATTGCTGAGAGGAGTCCAGTCTATCCAAGTTAGTCATCACAGAAGCAATAGATATCAAAATTATCTCCTGGTTCGGCTCTTCTCACTCAGCATCATTTTATATAAATTTCTCCAGGTCATTATGAAATCCATTTGCTCCTTGTTTCTTATAGTATGATCATATTCCATTGCATTCATATACCACAACTTGTTTAGCCACTCCCTAATTGAGGAGCATACCCTTGATTTCCAATTCTTTGCAACCACAAAAAGAGCTGCTATAAATATTTTTATACATATAGGCCCTTTTCTCACCTGTGTGATCTCTTTGGGAAACAGTCCTAGAAGTGATTTCTGCTGGTCAAAGAGTATGCACTTTTTATACCCCTATAGGCATAGTTCCAAATTGCTCTCCAGTATGGTTGGATCAATTCTCAGTTACACCACCAATGCATTAGTGTTCCAATTTTTCCACATCCTCTCCAGCATTTATCCTTTTGCTGTCTGGTCATCTTAGTTAATCTACCTAGTGAGATATTCTGGTTAAGAGTTGTTTTGATTTGCATTTCTCTGATCAAAAGTTATTTAGAGCATTTTTCCCCATGCTAGTAGATATCTTTAATTTCTTCCTCTAAAAACTCCCTTTTCATATCATTTGACCATTTGTCATTTGGGAAATGACTTGTATTCTTATAAATTTGACTCAGTTTTCTGTATGTTTTTGAAATGAGGCCTTTATCAGACACCAGTTATAAAAATTCTTTCCTAGTTTTCTACTTCCTTCCTAATCTTGTTTACATGAACTTTATTTGTACAAAAATGTTTCAGTTTAATATATTCAGCGTTATCTTTTTTGCATTTTGTAATGCTCTCTTGGCAGAGTGAAGATGGCAGAATGAATACAGCAACTCACGTTAATTCCTCCATGAATTCCATCAGCAACCCCTAAAAAGTGAACCTGAATGATTTTTAGAGTGACAGAATCCATTGGGAGACAGTGCAGCAGATTCCAGGTTCAGGAAAGTGCACACATAGGACTGGGTAAGGGGAGCACGGAGCATGTGGGGGTTTTACCAGCTGATACCAGAGAAGAGATCACAGCAGAGAGTGTGAGCCCCAGCCAGTGGATTCACCCAAGACAAGGGCAATTTGTAGTTGTATCACCACAGGATTGAGATTCTGTAGGAGCTGGATAAGATAAAATGCAGGGCTCACAGCAGTGACAGCAGCTTCTCATGTAGTTATTAGACCACAGCCTGGATATTTTAAAATCACCTAATTGAACTTCCAGGAGTGGAGATGACTGAGTTAACCTTAGCTGCTGTAATCACCCTCTCAGAGCCTGAAAACTCTGAGATTATTGCCCCCACTGTAAAATCCTGAAATAATGGAAGCAGCGGCAGACTTGGTAGTCCTTGAGGAAGGGTGTGACTGAAGCTATGCTGAGCCTTAAGTGAAGAGTGGGAGGTAGTCCAACAAACCCCATCTCAGATGATCATCAGGAGATCTTGAAGCACAGAGGGGTGAAGCCTGCATCTACTAACTACAGAAGCCTAGCTTTGCCTTAGCACAATCAAGGAAATCTGTAGACACCAGCATGACAGTCCATCATCTGCTGAGCCAGCCTGAGCTGTAGCCCATGGGCACAGAGTGGGAAACCTGAAGTGTCCAGACCACCCCTTCCCCACTACTTACTCCGTGAGCCTCAGGGTTTCTCAGGGGAAACACTGAGAGTACTGTCCTTGGCCTCAGACTAGACACCCAGAGTCAACAACCGGGCCCCTAGCTCCCAGCTTGAGAAGTGTGAATCATAGCCCTCTGTACTCTAGAAGCAAAACTCAGCCTTAAAAGCTAGGAAACAGGCAATCACAATGGGCCAGGAACAATCTGCAAAGGGGAAACCAAAGATGATTAAATGCTATTATTCTGCATGAGAAGAATCACTTTCAAGATACACCACCCACTCTATATCCACACCAGAGACCAGAAAGAAAGAGAAAAATATGAATTGATCTCAAGGCCAAAAAGCATTCTTCGAAGGGCTCAAGAAATATTTTAAAGGAAAATTAGAGAGGTAGAAGGTAAATTTTCCATTTCTTTTAAAATTACATTGGCCAAAATGGAAAAAAATAATCTCACTGAAGAAAATAAATCCTGATAAATTAAAATTTGTGAACTGGGATGGGAGGTTGCAAATCTAACTGGAGAAAATACTTCCCTTAAATTGAATTTGGAACATATGGAAAGGAGATTTAAAAACTAACAGATGAGAATAATTCACTAAAAATCAGAATCAATCAAGTTAAAGCTAATGACTCTATGATGAATTGACAATCTGTCAAGCAAAATATAAAGATTAAAAATTAGAAGAAAATGTAAAATATCTCATTGGAAAAACAACTGACCTGCATAAAAGATCCAGGAGAGATAACATAAGAATTATCATTCTACAGAAATCCATGATGAAAAGAAAAACAACAACAAAAAACAGCCCAGACAATATCCTACAAGCAATTAGGAAAGGAAACTGTCATGCGGTCCAAGAACCAGAGCGTAAAATAGCTATAGAAAGAATTCATAGGACGCCCCCTGAAAGTGATCCCAAATTGAAAACTGCAAGAAATATTGTAGCCAAATTACAGAAATATCTGGTCAAGGAGAAATTACTACAAGCAACTAGAAAGACACAATTTAAATATCATGGAACTACAGTCAGAATCACATAGGACCTTGCAGCTTCTATATTAAAAATATAGGAGGTATTGAAATTTTATATTTCATAAGGCAAAAGAGCTTAGAATGCAACCAAGGATCAAATACCTAGCAAAACTGAGCATTAACTGTCAGACAAGGAGACAGTCATTCAATTAAATAAGGGACTTCCAGACCTTCCTGATGAAAAAGCCAGAGTTCAATGTAAAATTTGATCTCCAAATACAAGAATCAACAGGGACATGAAAAGATAAACAAGAAAAGCAAACACACACACACACACTTACATATACAGACACACACACACATACATGCACATACCTTGTGATTCAATAAGAAGAAACTGTCTACATCCATATATGGGAAGTTGATACCTCTGAATGTTGAGAATTGTATAACTATTGCAACATTTAAAAGGCATGTGCATAGATATAGGGTGTGAATACAAATTAAGTAATCTGATGATAAAAAACCTCATTAAGGGATGCAAGGAGATTGTAATAGGAGAAAAGGAAAGGGGGAGGCAGAAAACAGTAAATTACACCACACAAAGAGGCATAAAATATACTATAGTAGATAGAAAAAAAGGGTCGGAGATGAATATTATATGAACTTTATTAATTGGTTTTGGCTCAAGGAGGGATTAATATAATCAATTAAGTTAGGATTCTAATGTGAAAAGACACAAAAACTCATTATAGTAGAGGGAAAGGAAAGAAGGATAGGAGCACTGTATGAAAATTATTCTCATTGGTTTGGGTTCAAGGAGGGAATAACATACTTCATTAAGTTGATTGTGCCTTACAAGCAATAGAAGGAGAAAGGGAGAGAAAAGCAGGAGGGAGGGTTAGAAGGGTTCACATGCAAGTGAAAAAGTGAAAAATAGAAGGGAGAGAAGAAACAGTAAAGGAAAGAGTAGGTAAAGGGAGGGGGGTTTTGCAGAGGAAATATTGAAGGAGGTGGTGGTAAAAAGGAAAATTCTTATGGAGGGGAAGGGAGAAGGGAGAAATAAAAGCATAAACAGGGGACAGGATAGGATACTAATTACAGATAAAAATCATAAATGGGATTGTACATGGGATAAATTCTCTCATAAAACAGAAGCAGATAGCAGAATAGATTAAAAACCATAATTTATCAATATGCTGTCTACAAGAAACACATTTGAAACAGGGGGATATGCAGAGGGTAAATGTAAAAGGCTGGAGCAGAATATGCTGTGTCAGCTAAAGTGAAAAAAGCAGGAGTAGGAATCCTTATCTCAGATAAAGCAAAAACAAAATTAGATCTAATTAAAAGAGATAAGGAAGGAAGCTATATCCTACTAAAAGACACTATTGAAAATGAAGCAATATTACTTGCACCAAGCAGTGGAGCATCCACATTCTTCGAGAAGAAGTTAAAGGAATTAGAGAAAGAAATAGATAGTAAAGCTATACTACTGGGGGACCTCAATGTTCCCCTCTGTGAACTTGATAAATCTAACCTCAAAATAAAGAAGAAAGAAGTTAAGGATGGAAATAGAATTTTAGAGAGAGTAGATATGATAGATCTCTGAATAAAACTGAATGGGGATAAAAAAGAATATACTTTCTTAGTAGTAAATTGCACATAAAAAATGACTATGTACTAAGGCAGCAGTTCTCAATCTGTGTGTTATGTGTAGCAATGAAAATAATTTTATGATTAGGGGTCACCACAACATGAGGAACTGTACTAAAGGGTCGCTGCATTAGGATGGCTGAGAACCACTGTACTAGGGCATAAAAACCTCACAATTCAGTGAAGAAAGGCAGACATATTAAAGACATCCTCCTCAGATCACGATGTGATAAAAATTATATGTAACAAAGGGTCATGGAAAGATAGACAAAAAAGTAATTGTAAACTTTATAATTTAATCCTAAAGAATTAGTAGGTAATGCAAGAAATTATAGAAACAATCAGTAACTTCTTTCAAGAGAATGACAATGAGACAACATACCAAAACTTGTGAGATGCAGCAAAAGCACTTCTTAAGGGAAGTTTTATATTTCTGAATGCACACATGAATAAAGTAGAGAAAATGGAGATCAATAAATTGGGCGTGCAAGTGAAAAAGCTAGAAAAAAAACAAATTCAAAATCCCCAATTAAATGCTAAATTAGAAATAATAAAAACCAAAGGAGAGATTAATAAAATTGAAAATTAAAAATAATCTGTTGGACTAATAAATAAAACTAAGAACTGGTTTTATGGGGGAAAAATCAATAAAATTGATAGACCTTTAAACAATTTGATTTAAAAAAGAACACCAAATTACCAGTATCAAAAATGAAATGTATTAATTAACCTCAAATAAAAGAGGAAATTAAAACAGTAATTAGGAACTGTTTTGCCCAGTTGTATGCCCATGAATTTGAATATCTTAGTGAATAGGATTAATATTTATAAACATATAAATTGCCCAGGTTAATTGAAGAGGAAGTGGAATACTTAAATAACCTCTACTCAGAAAAAGAAATTGAACAACCCACCAACAAACTGCTTAGGAAAAATATCTCCAGGGTCAAATGGGTTTAGTACTGAATTCTATCAACCATTTAAAGAACAATTGATTTCAAATTTTTATAAACTATTTGGGAAAATTGAAGAAGGAGTCCTACCAAATTAATTTTATGACAAAAATATAGTACTGATAACAAACTTGGGAAGAGACAAAACAGAAAGAAAATTATTATCAATTTCACTCATGAATATAGAAGCAAAATTTTTAAACAAAATATTAACAAAATGACTACAGCAACTTATAACAAGAATACTACATTTTGAACAGGTTGGATTTATTCCAGGAATGCAAGGATGTTTCAGTCTTAGGTAAACTATTACTATAATTGATCCTATCAACAACAAAACTAATAGAAACTATATGATTATCTCAAGAGATGCAGAAAAAGCCTTTGACAATACAACAGCCATTCCTATAAAAAAACCCCTAGAAACTATAAGAATAAATGGAGTCTTCATTAAAATGATAAGTAGCATCTATCTAAAACCATCAGCAACTATTATATGCAATGGGCATAAGTTAGAAGCATTTCCAATAAGTTTAGGGGTGAAACAAGGATGTCCACTCTCTCCCCCCTTATTCAATTTGGTACTAGAAGTGTGAGCTGTAGCAATACCAGAAGGAAAGAAATCAAACGAATCAAGTTAGGCAAAGAGACTAAGCTATTTCTCTTTGAAGATGATTTGATGATATAGTTAGAAAATCCTAGAGAATTAAGTAAAAAAAACTACTCAAGGTAATAAATGAATTTAACATAGTTGCAAGATGAAAAATAAATGCACATAAATCATCAGCTTTCTTATATATTTCTAATGAACACCAACAGCAAGAAATAGAAAGAAAAATTCCATTTATAGTTACTGTAAACATTATAACACCAAAACAAACCCAGGAACTATATGAATATAATTATGAAGCATGTTTCACACAAATAATGTCAGATCTAAATATTTGGAAAAAACATCAGTTGCTCTTGGCTAGATTGATGAAATATAATAAAAATGACAATTCTACCTAATTTAATTTACCCCTTTATTGCCATGCCAACAAATCTACCAGAAAATTACTTTATGGAACTTGAAAAAATAGTAACAAAATTCATAGAAAAGAACAAAAGATCAAGAATATCAAGGCATTTAATGGAAAGAAATACTAGGGAAGGTGGCCTAAGCATAACAGACTTTAAACTATTTTATAAAGCGGCAGTCTTTAAAACTACTTGGTAGTGACTGAGGAATTGAGTGGTCGGTCAGTGGAATAGATTAGGTACATGAGACCCAGCAGTCAATGACAATAGTATGCTACTGCTGGACAAACCCCAATACCCTAGGTTCTGGGATAAGAATTCACTATTTGACAAGAACTGCTAGGAAAATTGGAAAATGGTATGGAAGAAACTGGGTATAGACCAATATCTTACACCATATACCAAATAAAATTTAAATGAGTTCATGATCTAGATACAGAGGCTGAGACTATGCAACACGGGAAAGCAAGGAATAGTTTACTTATCAGATCTATGGAGAGGGGAGGAATTTAAGGCCAAACAAGAGATAGAGTACATTACAAAATTCAAAATGGATAATTTTGATTACATTAAGTTGAAAAGGTTTTGTACTAATAAAGTTAATGTAATCAAGTTTAGCTGGGAAGTGGAAAATTGGGAAAGAATT
This sequence comes from Pseudocheirus occidentalis, assembly GCA_028646575.1. Lineage (NCBI taxonomy): Eukaryota > Metazoa > Chordata > Mammalia > Diprotodontia > Pseudocheiridae > Pseudocheirus > Pseudocheirus occidentalis. The sequence goes on from CM053601.1 coordinate 62,333,421, forward strand.
GTTATAACCAGTGTGTCTGATAAAGTCATCATTTCTAAAATACAGAGATCTGAGGCAAATTTATAAGAATACAAGTCGTTCTCCAATTGATTAATGGTCAAAGGATATGAACACACAGTTTTTGGAGGAAGAAATTAAAGATACCTATAAGCATATGAAAAAATGCTCTAAATCACTATTGATTCGAGAAATGCTAATCAAAACAATTCTGAGGTACCACATCTCATTGGTCAGATTGGCTAAGATGACAAAACAGGAAAATGATAAATTTTAGAGAGGATGTGGGAAATTTGGAATACTGGTGCATTGTTGGTGGAGTTGTAAACTAATTAAATCATTCTGGAAGCAAACTGAAACTATGCCCAAAGGGTTATAAGAGGGTGCTTGCTATAATAGGATGCAATAAACATTGCTTTTCCAACTTTTCTTTTTGCTCATTCTGATTGCTTGTTTTCTGGCTTTTAAAGTTAGTCTCTTCTTCAGAGGTACAAAGGGCTCTAACCCACACTTCTTATGGTGGGATCTAGGGTCCTGGTTATTGACTCTGTGTCCTGAGGCCTCTGAGTGCCTAGACTGAAGGTAAGGCCTGGAATTTTGATGTTTCCTTGCCTTTACACTGAAGCTCACACTTTGAGGAAGGGGGAGGGTTGGTCTCTCCACTTCAGAATTCTACTTCCATGCCTCTGGGCTACAGCTCAGGCAGGCTCAGCCACTGTTGTTGGGGCCACTCTGGTGTTGAAAGATTTCCTTGACTATGCTAATGCATACCTGGGGTTCTGGTACTGGCTCCTGATGGCTCAACCCTTCTGGGATTCAGGATCTCCTGCTGGTTGCCTGAGACGGGGCTTGTTAGGAAGCCTCTAATCCTGTACTTTAACCTTAGCACAGACAGAGCCATGCCCTTCCTCTAGGACTCCCAAGCCTCTAGATATTTCTACTTCAGTATTTTACACTGGGGTAATATTCTCTGCGTTTTCAGAGTTGGCAGTAGGGGGAGTTGGGAATAATTAAGGTTTACTCCACCATCTTGGCACCTGGAAGTTCAGGTAGGTGATTTTTCAACATTTAGACTGTGGTAGCCCCAGGGGTGGCTAATGGCACAGGCTCTATCCTTTTCTCATCCATTTCCAAAAGATCCCCCCTTGTGTGGTGAGAGGTCTGGGAATCACCATTGTGGTAGGTGGATCAGATCTCCAGGCCTTGCTCCAGCTCCATTTTCACTGAGTCTGTGCTCATACAGTTCCAAAAACCCATACTTTCCCTCCACCTAGTGAAATAGATCCTACCCATTCATAATTTCCTCTGCCTCACTGCATTTCCCAGTGGATTGTCCTGCTCCAAAATCTGTTCAGATTAACTTTTTAGAGATTAGTAAAGGAATACATGAGCAAGTTCAGGAGATTTCCTGCTTTCACTCCACCATCTTGGCTCTTCTCCCTGGACCTCTGTTACTTTATTTTCTATTGTACCATTTCTCAGGATATAGTTTCCTTCCCTATATTTTTTAATTATATCTATTTTTACTTTTGCTTTGTCTGAGATCAGAACCCCAACCTCTGCTCTAGCCTTTTACATTTGCTCTGTGTGTATTCCTTTGATTCAAGTATCTTTCTTGTAAGCAATATATTGTAGGATTGTTGTTTTTAATCCACTCTTTTATTTGCTTCCAGTTTATGGGAAAGTTCATCCCATTCACATTTACAGTTGTGAGAACTATCTGTGTCTTCCTCTCCTATTTTCCCCACTGCTGATGCATTTCTTTCTCCTTTCCAGAGTTTTGCTTTTGGCAGCTACCTCCCTCAATGTGCCCTCCCTTCTATGAGGCTCCCTCCTTACCCCTTTCATTTTCCTTTTCTACTCCTCTCCCTTCTATCCGCACTTTCCTTTTTCTTTGCCCTTCCCATCCTACTTCCTATGGGATGAGTCAGGTTTCTATACCTGACTGATTATGTTATTCCATCTTTGAGACAAATCTTATGATTGTAAGGTTCAAACAATGCTCATATCTCTCCCTTCTTTCTCTCTATTTTAATAGATTTCTCTACTTTTTGTCTCTCCTTTGTCTTTCTCTTTTCTTCTTCTTCCAGGACAATCCCTTTTCCACAATGTAATTAGAATCTTTATCATCCCATTAAAGTCAACTTATATTGGCACCCTCTGTCTATGTATACCCCTCTAAATTTCATACTAAACATTCAGTTTTCAAGAGTTTCAAGTATCATATTCTCTCGTACAGATGTAAACAATTTGCCCTTATTGAATAACGTGTTTTTTTCCTTTCTTTCCTTTTTACCTTTTTATGCCTCTCTTGAGTCTTGTATTTGGAGATAAAATCTTCTCTTGAAGTCCCCTATGCCCATCTCTTTCTCTGAAAGATTATAGTCACTTTTGCTGAGTAGTTCCCCAGTTATAAGCCAAGTTCCTTTGCCTTACAGAATATCATATTCCATGGCTCTGGTGGTTCAATGTAGAAGTTGCATGGCTCTGCATAATCTTGTCATTCCATGATACTTTTTTCTCTCTCTCTGGCTAGTTGCAGCATTTTCTCTTTGACCTGGTAGTTTTGCAATTTGGTTACAGTATTCCCTCATGTTTTCAATTTGGGATCTCCTTCAAGAGATACACAGTGAATTATTGTAATGATTATTTTACCCTCTCATTCCAGGACTTCTGGGCAGTTTTCCTTGATAATTTCTGGAAAGATGCTGTCCAATCTCTTTTTTCATCATAGTTTTCAGGTAGAGCAATAATTTTTAAATTTTCTCTCATAAATGTATTTTAGGTCTGTTGTTTTACTAATGAGGTTATTTTATTTTTTCTATTTTTCCCACTCTTTTCATTTTGTTTGACTATTTCTTAATTTCTCATAGACTTAACAAATTTCACCTGCCCAAAACTAATTTTTAAGGAATTTTTTCTTCAGTTAACTTCTTATCTCCCTTTCCATATAGTCAATTATAGCTTTTAAGAAGTGGATTTCTTCAGTGTACTTTTTTTTTCCAATTTGACCAATTGTATTTTCTAGAGATTTATTTTCTTCTCAATTTTTGTCCTTCCTTTTCCAAGCTATTGACTTTCTTGCATGACTCTCTTTTCTATATTTTTATTTTTCCTCTCTTATTTGACCTTTAAAATGCTTCTTTAACTCTTCTAGGCAGGCTTTTTGGGCTTGAAAACTTTTTGAAGTTTAGATGTAGGTATATTGACAATATTTTCTTTTTCTGGATTTGTGTTTTTATCTTCTCTTTCCCTATAGTAAGAATCTGCAGTGCTTGTCCATTTCTGCTCTTAGCTTATGATGTTTGCCTATTTCCTAACTTTTAAAGTTTAGTTCTCTGATGGAACACTAGGGGCACTGACCCAAGGTTTTTGTTCTGAGTGCTGGGTATTGCGTCACTAATTTCGTGTGCTAGAGCCTGAGGCAATGGAAACTGAAGGCTATAGAGATCTGGGAGATTACCTGGTGTTGAGCTAGTGTCAGCACCACTGCAGCTCTTGGTATTGGAGGGGGATCTGGCCCTTGGAGGACAGCAGTTGACTTGGGATGCTTTGAAGCAATGGAAGATTTACCTCTCCACTTGGAGTTGCAGCTCTTGGAATTGTGCTTCCTGGAGTTCTGACAATGCTATGGGAGGTTTGGGTGCAGTAGGATGACTGCCTGTCTGGAGCTGTGCCTCCTGGAGTTGTGCTGAAGCACGTGGAGGTTTGACTGCAGGAGAACACCTTCCCATGGTGGTTTTGTGAGCTGGAGTCTACCAATTCTCCTGTCTGTGCCAAGGCACTCAGGAGTCCTGGTATTGGCACTTGCTGCTGCTCTACCCTTGGGTTCAGGATCTTCACACGGTTAGCTGAAATGAGGCTTGCTGGGACTGTTCCCATCCTGTCCTGGTCCCCATACACCAAAAGAAGAGTGATGTTTTCCACTTATTCCACAAACTTCCCAGGTTTCAAGACTGCTGCTCTCCATTTTTTGCTGGCTCATTTCTTCCAGAAGTTTTACTGGGGTTGTACTTTATGCATTTTCAGAGGTCAATAAGGGAGACTGAGAGTGATTTACTTCTTATTCCACCCTCTTGGCTTTCAGAATTTATAGGCCATTTTTCAGAACAGCTTGCATAATAGCATACCATGGCACTTCCTATTTTGGGCTACTTTCATTACAACTATTATTGGGAATGTATAGACATATATACACTAACAAAATGGAGTGATTATCAAAATAGAGTAGCTCCAGATGCACAATTCCACCCGTTTGTACTATATTCATAAAATATTTTGACTAAAGTAGGATCAGGGTTGAATTCTTATAAGTGGACTGTGGTGATTTTGTGGTTGCAGTGAGGATGGTCAACAGTGCCCTCAGAAGTAAGAGTTTCTAAAAGTGTGATAATCACAGAGTAGTCAGAGATCCAAAGGGTGCAGTAATCAGCCATTCTGAGGAAGGCATAATGATCTCTTTCTACTCCTGAGGCTCTGTAAATCAAGTGACTTAAACTTGCACCAAAAAGCAAGTGCACTGTGTCCATGAATATGACAAAATGTAATAATTAATTCCCTCTTTCTTCATTGGCATAAAAGTTGAAAAAACTTAGTTAAGCAGAGTTAGAACCACATATTTCCCTTAAGGAAGCAAACCTGGTGAAATAAACTTAATAAATAAACTAATTCAATTTATGGATTAACCTACTAATTGTATTTATTGTGAATTGATGGAGAGAAGAGATTTATGTATCAACAGTTAGCTAAAGTAGTTGACAAATTACCAAATCACTTTAGTAATCTTACTACAGATTTCCCTTTGGCTTGTACTTGAGGAATGTCAAATAGTTAACATTAGTATTTTCAAATGCCAAATCCTAGTCAGGCGAGGTTAATATTACCAAAAGAAAGGCTTTCAGTTGATCAAAAATTATAAAAAAGGAATGTCCTTGACTCAGGAGCAATAAATAAAAGGAATTTGAACATTTTCTTCTTTCAGGCAAACATAAGTACAATGGAACATTAAAGCCAAAGTAATATAATGATGATAATCAATATTAAATAAGAAGTTTCTTTGTTCCTGGAAACCCACTACCAATGTTGATATAACCAGAAGCTATATTTAAGTCACTGCTGTACCATTTAGTCATCTGGTCCTTTAATGGTAATGGTAGTTTGAAGATATTCACTGACACTTAATAAGTCAAGGGGAATTTGAAGATTTTCCCAGCTTTGAAGATATACTCTGCTCCTTAATAGTCTGAATGTAATCACATGGAGCCTGTGGTAGAAGAAGTTTGCTGAAGGGTAATGCAGAGCCCAGTGGAAGCTAAGAGTCATAGCAGTTAGAGACTGGAGGGAGGAGAGGACACCCTGCAGGGACAGAGTTACGTTTGTGAGTAAATACTGATTTGTGGAGAGGCTAAAAGATGCTGTGCCTTTCTGTGAAGTTATGGCTTATTAACTCCTATGGTGCTATGATGGAATTTGGTTTTCTGGTGTCTGAATGAAAGTTTTTCTTCTGACTTCTATGTGGAGAGTGTGTTATATTTATAATTAAGGACTATGCCAGCATATTTATAGTGGCTGTCGGCACTGTGAATATTGAGTTGGTGCTACATTTGTTGATGAGGAAGGGATCTCAAAATATCAGACCTCTAGTTGGAGTCAGAAAGGATTTAGAAGAAGAAATGACTGTCCCTGGATGGGAGGGCTTACATTATTACTCCCTAACAAGAGAGTGGACTAGAAGTCCAGGGCTCTGTGAAAACTGGGAACTGAGGTTACAGAAAGGAGAAACTAAAGATTTAGAAATATGTTTGCAAAGAATACCAATAAAACCAGGGAGAGAACTGGAGGGAGTATGTAGACAGGGCTGGGTTTTATTAACAAGTTACTATATTATATTGTAATGGGAATGGGAATTTGAAGATTTTCCCTGCCCTTGGTCATGGCAATCAAACAGGTACTTAGCACCTCATTCCAAGTTAATAATTATGTCAAGTTTTAGAACTTGGGAATCCCACAGTGGGATATACTAGTTGATGTAACAAGAAGGGGCAGAACAGGGAGGAGGTAATATCATACATAAGGAACAGGCCAAGCTGAGAGAGGCCAGAACTTCTGGGACAGAGCATCAGGGAGGCTGGGCTGCTACTGCTGGAGAGAGAGAAAAGAACTGAGACGAACTGAGAAGAGAAATCAGAATTGAGGACTGCACTGGGATTTGAGAAGAACTGAGGAATGAGAAGAGAGGAGACCTGGGAGGAAGCATAGCTGTGGTATCTGTACTTTGTTTGTCTGTTTTGATGTTACTTTGTCAGTTTCATCTGTTGATAGAGGATGTTGCTGTTGTTAAAAGCCCTGGGACCTTGCTGCTATTTCAGAAGCCTTGAAAGAAGATTTTTCTTGTTGTATGAATATATGTGTATGTATATACACAGACAGAGGGACAGGTAACAATACAACCAATCTGTTAGCTTTAGCTTCTGAGAGATGTAAAAAAATTTATCCCGCTGATTCTGTGTGGCCTACTCAACACAGACTCTTGTATTTCCTTATATAATGCATGAGAAACTTGAAAGAAGAAGCAATGAAAACTGTTATAATGGCTGGGGATGTGGATGCATTTCATGATATCCCCTTAGCACTTTCTCATACAAATATCATGACATTGCCTCCTCCTGCTCGTAAGCACCTACTTCTGACTTTACTGTTCGGTGAAGTAGGGCACCCTCTTTCAGAGGTGCTGGATAAGATTTTGCAGCTAAATGACTTGGGAGAATAGGAAAAAGATGAATTTCCTCCAGAGAGAAAAGTAAATGACCATTGGACTCAAAGTCAGAACAGATTGACAAGAAAAGAACTGTTTGATTCTCTATTGAGCGCAGGGGTTGATTTTGGAAGAGTAGACAGGGCAGCAGAGCCAAGATGGTGGCATAAAAGAATAATGTTGGCATGGGCTCCAGCTCCAACCACTACCAATACCATTAAAAAAATGACTCTGAACAAATTTTAGAGCTACAGAAGACACAAAGTGACAGAAAGAAACAGATCTCTCACTGAAGGTATCAGGACAGGCCAACAGGAAGGGTACAGCACAGTACTCTGGGAGTCAAGTGCATCCCCGTATAAGCCACATGGTTTTGACCCCCGGGCAGCTCTGAACAGTGGTAGGCAGAGCAGATTTCAGGAGAGTGAAGCACCAACAAAAGTGGTGGTTTCGAGACATCTCAAATAAAAAATGCCAAAGATAAAGTAGAAGTTCAGTGGGAAAGTCTGTTGGAACAAGGGGATGGAAGAGAATGGTCTGGCCCCTGATCCCTGACCCCTGACCCCAGGGTGAGAAGTGGTAGAGGTGCAGAGATAGCAGCTGTTGCTTCATAGCTTCCTACAGAGTTCCTGAGCTGCAGATTGTAGGGGGACCAAGCAACCACTGAGAGGGTAATTTATCCTGCTATGACCTGCTTGAATTTGGATCACAGCCTTGAGTGGTAGACTTGGGGTGGGTGGGCAGTGTGCCAGAGTTTGTGGGGGCTGTAGAGAGGGCACCTATTTAATAGCTCTGGCAGCTGTATAAACCCCATAAATCTCTTTCCATTCTGGAAGCAGAGATCTACTGTGCAAAAAGCTCAAAAGTCAAGATGATCAAGCAGAGGAAGAACTGTTAGACCATAAAAATCGTTTTTGGGAGGACAAAAAGGATCAAGGAATGGAGTGAGAAGAAGACAGCAAAGTCAGAACTCTTACATATTTTCTCCACTGTGCCATCTAACAGAGAAAGGTAGGAGAGGGAGAGAGGAGAGACACTAGGAAGAAAATCCTGTTTTTCCAAGAAAAATATTTTCAAGCACTCTTGAGGAAAAAAAACAGAGCTGAAGAGAAAATTTGACTTTTAAGTACAAGAAACAACAGAAGCTTGAGAATTTAAACAGAGAAAGGAAATAATAAGGAAAATATCAAAGTTGAATTATTTACATTCCTATGTCAAAAAATGATAATTAAAACTCATGTGACTATTCTCAGTATGAGGATAGTTGAAGGGAATACACATACATGTATGTATATGTGTGTACGCATATGTATATATGTGTGTGCATGTATGTACACATATGTATAGGAGGGTGCACATAGGTATAAATGCATATGTGAGTGTGTGACTATATATGTATATCTATACATAGAGGGCACAGGATGAGTTGAACAGGGAGGGGTGATATCTAAAGGATAAAATTAAGAGATGAGAGAGGAATATATTGACAGACAGAAAAAGGGAGTAACACATTACAGTAAATTATCTCATATAAAACAGGCAAGAGAAAATTGTTACAATGGAGGGGAAGAGCAAGAAGGTGAAAGGGAGCAGGTCAACCTTATTCCTATTGAGTTTGGTTTACTGAGGGAATAACATATATACTCAATTGGGTAGCTTATCCTATAGGGGAACTAGGGAGCATGGGGATGAGAGGGGCAATGATAAAAGAGAGGACAGTCTTGGGTGCAGTTAGTTATGAGTAAATACTTTTGAAAAGGGTCAGGGTCAAAGGAGAAAATAGAATAAGTTGGGGGTGGTGGGATAGGATGGAGGGAAATATAGTTAGTGTTTCACAATATACCTACAATGGAGATGTTATGCATAACTATACATGTACAATCTATATTGAATTGCTTATCTTCCCAGGGAGGTGGATGAGGAGGATAGGAGAAGGTGAAGAATCTGGAACTCTAAGTTTAAAATAATGATAAAAAGTTTTTAAATGGTTTTTTACATACAACTGGTTAATAACTCATACAGGTACAGGGGTATAGAAATCCATCTTGCCCTACTAGGAATTTGGGGGGGGGAGAATGAGGAAGGATATAAGAGAGAACAGATTGGGGGAAGGGGTATTCAGTAGGTGCAGTATTTTGGGGTGGAAGGGTAGGGTAAAGATGGGGAGAAAATTTTGTAACTCAAAATCTTTTGGAAATGAATGTTGAAAACTAAAAACAAATAAATAAATTGGGAAAAAAGGGGTTAATGGTACTCCACCTAATGGGCTAAATAAAATGTACCTAGGAAAGAGTCTTAACATTAGATAGATTAGACAAGGAGAACTGTCCCTACAGATTCTCCTGAACCATTGTATCCAAGTTCTTCACACCTTCACAGAAAATAGAAAAGTGTCCAAGCCCCAGCTCAGTTTAAAGAAATACACAGACAAGATTACAGACCTCATACCAATTTGTCTTTATATACTGGAAAAAATGGAACAAGTACTGTAACCATAGCATTGATTGGTACTGGGATAGAGGCCTCCCTTATTTATGGGAATCCTGATAGGTTCAAGAATGAACTCCTATTGGCATCACAGGAAAGGGAGGGGCCGAAATATTAGCCAGACAAGACAAAGTAACAATGAAAATTGAATAACTACTTAAGAAATAATATACTGTGGTTATTGTACCCAGTCCTGAATTCATTAGAATAGATATATTGAGAATTTATCTGAAGAATTTATCCAAATTTTCAGTAAGAAAGATAATAATTAAAACAGTTTTAGTGGGAAAAAAATTGAACCCATTCACTTAACCTGAACCTTCAGAAGTAGTTACTTTAAAACAGTATCATGTACCAGATGGGCAAGATGAAATTGCCAATACTATGAAGGAATATGTTGAAGGAGTGTTAGTCCCTAAAACCACATGATGGAATAATCCTCTCTGGGTGAAACAGAAATCAAATGGGATGTGGAGAATGACAATGGATTATCAACAGTTGAATAAGGTGACTCCTCCCTTGTATGCTGCTGTTCCAGATAACATCACCTTAATAGAAAGGATACCGAAATATGATGTGACTTGGTTCACTGTTATTGATTTAGCCAATTCTTTTGATTCTAAACAATGGGACCAAGTTGCTTGGCAGGGTAGACAATATATTTACCTGCTTGCCGCAAGGATATCTTTATAGTCTTATTATTTATCATAGGATTGTGACTGAACATTTGGATGAATTAAAGCTACTTGGTGTACAGTTTACTCATTATATTTATATTAAGATAGAGGGAAAAATGTAAAAGAAGTAGAGAAGAGTTTGATGCTTTTAATTGAGCATATAAAATGCAAGGGTGGGGAATTAGACCTGCAAAGATACAAGCACCAGCTTGAAATATAAAATTATGGAGAATACAATGGAATAAATTATTGCAAGAAATTCTACCACAAGCCCTAGAAAAGACTGAAGATTTTCCTATCCCTATCAATAAGAAAGGGGCTCAAAAGTTCTCATAGGATTATTTGGGTGAAAAACCATACAGTATTGCAAAAATGATAGAACTGGTTAAGTGACAATATATTCTTCCTTATGAAAAATTACCCCTTGTGAAAATTGACCCTCCTTTTAAAATAAATATCAGAAGAATCAGAGAGTTTGGTTCTACTGATAAAATAAAATTGGGAGCTAAAGTGTGGATAAAGCAGAAGCCAGATGATGTTCCAAAGGCTGCAGAGATTATAGCACCTGTTGTTTATTCAGGAGAAGATGATTGGCAAATTGTACCCTTTAACCATATATTTCACCATGAATGAGGCTCTGATAGTGAGTTCATGGACTTCAGAAACACAATTAACCCTCTCTTTGTTTCTTTTTTGCTTTTTGTTTGGTAAACTTCCTCGTGAGATTTGTTTCCTGAAGGCATAATACTCTCCACGTGTAGATGCCTGATTCCTTAGGCTGAATGTCACCCCCTGCCAATGAATTTGGTGTGCCAACCCTTGACCTGGTACCTACAAAGCTCCATATACCAGCTAAAGAACTCATCTCTCATACAGGATATCTTGGGGAAGGGACAGACCTAGGTCCAATTTCATTTCAAAATAGCAAAGGAGAGGTGGAGCTAAGATGGCAGAAAGGAAGCAGTAGCTTTTCCAAGATCCTCCAACAATTCTGTTGCTAAAGGCTAAAAAGTGAATTTGAACCAATTTAAGAGTGACAGAACAGAGTGGGAGACAGGGTGTGGCAGATTCTCATTCCAGGAAACTGCCTACTCAGGTCTGGGCAAGGAGAACATGGAGCACACAGGGGCTGCTCCAGCACGGACCTGAAAGCAGAGTACGGAAAACTGAGAAGAAGCCCCAGGCAGCCAGCAGACTCACCCAGCCAGAGGGGTTTGCAGCTATCTCACCACAGGAGAGAGGACCATCGAACCAGGTAGGAAAAAACTCAGGACCCACAGCAGGGTCAGCAGATTTTCCTGGGGCAACCTGGATGTTTATAATTATACACCCAAACTTCCAGAAGCCAAGATGGAGGAATAAAGTTTAGTTGCTTTGGTCCCCCATCCCTGATCCAGAAAAGTCAGGAGTTAAATGTCCCACAAAGAGTAAAACCTTGGATGACTGGAAACAGCAAAATATCTCACTTGAAAAACAACTGACCTGGGAAACAGACACAGGAGAGACAACCTAAGAATTATTGGCCTACCAGAAAGCCATGATGGAAAAATCAGCCCGGACTGCATTCTCTAAGAGATTGTGAAAGAAAATTGTCCTGAGGTCCTAGAATCAGAAGGAGAAATGGTTATTGAAGAATTCACCCATCTCCTCCTGAAAGAGATCCCAAATTGAAAACTCCAAGAAATATAGTAGCCAAAATCTAGAGCTACAAAGACAAGGAGAAAATGCTGACTGCAGCCAAAAAGAAATAATTCAAATATTGTGGAACTTCAGTCAGGATTACACAGGATTTAGAAGCTGATACATTAAAAGTTGAAAGGGAATCGAATACAATATTTCCTAAAGCAAAAGAGGTAAGACTTCAATGAAGGATCAACTATCCAGCAAGACTGAGCATATTATTACAGGCCAATAGATGGTCATTTAGTGAAATAAAGGACTTCCAGATTTTCTTTATGAAAAAGCCTGAGCTCAATGGAAAATTTTATCTCCACTTACAAGACCCAAGAAAGACATGAAAAGGTAAACAAGGAAAACATACACTCACACACACATACGCACACAGATGCTCAAACATGCACATAACTTGGGACTCAATAAGAGCAAACTGTTTACATTCCTTTATGAGAAGCAGATACCTGTCAATACTTAAATTTGTATAAGTATTATGGCACTTAAAATGGATGTTCACAAAAAGAGGATTTGGGTATAATTGAACTAATCTGAAGATTAAAAAAAAACCTATTAAGGGGAAGAAAGGGATTGTAATGGGAGAAAATGAAAGGTGGAGGCAGAAGATGTTAAATTATGCCACAAGAACAGGCATAAAAACAAACTAAAGTGGAGGGGTGGGAAGGAAGATGAGCATCATGTGATTGTTACTCTCATTGGTTCTGATTTAAAGAGGGATCAATACAAATGACTAAGTCTAGATTATAACAAGAAAAGACACAAAAATTCATAAGAATAGAGAGAAAAGAGAGGGACAGAAGCAATGTATGAAATTTACTAGCATTGGTTTTGTGTGGGGCAGTGTGTGGTTTCTCAGGTGCATTACCTACTAAAGCTCTGTGTGGAATAAAGAGTATGGTCTCTCAGCAGAGACTGTCACCCTTATTGTTAGAAAAGATGTTTTGAAAGGTCTACAAAGTTTTAAAATGAATTATTACTAGATTAATGTAATAAGTTGTAAAGCAAAACACATCTTACTGATTCAATAGGAATTTGTAGCTATTCCATGAACTAAGCAAAAGTTAACATTTGTAACTGAGTGCACATGTAAAAGATTAAATTTCTGAAGCATCTCTCTCTTCCAAAGTGAATATAATCAGAGGATAGACTTTTGTGATATGTGTCTGCTATTCAGTGGTGAGGTTCATGTCAGAAACCTCTTTTGTTTAAGGTCTACAGTTATGTTAATGAAGACTAATAGCTGGTGAGGTATCTAGTCTACATAGCATGTAGAAATATAAAGGACTCTACTTCTGGTCATTTTTCTCCTATTTCTTTTGGCTCCTGCTTGTTTAATCTCCTTGCTAGATTTGTCTCTTCTAGACTCAGCACCCTCCACTTGCAGATGATAGCTCTGATTGAATGCAACCACTGCCTGAAGGTACGACCCAACACCCTTTGGATCTGGTGTCTGCCAAGTTCTGGATATTGGGCACAGCCCCCTCCCCTTGGCTGATGGACCCCTGTGAGGCAGGGACAGCTCTATGACCTTTCTCAGGATGAAGCAGCTCAGGAAGCTGAGACCTTCATTCCTTGTCCCCAAATGATTTAATCCTAAAGAATGAGTGAGTCAAACAAGAAATTATAGAATGAACACAGGTATATGAATGTAATGGAATACTATTGTGCTGTAAGAAATGGGAAGGATATGGACTTTATAATTACCTGGAAAGGCTTATATGAACTGATGCTAAGTGAGAACAGCAGAACCAGGAAATATTTGTACACAGTCACAGACACATCATATGTGTGTCGACCAACCTTGAAAAATTGGACTTTTCTTAGCAACACATAGTTAAAAGACAATTCTAAAAGTCTCAGAATTGAAGGAAATATCTATGTTCAGAGAAAGATCTAGGAAGACCACAGTTTAAATAGCGACTGAAGCAATACATGCTTTTGTTCTTTTCTATGTTTGGCTTTGTTTCTTTTTTCCCATGTTGACTCCATTGGTTACAACGCTTCTATACATCCAGACTATTGTACAATGTGAAAGTGCTTTCAGATCCTATACATGATTGTATGCCACCATGGCGGGGGAGGGAAGAAAGGGGAGAAAATCTGAAACTCAAGTGATTCTGGAACTGAATCTTGTAAACTAAACATAAATAAGTCAATATAAAAATAAAATTAAAAAAAAGGAAATAGTTAAGGAGAAGAGATTTTTGCCCCTTACCCAAAGATTCTGAGCCCCAATCATTTGAGGGTGGAAGATGGGGGTTGATTATGCCCAACCCCCACCCTAAGATCTTGTGGTATGTGCTTATTTTCTATCATCCTTGTTATGTTGTTGCAAACTTCTGTTGCCCCAGTTACTGCTAAAATCTCATGTCTCTCTATATAATGAAATGTATTGTTAAAGTATTTTTGCTGTGTAAGGGACATGAAATATCTTGGGGTTGAACACAATGGTAATGGGAATTTGATGTCCTTCCCTGCCCCTTAATAAGCCTACTGGAATTTGAAGACCTTCTTAGTTTTGAAGATATATCCTGTCCCTTAATAGGCTGAATATAATCATGTGAAGCTTGTGATGGGAGGCATTTGCTGAACAGAACCCAGAGGAATCTGAGAGCCAGAGAAGTTAGATCCTGGAGGGAGGAGAAGATGTGCACCAGGGAGACAGTTAAGCTTGTAAGTAAATATTAGATTGAAGTATTCTGTAACTCCTTGTGCCATTATGGCTTATTAATGTCTATGTTGCTATAATGGATTCAGTTACTTGGTGTGGTGATTTTGTTTTCTGGTGGCAGAACAAAATGTTTTGGTCCTGCCTTCTATATGCATATTCTGTTATATTTTATAAGTGAGCACTATGCCAGCATATTTACAGTGGCCATCAGCACTGTGAATATTGTGTTAGGCCTACAGGTCCCCAGAAATATCTTCCTGTGGCAAAGAAGAATAAGCCTTCTTCTCAAGGCAACTCTGGAAGCTACTCTTCCAAACAGAGTCACTGCTCTGATTCCACATTATGTGTAGAAATTGCCTACTTAATGATGCTAAATCTGCCACTAATGCTACTCCATACAATTTAGCACAAGTTTAGTATTCTAGTTACTAGGTCTTGTGGTGAAAACCAGTTCCGATATTATAGAGTTAATCCTATTATTAACAGAATTATATAACATCAAATTAGAAACCCATAATTCTTCTAAAAGTTCATAAAATTTCTGTTTTTACAACTAATTTGCTCCTACTATTTTTACGTTAACCTTCCAACCTATATGAATAATGCCATCAACCAATGGAAAGAAAAATATTTAAAAGATCCATGAGGGCCTGCTTGGAAAATTTGCTTCTATATCTCTTAATATTATCAGAGAAAGGCTTCAAAACAGGAAAAGAAGACAATTTAAAATCTTTACAATTTTTAAATATAATGGCAAGCAAATAAGTATTTAGCACTTAGTTTCAACTATTTAATTTTTTTAACGTCTTGTTTCAGTCTGTTTCTTTTAAGCTTTGTCCATGATTATATCGCACCTTTTACTAACAACAGAACTTGCAAACCCCAGAATTTGTGAACCTCAGAATTTGTGAAATCCTGTTGCCGATGCAACAGGAAGGGGAGGAATAGGGAGGAGCTAATGATCATATATAAGGAGAAGTCCAAGCTAGGAGAGAGCAGAACTGAGAAGAGAACACTTGTGGTGGCAGAGCTGAAATAGGCAGTGGTTGTGGATGCTGCCACTCTCTTTGTCTGTTCTGTCTGTGTTGGTTTTTACTCCTGACACTTTTTACAGAAGCTCTGAGACCTTACTGGAAGTCCTGAAAGAGGATTTTCTTGTCGTATGTTTACAGAAGTCATGGAGGAGGGTTTATGAAGTTCTGGGACTGTACTGATATGTGTTGAGTTCTCAGACCTTGTATGTTGGTCTGTGTTGATTTCACAGGTAGATGGTGAATTAATGATGGTGCTGGCAATGTGAATTAATGTTGTTTTGGCTCTATTAAGCTTTGTCTTCCCTAAAACAGAAACTGTGAAGGACTTGAGGTGAACCAGACACCATGAGCTTCAATATGGAACAGGATCTGGTCAAGGAACTGTACAAGGAGCTGGATGAGGAGTTGAGAGCTGCCTACCTGTGAATACAGATGATGATTGGGTAGATTCAGACTGAAGCTGAACCCATAGAAGAGGAACCATGGATTCTGGGAGTCAGTCTCAAGTTGAGATTAAAAGACCTCTCCTTTGGTATTTGATGCTGACTGAGATGATCATGATTTACTGTGGCTAGGGGTGGGAGAACTTTGTACTCTGTACTTCTTATGATGATTGACTGAAGGATGGTTGGAAACTAATCTCCAATCAAGAAGAAAGAAGACTTTTTGTCTGAGAGATTAAGACAATGTGACTTAGGTGTGGAGAACTTTGATTTTTGCACTTTGTGTCTATTAAGATTGACTTGCTTCTTATGGATAATTGAGTTAAGGACTTACTGAATAATTGTACTTTGTGTCCCTTCAGGAGACTTAATCCTTAAGGATGATTGAGTTAAGGACATAATGAATGATATTTTTTAAACTTTAAAACGATGTGTCTGCTTTGGTGGAAACTAAGTGGGGGCAGCTAGTTGGCATAGTGACTAGAGCACTGGCCCTGGAGTCAGTATCTGACCTCTGACATGACAGAAAAACTAGCCGTGTGACTTTGGGCAAGTCACTTAACCCCAAATGCCCTCCAAAAAGCAATCAATCAATAAAATGAAATAAGATAAAATAAAATAAAAAGAAAACTAAGTGGCCAATTTTGTGATAACTTCTCTTGTTGTAACATCGTGAATACTGTACTTCGATTTCTGTGAATGTTTTGCTTTAATTTACTGCTGAATAAATAGAAACTATTTTAGTTTTACTAATATACTACTATATATTTCACTATACTATGTAATCACAACCTTAAAGCTGTTCATAGTCATAATTCTATGAAAATCATCTTGTTCTTGGCTTTACACAAATGCATTATGACATATTGGAAGGCAGAATTTGGTGGTGGATTGAGAAAGCAACTCAGCTAAACTGTCCCCACATTCTCCCCCAAACAACTTTAAAATAATCCCTCCCATCAAAATTTGGAGTGGTAGAACCAACAAAAGTAAGGGTGAGATATTTTTCCAGCCCAAAGAGATTTTGAAGGGTGGCAAGAGAGGTCTGTGATGCTGTGGTGAGAACCATCCACGATCACAAGCTGTAGCAGCACCAAAACTCTAGCACCAGTAGCAGCAACAGCCATCTCAGGAGCTCTCAGCCCAGAGATGGAACAGGGATCAGATAATTAGTCTTAAAGAAATCTGAGAGATACTGGAAAGCCAATCACGGAAGTTCTCCCGAAGACTACTTCTGTTAATAATTTTAAGCATCTAATCTCATAGTATAACATACTCTCTGTTTATTCAGAGCTTAACTAAACATTGTTCAATGAAGTATAACATTTGAAGCAACATCCTTAAGCAAAACATATGATCTAATACATATATGCACAGACACAGACACACACAGATATATGTATGTATGTATGTATGTATGTATGTATCTATCTATCTATCTATCTATCTATCTAATGCAAACACAATCCGCCCCTAGTTAGCAGTAAGTCACAATCTCCTCAATTAATACACAGCATTCAATAAAATCTTCTCTCATCTGGACTTGTGGTTGGCTTCCAAACCCCATGACTCTTCCTCTGTGGGATGACTGCTCCAACTCTTGCCAGAATTCACATGTAGGTTCTTGTATCTTGTCTCAGCTCACAGGGGCTGATCTACTCCAGGCTCTTCCTGCTCCAAATTGACAGTATGCTCCAATAGGACTCTTGCCTGCAGCTTCTGTTTCTAGGAAGATAAAGCTTAA
This sequence comes from Pseudocheirus occidentalis, assembly GCA_028646575.1. Classification (NCBI taxonomy): domain Eukaryota; kingdom Metazoa; phylum Chordata; class Mammalia; order Diprotodontia; family Pseudocheiridae; genus Pseudocheirus; species Pseudocheirus occidentalis. Next base: position 62,350,920 of record CM053601.1, read on the forward strand.
AAGGGTTAAAACAATATTTACACACATTACCAATACTAACATCTCAATTCTTTTTCTGTCTGAGAAATTAACACATATCAAAAGACAGAGCTTCTCTCTGAAAAATTAACACACATCAACAAACAGAGCCTCTGTCAATAAATCAACAGAGATTAACAGGTAGGACTCATGTCTGAGAAATTAACACAGAACAACAGACAGATCACCAACATAATAAACATTCTTTCTGTTTGGTGTCTCCACATGCAAGTTCCCCTAGCCCACTCACACTTGCTTCTCTCTCTGCTCTTCTCTATCTCAGCTGCTCTCTTCTCTCCTTCCAATCAATGCAATATATAATCTATCTAATAAAAGACTATTAATTCAATCAAAGGTTCTTAATTCAGTCAAAGGTTCTTAATTCAATAAAAGGCAAGGCTCAATCAAAGATGCTTGATTGAGTAAACCTCAGTGCATAAGAACAGCAAAAAGTCCTACTTTGTTTGCCATTACAAACACTTGGCTAGTACTGGATATAGCTGACATTTATTGGCAACTATATTGCCCATTTGAAGCTCTGGGTTGTAGTTCCCAGGTAGAAAGGAGCTCTTGTGTGCAATCACAAGGGGTTAGGGGTATTGATTCCAAGGGCAAAAAGAACATTATTATTTGTGACTGCAGGAGATCCAGCACCCTTCTTGGGAAAAGACCAGAGCAGTGACTACACCTATCACAGGAGAATACCACATTGGAAGCTTTGAAATCTCGC
>CM053601.1:62352167-62377245 GCA_028646575.1 Pseudocheirus occidentalis
ACAGAACAAGGTGGGGAGGGATAGGAAGGAGGGACATATGATCACTGTTACAATATGTCGACTATGAAGATATCCTGTATAATCACACCTACACAGCCTGTATTGCATTGGTTGTCCTTCCAGTGGGTGTGGGTGACAAGGGAGGAATCAAAAGAATCTAGAATATAAAGCTCTGCAATACCTGCAACTAGGAATCAAGATATACAGGGGCTGGGATAGGGAGACCCTCCCTGCTCTACCAGACAGTTAGAGACAGACCAGGGGAGGGGCTCCACAGTGGGATCCCTGTTTTCAGGGTAGGGGTGGGGTAGGGGAAAGATGGGGAGAATATTTGCAACTCAAAAATCTCATGAAAATGGACGATGTAAACAACAAAGTAAATAAAATTTATTACATTAAAAAAAGAAAAAATAAGTGGGAGAGATCTTACAAAAAAATTCAATGACTGTAAAGTTCAAGTATTCCTCCCCACTTCCCCTTTCTTTCTCTCCACTGTAAAAGCTGCTTTGTGCCTCTTCATGTGAGATGATTTACTCCATTCTACCTTTTCCTTTCTCCTTCACCCAGTGCATTTCTCTTTTTCAGTCCTTAATTTACTTGATTTTTTTAGATAGCATCCCATCTTATTCAACTCACATTAGTACCATCTTTTTTTTAAACTACTTCTAAGTGACCTAATAACGAGAATCTTCTTAGGAGTTACAAGTATTATCTTCCCATGTAGTCATGTAAATAGCTTACCCTGTTTGAATCTCTTAGGGTTTCTCTTTCCTGTTTAACTTTTTATAATGCTCTTGAGTCTTGTGTTTATATGTCAAAATTTCTATTAAGCTTTGGTCTTTTCATCACAAATGCTTCAAGGTTCTCAATTTCATGGAATGTCCAGTTGTTTTCCCCTGAAGGATTATACTCAGTTTTGCAGTATAGGTGGTCTTGGTTTTAATCTTAACTTTTTCCCTCTGTAATATCATATTCCAAGATCTCTAATTCTTATGTAGAATTCACTAAATCTTGTGTTATCCTGAGTGTGACTCAATAATATTTGAAATGGTTTTTTTTTACTTCTGGGAATGTTTTCTCCTTGGCCTGGGAGTCATGGAATTTGGTTATAATCCTGGGATATTTCATTTTGAGATCTCTTTCAAGAGGTGATCAGTGAATTCTTTCCATTTCTATTTAACCCACTGGTTCTAGAATATCATTGCAGTTTTCTTGATAATTTCTTGACTCTTTTTTATCATGGCTTTCTGGCAGTCTAATAATGCTTACAGTATCTCTCCTGGATCTATTTTCCAGGTCAATTGTTTTTCAAATGAAATAGTTTAGATTTTATTCTAGTTTTTCATTATTTTGATTTTGTTTTATTACTTCTTGATTTTCATGCCTCTTTTTCATGGGGCCAATTCTGTTGTTTAAAGCAATATTTTATTCAGCATTTTGTCCCTCTTTTATCAAAGTATTAATATTCTTTTCATGATTTTCTTGCATCACTCATTTCATTTCCTCTACTACTCATCTCTCTATGTTTAACTGGTATAGAAATTCTGGAAAATTGGCATTGGGTTCAATTAGCATTTTTCTTTCAGACTTGTCCTATAGCTATTTTTACATTTTATGTGTGTATCTCCTGAGTTTGTGTCTTTGTCTTTTCTGCCACAATAAAAGCTTTTTATGGTCAAGTTTCTTTTTTTCTCATTTTCCAGTCTTTATCTTGATTTTGAACTTCATGTTAAATTTGGATTCTACTAATCTTGGGGTGAGCAACTTCAGGGTTTTTCATGCTTCTATTTTTATACCTTATTTTTTGGGGAAGAGTAGAATCTGGAAGTTTTCTTTTTCTACAAGGTAAGATGATCTTTGGAGAGCTGTGGTGTCCTAGTTTGTGCTCTTTTCTGTACCCAGGAAGATTGCCTGCCCCCCTGCAGCAACAAGTGATAAAATTCTCTCAACTCTATGACTGTTACCAGGTCCCCTCTTGCCCTGTTACTGCAATTACTAGCTCTCTTCTTGGCCCTCTGACTGTAAACAAGGTCCCTACTCCCATCTTCCTGACCATAACTGTATCCCTCTCCACTATGGAACTCTGACCCAGAACATCTAGGGGAAAGAATATCGCCAAACAGCACCAACTTGACCCAGTACCAACAGAGAGTAGCCTGTAATCTCTTTCTGACAAGTGGTCTGACCCTCTTACTGTCTCTGGGCTGAGAATTCCTAAAACTACTTCTGCTGCTTGCAACCATCTACAAGGATTAGCTCATGCTGCAATCAAGTGCACTCCAAGTCACTCACACCCAACCCCCAACGGCACAGACCTCTCCTGCATCTTTTCTTGGAAAAAAAGTTTTACTCTGACCTTTCTCAAAATTTTATTTGATAAGTTCTTTAAAATTTGATTAGAGGGTAAAATTGGGAAAATTCAACTAGTTTGCTGCCTCTAATCTGCCATCATGGTCACGCCCAAGTGAATGACATATTAAAATATTTTTGAAAATTTTTCCCTAAAATGTATAAAACCAGAATCTCTTCAAGTCCAGAATAATGGTCCTTCTCCTGGACTTTATGCATGGTCTTCTCCATCTTAAGTTTTTCAAATGGAGAAAGCATAAGTGGAAGATGAGTGAATATAGTATTCTGTTGGGTTATTGTTTAAAAGGGCATTTTCTGTGTTTAGTTTGTTTCCAGTTACAACATACACACAAATTCCAAATATAGCACTGCAGGCAGAGCTATGCAAACAAGGCTTCTTATTTGTAAATTATTAGGCTTAAAATTGTCCCATCCTTGTTATGTTCGTGTAAGTGTAATATAACAAGAGCGAACTCCCTAATAACTTTCTAAATCCAAAAAGAAGTAGTTTAATAAAATGTCACAATGATAAAGGGCAAAATTCCATAAACATCATAATGAAAGCATCTAAATTCAGTTGCTTATCCTATAATCATAAATCATTTAAACAATTTAATACTAAGTCAAAAAAGCAGCATTTTTGCCACAGAAATTACATTTCCATTTAAATTCTAATAGTGTTCAAAAGCATTCTTCAATGGTGTGGATAAATGAAGTAGTACAAAAAGCCATTATGGAATGTAATTAAAAATTCCCCACAATATGTATACAGCCTTGACGTGTCAAAATTGATTTCCTCTTGCTTTCAACTTTTATCTACATCTCACCCTCTCCCACTCCCATGATGTACTTTGCAACTTACCAGTAGTTTAAGGATGTTTAACCAGCTTTCACATCTGAGCCTTTTTCAAAAGCTTACATCTAGCCATAGCTCTGGTCATTCTAATAGCATTGTGGCTTATCCAGATATAATTGGGCACTGATTGACTAGAAAATTGGATTGGTTCTGCAAAGTCAATGACAGATATTGTTCAGAAATTAAATGAAGGCCTTTTATCTTGAGCATTTTATATCTCTAAAATGGCTTAGATCATAGCTGAAAACATATTGGAGAAAGATGCTTTCAGCTCAATGAGTTCATTGCAGGGTGAGGAAGTGGACTCCAGATCAGAATTGATGCTCATACCACAAAAGAAAAACAGGCAAAAAAATATGTATTACTGAGGCATATGGATCTGCTGATTAAGGATGGAAACTGGACCAGAATCTTTAGAAATAATACTTCCAGGAACATAAGTATGCTTCTGTGACCATAATAAATGCCTAAGGAACTCCTAATTACCCCAATATCCAAGATGTTCAGATAGAAAGATGTGTTCCAAAGTACTATCCCCTTTTTAGTACAATAATTTTGGAAAATATTTTGGAATTATAAAACAAAACTACTTAAATGTCCATTCCTTTTAACTCAAAAACTTACTAGCTAGGCACATATCCTGAAGAGTTCATTAGCAAAAAGAAGGGAACCATATACATCAAAATATTCACAAACACGTTTTTTTGTGGTAGCAAAGAATTAGAAGCAAAATAAATGTCCATTAATTAAATAATGACTAACCAGGGGTGTGGAACCTGTGGCCTGGAGGTCACATCACATGTGGCTCTCTAGGTCCTTAAGTGCACCCCTTTAACTAAATCTAAACTTCATAGAACAAAACTCCTTAATAATCTGTTTACTTCAATGTATTGGAATTGTAATTACTGCTCTGCAAGAAACAAGGAATAGGATAAATTCAGAGAAGCATAGGAAATCTTACATGAACTGATGCAATGTGAAGTAAGTGGACCCTGGAAAACAGTCTATACAAGGGCTACATCAATGCAAAACCCCTGAAACACTAGTTTTTTTTGTCACACTGAACATGTCATTCAAACTCTCTCAGTCTCACTTTCCTGATCTATAAAACTGGCAGTCAGATACGTGACTCTTAAGGTCCCTTTAAGATGTAAAGCTATAAGCTTGTGATTTTATAGCTGTTTTAAAATATAAAAGAGAAGACTTGGACCCAAAGAAGAAAAATGAGAGAATACTCTCCAACATATTTTAACAAAAGGGGGGCCCAGGAGTGTATGTACAATGTTAGACATTATATGTTATCTTATCAGATTTATCCTCATGTTTCCTCTAAAATAAAAATAAAATGTGTTAGCTGAGGAGTGAACCATTAACTCATTAATGACCATGACATACTAGACTGATTTGTTTATGTGATTATTGGTCAGTGCTGGACAGAGAAAGGAATATAGAAATGGTAAAGCCTCCTGTAATGCATCACTCAACCTGCCAGTTACCCAGAACTCTAAAGTTTATTCCTACAAAGCACAAGTTCTGGCAGATCCTATCAAGTTTGAAAGTATAGGCCAAGTACAATTTTTCTTCTTAATCTCCAATATATGGTTTTGTTTTGCTTGACTTGCTGTTTTACTATGCTGGAAAGGTTCTGTTAAGTTGTTATTCAGTCATTTTATTCATGTCTGACCCCATTTGGAGTTTTCTTTGCAAAGATACTAGAGTGGTTTGTCATTATCTTCTCATTAAACATATGAGGAAACTGAGGTAAATAATAATTATTTGAGATTAGATTTGAACCCAATTCTTCCTGATTCCATGACCACACTTCTGTTGGAGGGGGAGGCATAAATGGTGACTTAGTGGGAAGTTATTGGTACAAAGAAAGAAAATAAATGATATTAAGGAAACATTAAAAATCATGCAAACAAAACAAACAAAAGCTTACAAGAAAACATAAAGAGGGCAATTTTGCGACTTAGATTTGTTATATGATTTTAAAAGATAAATATTTTCATAGTGTTTTTATAAAAATATTATTTTTGTTCTTTTTGTATATAAAAATGTGTGTATTTATTAATGATTAAGTTCATGATAAAAATAGAAAATTAAACAAAAACAGAGCATGACCTCCAGAATAAAGAAGCCTAGGTAAATTATTTATCTGTGTATTGTATATGTAACATAACACAGAATAATATAACACTGTCTGTGTTTGTAAATATGCTATTGGCAACTCTAAGTCATGAAGACCAACTATGAGTGTGGGAGAAATGACAATTTATGTCTTTGGAAGTCAACAAGTATTTATTAAGTACCTAGAGTGCAAAGTGTTGAATTGTACTAAGCTCATCCATTCTGAGAAAATCATGGATCTTTTGAAGAACTGAAGTAATATATTATGAAATTAACTTTAAACAACACTAATTCCAGTTAATCTGCCATTTATTACTATTTCAATGTCCACCGTCTTCACTGACTTGTAAGCTTTACTGAGTGTGAAAAGCAAAAATGCCGGGGTGTAACACATTATGGGCAGGAAGAGTTCTGATCAAGCATGTAGCATAAACAGACTTATTCCAAATTAATTGTATGGAGGATGCAGAGTCAAAAGTGATTGGTTGGTTCGCAATATGAATTGACTGTTCATTACTTTGTCTAGTATCTACTTTGTCTCTATTTTCAGTCTCTGAAATTTAAAGTGCTGGAGCACTAACACAAGCCCCCTCCATACCTTTCTCTTTTCTCTTCCTCTTCCCCATTCCCCTCCCCTAGTTGCCACAAAGACTTTATCTCACAGAGATAGTTATCAAAATCTCTGTTTCCCAAGTAGGAGAAGAAGGTGTGGTCCTGGAGATGAGGAATACCTGGGCCTCTTCCCATCAACTTGATTTACAGAAATCACAGATGAATGTTTCTAGTGACCTTACTCTTGTCATATTTTTTACTCAGTTTAAATGTCAGAGATAGAGAAAGTTCAAATAAGTCTTCTAAGAGTAAATGCTTCAATTTTTGAAAGACTTGCTGAACTTTCAAATGCTTTAATACTTGTACTTGTTAATTCAATAGTTTTCTTAATGTCTCCTCTAGTTCTCAGGATTTCTAATTTAGTATTTCATTGGGGACTTTCAATTTGTTCCTTTTCTAGTTTTTTTTTAATTGCATGCCCGGTTTATTGACCTCCATTTTCTCTATTTTATTCATGTATGCTTTCAGGGATATAAAACTTCCCCTAAGAACTACCTTTGCTGCATCCCACAAGTTTTGGTATGTTGTCTTATTGTTGTCAATCTCTTGAATGAAGCTCTTGATTGTTTCTATAATTTCTTGTTTGACCCACTCATTTTTTTGGAGGGCGATTGGGGTTAGGTGACTTGCCCAAAGTCACATGGCTAGTAATTGAGTCAAGTGTCTGAGGCAAGATTTGAATTCAGGTCCTCCTGACTCCAGGGCTGGTGTTCTATTCACTGTGCCACCTAGCCACTCCAGATCCACTCATTCTTTAGGATTAAATTATTTAGTTTCCAATTAGATTTTAGTCTATCTTTCCATGGTCCTTTATTACATATGATTTTTTGTTGCATTATGATTTGAGAATGCTGCATTTAATATTTGTGCCTTTCTTCACTGATTTGTGAGGTTTTTATGCCCTAGTACATGGTCAATTTTTGTGTATGTGCCACGTACCACTGAGAAGAAGATGTATACTTTTTATTTTTATCCCCATTCAGTTTTCTCCAAAGACTTATCATATCTAGCCTCTGTATAATTCTATTCTCCTCCTTAACTTCTTTCTTGTTTATTTTGATTTATTTAGATTTATCAAGTTCAGAGAGGGGGAGATTGAGGTCAGCCACTAGTGTTGTTTTGCTATCTATTTCTTCCTCTAATTGCCTTAATTTCTGCTCTAGGAATCCGATGCTATACCGCTCGATGCATATATGTTGAGTAATGATATTGCTTAATTCTTAGTGCCTTTTAGCTGGATGTAGTTTCCTCCCTTATCTGTTTTAAATAGATTTATTTTTGCTTTTGCTTTATCTGAGATAAGGATGGCTACCCCTCCTTTTTCTTTTTTTACTTTAGCTGAAGTATAATATAGTCTAGTCCAGACTTTTACCTTTACCCTGTGTGTATCACCTTGTTTCAAATGTGTTTCTTGTAGAAAACATATTATAGGATTATGGCTTTTAATCCATTCTCCTATCAGCCTCTGTTTTATGGGAGAGTTCATCCCATTCACATTCACTTTTATGATTACTGTCTGTGTCTTTCCCTCCATCCCATTCTCTCCCCTGTTTATGATTGTGTTTGTTCCTTCTCCTTTCCCCTCTTTAAGAGTTTTCCTTTTAAATTCTGTCTCCCTGAGTATTTCCTCCCTTTACCTACCCTTTCCCCTTACTACTATTTCCCTCCCTCCTAACCACGACCCCCTTTTATCCGCCCTTACAACTCCTACCGCCTATAGAGCACAATGAATTTTTATACTTAACAAAATGTTATCCCCTCTTTGAACCCAAGACAAAGAAAGTAAATTTCATACAGTGCTCTTCTCCCTCCCTCCTTCCCCTCTATTATAATGAGCTTTTGTGTCTTTTTATGTTAGAATCTTAAACTTAACTGATTATATTGATCCCTCTTTGAACTAGAACCAATGAGAATAAAGTTCCTATGCCGTTCATCTCCCTCCCTTCTTCCCTCTACTATACTATGTTTTTATGCCCCTTCGTGTGGCATAATTTAACTTTGTCTGTTTCATTCTTTCCTTTCTCCCATTACAGACCCTCAACAAGTATCTTTAATCATCAGATTAGTTCATTCATACCCACAATCTCTATGTATATCCCTTTTAAATGTCATGATAGTTTTATAAATTTCAATATGGATGTAAATATATGGATGTAAACAGTTTGCACTTATTGAATTCTAAGTTATGTGAATGTGTGCACTTGTGTGTGTGTGTGTTTTCCTTGTTTACTTTTTTATGTCTTTTTTAAGTCTTATAACTGGAGATCAAATTTTTCAACAAGCTCTGGCTTTTTCATCAGGAAAGGCTAGACGTCCCTTATTTCATTAAATAACCATCTCCTTGGCAGAAAGATTACATTCAGTTTTACCACGTAGTTGATCCTTGATTACAGTCCTAGCTCTTTTTCCTTACAAAATATCAAATTCCAATTCCTCCAGTCTTTTTTTAAAAAGTTATTTACTTATTTATTTACGTTTGGTTTACAAGATTCATTTACAGAATCACTTGAGTTTCAGATTTTCTCTCCTCCCTTCTCCCCTCCTCCATGGTGACATACAATCATGTATGGGATCTGCAAACACTTTCACATTGTACAATAGTCTTGTTGTATAGAAGTGTTGTAACCAATGGAATGAATGATGTGAAAAGAAAGAAAAGAAAGAAACAAAAGAAACAAAACAAAACATGGAAAAGAACAATAGCATATGTTGCTTCAGTCTCCATTTAAACTCTGATCTTTCTAGATCTTTCTCTGAGTGTAGGTATCTCCTTCCATTCTGAGACTTGTAGAGTTGTCTTTTAACTATGCATTGCTGGAAAGAGTCCAGTTTATCAAGGTTGGTCATCACACATATGATGTGTCTGTGACTGTGTACAAATTTTTCCTTGCTCTGCTCTTCTCACTTAGCATCAATTCATATTGTCCTCTCTAGGTAAATATGAAGTCCATCTGCTTCCCATTTCTTATAGCACAATAGTATTCCATTACATTCATATACCACAACTTGTTCAACCATTCCCCAATGATGGGCATCCCCTAAGTTTCCGGTTTTTTGCCACATCAAAGAGGACTGCAATGAATATATTTTTACATATGGCTCCTTTTCACACTTCTATGATCTCTTTGTGATACAATCCCAAAAGTGGTACTACTGGGTCAAAAGGTACACAAGTATTTATAGCCCTTTGGGTATAGTTCCAGATAACCTTCCAGAATGGTTGTATCAGTTCACAGGTCCACCAACAATGCATTAGAGTTCCAATTTTTCCACCTCCTCTCCAGGACTTGTCATTTTCCTGTTTTGTCATCTTAGCCAAATGACTGGTGAGATGTGGTACCTCAAAGTTGTTTTGATTTGCATTTCATGAATTAATAGTGATTTAGGGCATTTTTCCATATGTTTAAAGATACCATTAATTTCTTCCTCTGAAAATTGCCTGTTCTTACTCTTTGCCCATTTATCAACTGGGGAATGATTTGAAACTGTTAGATCATGTGTAATCCTGCCTGTAATTCCATGATATTTGGATTCTTTTTGGCTGCTTGCAGTTTTCTTTTTCTCCTTGACCTTGTAGATCTGGAATTTGGCTACTATATTTCTTGAAGTTTTCAATCTGGTATCTCTTTGAGGAGGAGTCAGGTGAATTCTTTTGATAACTATTTTAACCTCTGATTCTAGGACTTTATGACAGTTTTCTTTGACAATCTCTTGGAGGATGTTGTCAAAGCTCCTTTTTTCATCATGGCTTTCCAGTAAACCAATAATTCTTGGATTATCTCTCCTGGATCTGTTCTCCAGGTCAGTTTTTTTCCAGCCATATATTTCACACTTTCTTCTAATTTTTCGTTCTTCATGTTTTGTTTGACTGACTCTTGATGGATCATAGAGTCCTTAACTTCATTTTGACTGATTTTGGTTGAATGGAATAAAAGTGAAAATTTCTCAGGAAACATTCCAGACATCTGAACAGAATTGTAATAAAGTACCAAGGACTTAGTAACCTTGACTAGGAGGCTGGGAACGTTGTCGTACTTCTGTGGTCATAAGTTTTTGCTAAGCCTAGCTTGTGTGTAAGAGAGGAAAGCACAGACCCAGCAAATTTAACCACAGGCCTGAATTCCAGACTTATTTCCATTGAGCATCGTCAGACCTGCACAATTATAAAATTGGAAATCCTGTCACAGAATTCTGGGCACATCACCATGTCTGAAAATCCCCATGACTGATAAAATATCATATGCTTTCATATCTACATTGATATTGTTAGAACTTTAATCTGCTTTCATGTATAAGTTGATACTGACAACATATTTTGTCTGTTTACATGTCCACTAGATATGTACCTTCTGTTTTTTGATATTACTAGCATTTCACATGAAAATTTCAGAAGATTTTTTATGGTTAAGATTGTACGTCACAATCCCTAATAAACAGGAACAGGAGAGAATAAGGAAGGGAGAGAAGGGGTGGACTTTTGGATATATACCAAGCTTTGCATTTTGTATTTAGCCTTGATTACTAGATTGCCTCTAGTACCAATACCACCCTTCTTAAAAGAATAAATAATTAAATAAATCCTTCCTGTCTCTACTTGGAGATATCTCTGCTTATTTTATTTTGGGCAAGTATTGTGCAGTCCCATACAAAAATGTTACTGAATTATTTTCCTCAGTTGTTTGAGAGAGACCTCTTACTTCTGAAAGCAGAGTTCTACTGGGCCCAAAAGTAAAGTAACTGACTGGCAAGATGAACAGAAAAAAAGGAAGCAAAGAAAGCTCAGCAATCCAACTTTTGATTCCTTTTTTGGGGACAAAAAGGATCAAAGCATGGAATGGAAGGGAGACAACAGAGTCAGATCTCCTGCACCAAAAGCTTCCAAGAAAAATGTAGACTTGTTACAAGCCATAAAGCAGGTTAAGAAGGATTTTGACAACTAAATAAGAGAAGTGGAGCAAAAAATGGAGAGAGAAATGAGAATGATGCAAGAAAATCATGATAAGAGAGTCAACAAATTGACTTAAGAAAATAACACCTTTAAAAACAGACTAACCCAAATGGCAAAAGAGGCCTAAAAAGCCAATGAGCAAAAGAATGTCTTAAAAAGTCAAATTTGCAAGATGGAAAACAAATCTCAAAAACTTTCTGAAGAGAATGATTTCTTCATAATTACAGAGCAAATGACTTTATCAGAAATCAGGATATTATTAAACAGATCCAAACAAATGAAAAAATAGAATGCTATGTGAAACATCTCATTGAAAAAAAAAACACTGACCTGGAAAATAGATCCAGGAGAGACAATTTAAAAATTATTGGACTACCTGAAAGCCATGATCAAAAATAAAGAACCTAGAAAGCATCCTTCAAGAAATTCTCAAGGAAAATTGCCCTGATATTTCAGAACCAGAGGGCAAAATAGAACTTGAAAGAATTCACTGGTCACCTGAAAAAATCCCAAAAAGAAAATTCCTAGGAACATTATAGCCAGGTTCTGGAGTACCCAGATCAAGGAGAAAATACTAGAAGCTGCCAAGCAGAAACAATTCAAATACTGTGGAAACACAATCAGGATAACCCAGGATCTAGCAGCTTCTACATTAAGGGATCAATGGGCCTGGAATATGATATTCCGGAGATCAAGGGAGCTAGGATTAAAGCTAAGAATCACCTACCCAGAAAAATTGAGGATAATGTTCCAGGGGAAAATATGGTCATTCAATGAGGTGGAGGACTTTCAAGTATTCTTGAGGAAAAAAACAAAACTGAATAGAAAATTTTACATTCAAACACAAAAAGCATGAGAAGATAAACACAGAAAAGAAATCATAAGGAAGTTACATGGAAAAATGATCATTGTAACTTATGAAACTTTTCTTAGTATGAGGAATGGTGAAGGGAATATAAATGTATGTGTATGAATATGGAGAGAGAGTTATATATGCATATGAATACCTATGGGAGTGTGTATATACGTGTACATAGATGGCACAGGATCAATTAAATAGGAAGGGATGATATTTTAAAAGGTGAAATTAACAGGTGAGAGAGAAATAGAATGAGAGGAGATGGGGAGAGACAGAATGGGATCAATCATTTCATATAGAAGAGGCAAGGGATAACTGTTACAATGGAGGGAAAGAACAGGAAGGCAAAAAGGGAATGGGTTAACGTTACTCTCATTGACTTTGGTTTAGGGATGGAATGACATACACTCTAAATTGAGCATCTTGCCCTACAGGAGACTAGGGAAGAAGAGGATGAGAAGGGTGATAATGGAGGGTAGGGCAGGTTGGAGGGGGAGGGTTGTTAAAAGCACACACTTCTGTAAAGGGACAGGGAAAAAGAAGATAATAGAACAAGGGGAGGGCAGGATAGAATGGAGGGAAACATTGCCAGTGTTACACAATATGTCTATTGTGGAGATGTTCTGCATAACCACAAGTGTATGTCCTATATTGAATTACTTGTCTTTCCAGGGGTTGGATGACAAGGGAGGAAGGGAAAGAATCTAGAATTTAAAGTTCTAAAACCATATGTGAAAAATATGTTTATTATTATTATTATTATTATCATTATCATTATCATTATTATTCGCATGCATCAGCGAAATAAGATATGCAGGCACTGGAATAAGGAGATTCATCTTACTCTACCAGAAAGTCAGAGGGGTAATGCAGGAGGGTATAGGAAGGAACAGATCGGGGGAGAGGGTATATAGTGGGATTGTTGTTTTGGGGGGATGTGTAGGGGAAAGATGGGGAGAAAAATTATTACTCAAAATCTTGTGGAAATCCTTGACATCAGCTAAAAATTAAAAAAGTTAATTAAAAAGAAAAAAGAAAAAAAAGAAAATCTTTCTTGAGTTCCTCCAAGAATGCTTTTTGGGTTTGAGGCCAATTCATATTTCCTTCTTTGGTCTCAGTATAGAGTCCATGTTGTCCTCTGTATTTGGTTGTTCTTGTTCTCTATAATAAGACCAGGTCAATTTTCTTGCTTTCGTTTTCTTGGCTTCCTTCTTTCCCATTGTGACTGCTTATTTCCTGACTGGGATTCTCATGCTGGGAGCTAAGGGTCTGGATTTTGACTTTGTGTGCTGTAGCCTCAGGGTGTCTAGACTGAGACTAAGACCAGGACTTTCAGTTTTTCCACTGAGTTACCCTGAGGCTCACCGAGAAATCTGTGGAGGTGGGGTGTTCTGGCCACTTCAAGTTTCTGCCTTTGTGTCCCTAGGCTACAACTGAGGCAGCCTCAGCAGCTGGCAGCCAGCAGAGCTGATGTCTGAAGATTCCCCTGGTGGTAGAGAGGTGGTGCTAAGATTTATCTAATCTTGTTTGTTAGTGCTTGCTGGCTCCACAACCCTGGGCTTTGACAGCTTTTGCTGGTCACTTCAGACTCCTTATTGAGCCACTCTTAAGTCTGAGGCTATTTCTACTATTTCAGGATTTTACTCCAGGTGGGACATTTACCTCTGAGTTTTCTAGGTCAGGGAGGGGGAATCAGAGCAGCTAGGGTTCACTTTGACATCTTGGCTGCTGGAAGTTCAGGTATATCATTGTTAAACTTCTAGGCTGTGGGCTGATAGCCCCAGGAGGAGCTGCTGTCACTACTGTGGACCCTGTGCTTTCTCTTACTCAGTTCTGAACCAATCCATTTTCCTAAGGTGAGATGGGTGGGAATCTCCCTTGTGGTGGATGAGTTTACTGAGTGGGACTCCTTCACACTCTGCTGTAGTCTGCTGTCCTGTTTGGGCTAGGGCAGCCCCTGCATTCTCCATCCTCTCCCTGTCCAGACCTACATGGGCACCTTCCTTGGCTGGGAATCTGCCACATTCCCTCACCCAATGGATTCTGTCACTCTAAAATCCCTTCAGATTCCCTTTTTGAAGTTTAGTGAAGGAATTCATGGAAGAGCTCAGAAAAGTTCCTGCTTCCCTTCTGCCATCTTCTAATACTTGCACTTGTAAAATACCATTATAAAGTGTTTTTATCTAGTATTTACAGCCTGATTCTTCCCTTTGAGCCCAGTAGCATATAAGCTAAGTATCATTCTGGCTTTAGAGTTAAAAGGAGTATGTAGAGCCTTCCCTTTGACCTGCATTTCCTCTCTTCTAATTAGGTTTATATCTATTGGAGAAAACAGTCCAAGATGAAACAACATTTGCTTCATTGGGATGAGGAGGCTGTGATGAAGGCAATAAATTCCTCAAACTGGAAGCAAACACATTCGTGAAAGAATCACTGTAGCTCTATTATGACTGACATATTTTATATTCCCTCTAGATTGTGATAATAGCAATTTATATTTATGTTCTACTTCAAAGTTTGAAACAATAAATTGAGGTAGTTGTTATGAGACAGTATGTGTGTGTGTAATCGATATTTTATAGATGAATGAATGGGATTCAGAAATTGGAACTGACTTCCCCAAAATCACACAACTAGTGTTAGCACAGTGAGTAAACATTAAACCTACACCACAGTAAACACCACACTAAAAGACCTTTTCTCTCCTTCAGGGCAGCTCTAGTTTTCTCCATTTCTGAAATGAAATGTGAATGAATTAACAGCAATACAATCCATCAGTCTATGTGAGTGAGTGTTTGTGTGTGTTCACATAGATGTACATATGTATGCATATGTACATCAGTATATCTATGTATATAGACGTTAATATTTATGTATTTATGTTTGTGCATTTGGCTTTGGGTATTTAGCATTATATATACATCGAAATGTGTGTGTGTATGTGTGTCTGTGTGTGTGTGTTTTGGACAGAAACTGCAGACTAAAAATGATCTTGGTTCAGAGATGAATTGGAGGAGCTAGGTGGCAAAATTGAGTATTGGGTTTAAAATCAAGAAGATTCATCTTTATGAATTCAAATCCAACCTCAGACACTTACTACCTCTGTGATCCTGGGGGAATTACTTAACCATGTTTGCCTCTGTTTTTCATCTGCTTCAGTATCTTTGCCAAGAAAACCCAAATTGGGTTATTAGAAGTCAGACACAAGTGAACAATAACAACAGCTACCTTTGGGAAATCATTCAGTTTTGAATGGTTCTGAATGCTTCAGCAGAAACAAAGGCCCAGGGTCAGGAGGACCTGAATTCAAATCCAGTCTCAGACACTTGACCCTTAATTAGCTGTATGACACTGGACAAATCACTTAACCCCAATTGCCTTGCCCTCCCCCCTCCAAAAAAAATAGAGGCTTAGTTCTATGCTCTCCAGAGATTTTCAGCCCTACCACTGAATGAGATCAGAACCAAGTGAGTGGAAGAGGAATACCCTAATTGCTTCCCTAAATATGGCAAGGGTCTCTAGATACTCATCTTGTGAATGGTATTGTGTTGATTGTGTCGACTTGTGATGTTGTTGAGTCTACAAAATGAGGTCCATAATCATAGACCAATTATATTAGCTACAAAGGAAAAAGAAAAAGTGAATGAAGAATTCTTATTGTCTAAGGTCATGAATATGTGGCAAGGGGTGGGTTGGCAGTGTGTGATAAATGCTGAAAAAATTAAGGGGTACATGCCTGGAGAGTCCTTAGGTGTATAGCTCTATGGCCTTTTTCATTATTTTCCTCTTGGCATTACTGTGTGTATTATTTTGCTACCCATATACATAGATGTAGGTATGGCTAAGACAGGGTAGAAAGAGGAGATCAGTAACTCATAAAATTCAACATGTATTGTGTATGTATGTATGTATGTGTACATTAAATCAATGTACATTGAATTATATGTGGGATGAATTTATATTAAATTACATGTGTATTTATAATGAATACATATTCATTTATATGTATACACAATGCATATATGTGGAATTATCTATATGCCTGTATATATAATGAATACATGTCAAATTATATATGTGTATGCAAACATGCATACTGAATTAAATACATATTGGATTAGACACATGCATATATAATAAATATATGTTGAATCATATATGAACAATAAGTCATGTTGAATCATATGAACGTGAATATAATAAACATACTCAATTTGATATCAATCTACCTATCTATCTATCTACATGTAGAATAGATACATATTGAATTATATATGCAACAATATGAATTCTTGTCAAATTATATATGTTTAATAATGTGCATATATGGCCACATATACATATATGAATGTTAAATACTCCTTGAGTTTACTGTTTTCAACCTTCCACTCCCACTTTATCATTACTATACCTGCCTGTCTTTAAAAGTTGAGCACAAGAAACAGAGAGAGCAAGACTTTGGCTTTAAATGGAGGAGAGGATTGATTTATATCTTGTCAGAAGACAATCAGTGTTCTCATGTGCCTTTATTATAGCCCAGTGATTTCAACCAGATCTGTCAGTCTTGATCTGAGTTCAGCAGTGAAAGACAAACTGTGCTCTTGGTTCAGGCAAAATCAGATGAGAAAATGGAGACAACCAGAAATTAAGTGGCTTGCCCAGAGTCACACAGCTACTAAGTATCTAAAGTCAAATTTGAACTTGAATCTTCCCGATTCTAGGCCCAGTACCCAGTCTACTTAGCTACCTCATTTAAATGTAGTAAAAGAACATGATGTAATAGTAAAGAAATTTGAAGATCCCTTTGTATAGCTAAGCCTTCAAATTTCGTTAGTATTACACATGTACCTCAGAAAACTTTCAAATTAATTAATTTATGGAATAAAACAAGCATTTCCACAACATAGTATAAGTTTTTAAAAAGATAATTGTACTTGAAACTGCAAATCCATCAGGTATAACTTGCTATTCCTTTTTAATATATATATATATATATATATATATATATATATATATAAAATTTTATTTTTTAATTAACTTTTGTTTATTTTTAGTTTACATCATTCATTTCCATGAGATTATAAATTTTCTCCCTGTCTTTCCTCGATCCACCACCCCAAAACAGCCATCCCACTGTATAACCTCTCCACCAATCCATTCTCTACTATATCGTCCCCCATTACCTCTCTGATTTTCTGGTAGGGAAAGATGGATCTCCCTTCCCCAGTGCCTGTCAAATTTGTATGTATATGTGTGTATGTATTTGGATAGATAGATAGATAGATAGATAGATAGATAGATACTTATATTTAAACATTTTATATTAGAACTTTAAATTCTAGATTCTTTCCCTTCCTCCCTCATCACCCACCTCCACTGGAAAGACAAGCAATTCATTACAGGCCATATATGTGTAGTTACTCATAACACCTCCACAATGGACATATTGTGGAAGACTGACTATTTTTTCTCCCCTTCCTATCCTGCCCTCCACTTGTTCTATTCTCTATTTTGTCCCTGTCCCTTTACAGAAGTGTGTGCTTCTAATAATGCCCCCCAACCTGCCCTCCCCTCCATCATCCCACATCTCATCCCCTTCCACTCTACTCTCCTGTAGGGCAAGATATCCAATTTAGAATGTGTCATTCCTTCCTTAAGCCAAATTCAATGAGAACAAGGTTGACCCATTCCCTTTTGCCTTCCTGTTCTCCTCCATTGTAATAGTTATCTCTTGCCTCTCTTTTCTATATGAGATGATTAACCCCATTCTATCTCTCCCTCTCTCCTCTCATTCTATTCTTCTTCCACCTCTCACTTTCACCTTTTAAAATATCATCCCTTCCTATTAAATTGATGCTGTGCCCTCTGTCAATGAATACCTGTATACATATACACACAGACTCACATATGTATTCATATGCAAAGATACCCTACTATAAAGACATATGTGTAGGTATACATACATACACATACATATATATACACACACGTATATACATATACGTATTTGTGTGTGTATATATACATACAAACACACATACATACATACACACAAACACAGACACAGACACACAGACACAGACACACATATACATAGCTACATACATATATATACACACACATTTTATTCCCTTCAGCTATCTTCATACTGAGAAAAGCTTCATAAGTTACAACGAACATTTTTCCATATTGACATTTAAATAGTTCAACTTTGATAAGTTCCTTATGATTTCTTTACCATGTGTACATTCTCATGCTTCTTGTATTTGAATGTCACATTTTTTATTCAGTTTGGGTTTTTTCCTCAAGAATACTTGAAAGTCCTCCACCTCACTGAATGACCATATTTTCCCCTGAAACATTATACTCAGTTTTTCTGGGTAGGTGATTGTTGGTTTTAATCCTAGCTCCCTTGATCTCCAGAATATCCTATTCCACAACCTTTGAGCCCTTAATGTAGAAGCTGCTAGATCCTGTGTTATTCTATTGTGTTTCCATGGTATTCAAATTGTTTCTCCCTGGTGGCTTGTAATATTGCTCTTTCATCTGGGAACTCTGAAAGCTGGTTATAATATTCCTAGGTGCTTTCTTTTGGGTATCTTTTTTTCAAAAGATGATTGATGAATTCTTTCAAGTTCTATTTTGCTGTCTGGTTCTAAAATATCAGGGCAATGTTCTTTGAGAATTTCTTGAAGGATGATTTCTAGGTTCTTTTTTTGATCATGTCTTTCAAGTAGTCCAATAATTTTTAAATTGTCTCTCCTGGATCTATTTTCCAAGTCAGTGTTTTTTTCAATGAAATGTTTCACGTTGCCTCCTATTTTTTTTTCATTTGTTTGGATCTGTTTAATAGGACCTTGTTTTCTCATGAAGTCATCTGCTTCTATTTGCTCCACTCTAATTCTTAAAGAACTATTTTCTTCTTGAAGCTTTTGAGATGCTTTTTCCATGTGGCAAATTCAGCTTTTTAAGGCATTCTTCTCCTCATCAGCTTTTGGGGCCTCTTTTGCCATTTGAGTTAATCTACTTTTTAAGGTGTTATTTTCTTCAGTCAGGTTGTTAACTCTCTTTTCATGATTTTCTTGTATCATTCTCAATTCTCTTCCCAATTTTTCCTCCACTTATCTTCTTTGGTTTTCAAAATAATTCTTAAGCTCCTCTGTGTCCTGTAATCAGTCTATATTTTTCTTGGAAGCTTTTGGCATGGGAGTTTGGAGTGTGTTTTCTTCCTCCTATTCTTTGCTTTTATTCTTTTCGTCCCCAAAAAAGGAATCTGAAATTAGATTGCTGAGCTTGTTTTGATTTCTTTGCCTGCTCATGTTGCCAGGCAATTACTTGATTTTTGGGCTCTGTAGAAATTGTCCCAAATTGGTAGGGTTTTCAAAGTTGCCAGAGCTATTAGGAGGTCACCATCTCTATAGCCCAATCCAACTTTGGCTCACTGGTCACGTGCCTCAGGACCACCACTCCAGACTGTGATCCTGGTCCAGGCAGATTAAGACAAGAGCATTTAGTATCTGAATGATCACTTGTCCCCCATGCAATCTGCAGGCCAGGAGCTCTGAAGTAACTACATGGAAGAGGCTGTAGATCCGCTACTTCAGACCACTTCTAACTCTGTAGGCAGATGGCCAGACCCTCTCCCCCAAATTTAGCTGAGTTCCACTGATCTTTTCCCTTTGTTTTTGCCTCTTATGGGTTGATAATTCTGGAAACCACCACAGCTTCTTCTGAAAGCTCTAGCTGAAGCTTTTCCTGGTCACCCTGGGGCTAAAACTATGTGTTCATGCAGTGGTGGGAGCCAAGACCCAGCATTCTGTGATGAACTCTTCCCGTCTACTTGATGGGCTGCCTTTACCAGGAGCTTTGTTTCTCTGTTATGTTGTGGGTTCTTGAGCTCTAAATTTCATTTAAAGTCATATTTTATAGATATTTCAGGTGGTTATGGGGGGAGCTCATAGAGTTCTCCTGCTCCTAAGAATAATTTTAAATTAATTAAAAGAAAGTCAAAAAATGTAGCTACAATAATCCCTAAAACAGCAGATAGACTCAATGATATTTTTTATATATCTCCACCTAATATGTGCCTTTCTAGTTAAAAAATCCTTGATTTCTCTACTGTGAGAACTTAGAGCACTGTGGTATAGTGAATAGGAAGATGGCCTTGGAATAAAGTAGCTCTGGATTCATGTATTGCCTCTAATACAAGAGGGTCTAACACAATAGAAAAACTTTCTGGAGGATAAGAGATTTTAGTTGGGACTTAAAAGGAGCCAAGAGTTATTGATAAGAAAGGAAAACATTTCAGACATAAGGGACAGCTGGAGAAATCATGGAACAATCAGGCCAGTGTCATTGGATTGAAAAATACATGGTAAGGAGTAAGTAAGAAGACTGAAGAGGGAGAAGGAGGTAAGGATAGGAAGTTCTATGAAGGACAAATGGGATGTTTTGTATTTGATCTTGATAGGGAGCCACTAGGGTATGTGTGTGTGTATCTGTGTGTATATGTTTACGTACATGTACATGTTTGCAGGTGCATGCGCATGCACACACAGACACACACACACACGCACACCAGTATGTGACATGGTTGGACCTGCACGTTAAGAAAATCACACCAGTGGCTGAAAGCAAGATGAATTAGGGTAAGCAGAGCAATTAAACAGACAGATCCACCAGCAGCCTGTTTTCAGACTTGAGGTGATGAACATTTGTACCAGATTAGAAAATTGTCTGATTAGGGAAGGGAGCTTATTCGAGAGATATTGCAAAGTAAAGACCTTAGTAATAAATGAAATGTGATGGAGTGAGAGATAGTGAGAAGTGAAAGGTAATACCTAAGAAGTTATCAGTCTGGGAGTTTGGGAGTATTGAGTTGCTCTCTACAATAATAGGGAAAGAAGGTATTGAGGAGAGTATAGGGAAATATAACGTGTTCAGTTTTGTATTTGTTGAGTTTAAAATGTCTACTGAACATCCAGTTTGAAATGTTCAAAAGGCATTTGGAGATATGATACTTGAGGAGAGCAGAGAGGTTAAGGTTGACATAGTAAGATTTGAGAGTCATAGAGATGATAATTAATTTAATTATTATTTGAATAATTAAATTAGAATTAAAGCCATGGGAGATGATGAGGTCACCAAGTGAAATAGTACAGAGGGAAAAGAGAAAAGGACCCAGATCATAATCTCCTGGGGCAACTATACTTAAGGGTATGTTCTGGATTCGGATACAGCAAAGGATCATCGGAACAAGTGGTCAGAAAAGTAAGAGGATAACCAGGACAGAATGGTGTCTGAAAACCTAGAGAAATGAGAGTGTTATGGAGGAAAGAGTGTCCAGCAGTGGCAAAGGCTGAAGAGTGGTTGAGGAGAATGAAGACTGATTAAAGGCCATCAATAAGAGATTATTAGTAACTTTAGA
Source organism: Pseudocheirus occidentalis (assembly GCA_028646575.1). Classification (NCBI taxonomy): domain Eukaryota; kingdom Metazoa; phylum Chordata; class Mammalia; order Diprotodontia; family Pseudocheiridae; genus Pseudocheirus; species Pseudocheirus occidentalis. The sequence goes on from CM053601.1 coordinate 62,373,349, forward strand.
AATAGTAGTTTTGTTGGAATGATGAGATTGTAAGCCAGTTTGAGAAGTTGAGAAGTTAGGAAGTTGTAAGAAGAGAGAAAGTGGAGGCATCTATTCTAGATGGGCCAGGAAGCTTGGGAGTATAGACAAGATTCTGAGTTTGGAGTTGGGGAAACCTAAGTTTAAATTCTGCTCAGACTGTGTGATCTTATGCAAGCTGCCTAATCCCTCTAAGCCTCAGTTTTTTTCACCTACCAAATGGAGATAATTATAGAACCTCAAATACTGGTTGTGGAGATTAAACGTGGTCATATATGTAAAATAATTTTAATAGACCTGCAAGTGTCATATAAATCTTATCTGTTATTACTATTGCCTTTTCTCTTTTTTGAATATCAGCACCTAGAATGTATTAGATCCTTAATAAATTATTGTTGAATTGAAGTGATGAAAGCACAAAACCCCTGGTCTAGAACAACAGCAACTGCCACAGCTGCCAGTGATTCAGTCCCTTGAAGAATGCTTCTGATTCACTCACGATTATTCTACACTGGAATGTTCTGCACTGAATTTCACTCCTCCCTGAGCCTGGTCCAACAGACCATGTCTGTAAACCTTTGGGGTTCTCTTGGGCTGGAAATTTGTTTCACTTTGCCATTTTGTGGGTTCTGCTGTTCTAGCATTTATTTAGAGTCATTGTAAACTTCTCAAACCACTCACAGGAAGGACAACTTAGAAGATCAGTAGAAAAAGCCTGGGAAACCTGAGTGAGAGAGGAGTGCAGAATAGCCTCAGTGCCAGGGTGGTGGTTGCCACAGCTGTTTTGTGAGCTCTCAGCTCACAGATGACAGGGGGGTTTAAGCAGCTGATCAGAGGGGCATTGAAAGGATCTCTTTGTTGGCACTGAGGCAGGATACTCTTTGCTCATCCCATTCCTGGATCTGGCTTTCAGGTTTGAGTAGTAGTCCTCAGGCAAGGAGGAACACTGTCATGGCAGAGCTTGTGGTGGAGCTTGTAACAGTTATGGAGAAGGAATCCTCCTCACAGTTCCAAGGCAGTAGACAGTAGACCGTCCAAAATGGAACCATAGTCCTACATTAAGAAATAGTTGAAAAGTTAAGTAATTGGCTGGTGATATGAGTAAATACTAGGAAAAAAAGTAGACTATAAAATCTTACTTTGGTGACAAAGAATATAAAAACATTAAATCAGAAGAAGACAAAGTTAAAATTCCTACATGTAAAGTCTCCAATAAAAACATGAATTTGGCTCAGGCCACTTTCAAAAAGAATTTGTAAATCAAGTAAGAGAAGTACAGGAAAAATTGGGAAGATAAATGAAAGTGATGCAAGAAAATCATGAAAAATGAGGAAGCAACTTGCTTTAGGGAAACCCCAAAAAGATACAGAAGAAAATAACACCTTAAAAACAGTGTATCCCACATGGCAAAAGAAGTCCACAAAGCCAAGGAGGAGGAGAGGGCTGTAAAAATCAGAAATGACCAAATGGAAAAGGAGGTCCAAAGGTTCAATGAAGAAAATAATTCCTTAAATATTAGAATGGAGCATATGTTTTATAATGGAGCATAGTTATTAGTTATTTACCCCATTCTAACTGTCCCTTTCTCCTTCTTTCAATATATTCTTCTCTTTCATAGCTTAATTTCATTTTTAGATATTATTTCTTCATATTCAACTCACACCTGTTCCCTGTGTCCATACACACACACAGACACACACACACACACACAAAACACACATACACACAAAAAAACATGCAGACAGATGGACAGATAGACAAACAGACCAACAGACAGACAGCAGACAGACAGACAGACAGGCAGGCATATAGATAGATAGATTCCCTCCAATTCAGTTGGAATTGGAAATATGGAAGGTAAAAACTATGAGAAATCAAGAAATTATAAAACAAAACCAAAATAATGGAAAAGAGTAGATAATGTGAAATATCTCATTGGAAAAACCACTGACCTGAAAAATAGATCCAGGATAGATAATTTAGAAATTATTGGACTACCTGAAAGCCATGATAAAAAAAAGAGCCTGGATGTCATCTTTCAAATTATCAATGAAACCTGACCTGATATTCTAGAAACAGAGCATAAAATACAAATTGAAATAATCCATCAATCACCTCCTAAAAGAGATCCCAAAAGGAAAATCCTTAGAAATGTTGTAGCAAAATTCGAGAGTTTCTAGGTCAAGGAGAAAATGTTGCAAGGATCAAGAAAGAATAAATTCAAGTGCTATGGAACCACAGTCAGGATAACACAAAATTTATCAGCTTCTACATTATGGGGCCTGAGGGTTTGGAATATGATATTCCAGAGATCAAAGGAGTTAGGATTAAAAACAAAAAAATTCACCTACCCAGCAAAACTGAGTATAATACTTGAGGGGAAAAATGGAAATTCAATAAAGTAGAGAACTTTTGAGCATTCTTGATAAAAAGACCAGAGCTAAATAGAAAATTTGACTTTCAAATAAAGACTCAAGAGAAGCATGAAAAGGTAAAGAAGAAAGAGAAATCATAAAGGACTTATTAAACTTGAAATTTTTACATTCCTATATGTAAAGCTGATAATAGTAATGCATGATACCTTTCTCGGTATTGAACTGAATTGGAGGGAATCTATCTATCTATCTATCTATCTATCTATCTATCTATCTATCTATCTATCTATCTATCTATCTGTCTGTCTGTCTGTCTGTCTGTCTGTCTGTCTGTCTGTCTGTCTGTCTGTCTGCTGTGTGTGTCTGTCTGTTAGTCTATTTATCTATCCATCTGTCTGTATGTTTTTTTGTGTGTGTGTTTGTGTGTGTGTGTGTCTGTGTCTGTGTCTGTGTATGGACACAGGGAACAGGTGTGAGTTGAATATGAAGAAATAATATCTAAAAATGAAATTAAGCTATGAAAGAAAAGAATATATTGGAAGAAGGAGAAAGGGACAGTTAGAATTGGGTAAATTATCTCACATTAAAGCGGTAAGGAAAAGCTTTTACATTCAAGGGTAAGAGGGGGAGGTGAAAGTGAATTAACCCTCTTCTCATTGGATTTGACTTAAGGAGGGAATAATGTCCTCAATAAATTGGATATGAAAATCTATCTTAACTTACAGGAAATTAGGAGGACAGGAGTTAAGAGAAGGGATGATGATCAAATGGAGGGAATATTGGAGAAGTGGGTAACCAGAAGCAAACACTTTTGAAGAGGGACAGGGTTGAAAGAATGGAATAAATGGGGGAGGGGAGTGCAATGGGACGGAGGGAAATATAGTCTTTCTTAACATGACTTTATGGAAGTGTTTTGCATGAGTACACATGAATAGCCTATATTTAATTCTTTGGCTTCTCAATGAGGGTTTGTGGGATGGCAAGAAGGGAAAGAATTTGAAAATCAAAAATTTTAATAACAAATATTAAAAATTGTTTTTAGCATGCAACTGGGAAATTATATATATATATATATATATAATGATATATATTATACATAATATTATATAATACATTATAACGTTAATGAAATCAGAAGATCTTCCATGCCCCTTTCTATTGGCACCTAGTAAAGGCACTTAGCACCTAGTAAAGGGGTAGCTCCTTACTTCCAGTTAACTCCTTGGGAGTAGTTCACGCCTTAACAGGAAGGGGCTGAACAGGGACGAGCTATACTGTATATAAGGAGAGAATCAGGAGGACCTTCAGATATTTCCTCAGTCACCACCTGGAGACTGAGCATTTTGCTGAGATCCTCCTTCTGCAGCTTCTACTGAGAACTTCCAAGGACCAGGCTGATAAACTGTCGTGAGTCTGAGAGGGATCCCTGCTGGAGGGATCCTGTTCTATTTGTGAAGGCTTGGGAATGTGGGTGTCCACTGTGTTAACTATGTGTATCAACTTT
>CM053601.1:62377345-62387637 GCA_028646575.1 Pseudocheirus occidentalis
GGTACTTGTCCTTCTGGTTTTGGGACTAAATGTTCTGGTTTCTGAATAAAGACCTTGGTTCTGCCTTCCATGTGGAGAGTTTGCTACATTTTGTGATCCAAAACTATACCAGCATATTTATAACCATCATGGGTGTTGTGAATATCTCATTATTGATACATATATGATACATATATGGTCAGATATTTATTACATAAATATATTTATATATATACATATATATAAATACACACACATATATGCAATGGAGTGTAGACATCTATCAGGAAAAATAGAAGAAGGGGATAAAAGAAGGACAGAGATGACAGAAGGGAAGAGAGATTGGGGAAGGGGTAATCCGAATACACATCACCTTGGGGTGGGGGGAAGGGAGAGATGGGGAGAAAATCTGGAACCCAAAATCTTATGTAAATGAACATTGAAAACTAGAAATAAATAATTTTTAAAAGCAGAAAAAATAAAAAGCAAAAAATACTTTGTCTATGTTACTTGATTTCAAACATAAGATACAATATTGTATTATCATTATTATTTGTATCTTTTTCAGAAACATTGGTAAAAGAATCCGTTATGATGTCCATATGCTTATTTTGAATGAATGTGGATGAAATTAAGTTCTACATACTAGAGTTCCTAGAGAATTTATTTTCACTTTATCCTGACAGTTGCCATATATGTTAATTTCAACACACTTTTAGCATGCTTACCAATTGAGAATTGAAAACTGGAGAATAAAGTCACCTTTACTCTTCAAATAAACTACTCACTTATCTCTTTCATCTGTACTTTAATTATTTTTTACATGAATGACAAACCTACCTACTTCTTTAAAAGCATTTTGTTAAAAGCACAGAAAGCTAAATTTCAGTTTCATTCCTGAATGGCATATAATCAGCATTGCTAGTTTGGTCTTGACTTGGTAGGTGAGGGTCGCATCAAGTACGTTATATCCCCCAGGCAGCTGAAATTTAACAGCTCCATAAATGTGTCATGATGACAAAAACCCCATAAAGTTGATATAAATTTAATATGAATGGCCACTACTCTCAATTTTCCCTCTGGTATTGGTAAAATTACTTTTTTATTAACAGCATTTGGGGTAACCTTACAAAAGTGGCAAGTCTGAATTATGGTACAGTATGTTCCAATTTACATTAGAAAGTGTTTTAAATAAATGGAAGTCCACAAATGAAATGCTTATGACATGAGCTTTTAAAGAGGAGATGAACCTCTTTTGATGTCTCCAGATACATACCATACCAACTGGAAATATATAATTGCTGAAAAATGAAGTCATTTGTATGTCATTACCTTGCAAAGAAAATAAGGTTAGAACAATGGTTAGAGATTATAAAAATGATTTTACCGGCCTTTGTAAGTCATTTTGGGGAAATATAATTTGAGGATATCTTTAAGAGGAGGCATAAGGTCGGTAAAAGCTAAATGATTTAAATATGGTCAGATAGTAACATCAGAGGGATCTTCAGCAGAAACAGCAGAAGATTTAACATGTGTTAAGACCCTGTGACAAACAGTAACTGTATTTTTCTAAAACTTTCTCTTTTTTTTCTAATAGCTGTTAGCTTTAGAGATGGAGGTAGACTCATCCTATGATCAATCCTGTATTCCAACCATTTTTATGATTATTTGAAAGTAAATTAAAATAAGATAAAATGAAAACCTGAATATGAAGGGAATTTGAGTTTTTCTTCAAGAAGCATAACAGTATAAATAAAAGTATTCAATAATGAATGGACATCATTCAAATGGACAATAATAAATGGACATCATTCAAAATAGGCCTGTGCAATGTACAGCTCATGGGCCACTTGTGCACTGCCAAAGGATATCAGGAGACCTGCAAAAAATGTAGAGGATATAAAAGAAAGTGAAGATATAAAATGTTCTTTGTCTGTGCCCAAATTAACCTGCCTTCCACTAGTCACTTGGTGGATATGTTGCCACTCCAACACTTTCCTATTCATCACATAACCCACAGCAATCAACCATTGTCAGTCTGTCTCTAGTCTGAGAGTGATTAGTCATTTCTTTTCACTGTGTTTTCAGTATTATTAAATGTAAACAGTAAGAAAACTTGAGAAATATATTAACACTTGTACCACATAACAAAGTAATTTTAACATTAATGTGATTCCATAATAAATAAAAATCTTAAGCAATAAGTGAAATTAGTTTATATTAATTTCTGTGGTTATCTCCATCTTTGCCTGAAGATGAGAAATCATCATCCAGTAAACCTACCTAAGGAATATGGGCTCAGACCCAAAGATTTTATTATAATGGACTCTCAAAACACATTATGGGCAATGTTGACACAAATATTATGCAAAACAGCTGCTGTGCTTGTACAACAACTGTTTGATACTATTAAATAAGTGAGCTGTTTGAATTTACAAAATAAGCCAGGAACACAGCAACAAGAACAATGGCATCCCAAATTCTACACTGTACTCTAAAATTTAGCTAATTATACTTGCTGAGATTGTAGTTATTACTGCACTGTCTCATAAGCATTTCTCTGCTGTTTTCTAGGTGTTTTCAATTAAGATGATGCCCTCAGAGGAAAACCCATATGTACAAAAATATGTATTGCAGCTCTCTTTGTGGTGGCAAAAAATTGGATTATAGGGGGATGTTCATCAATTGAGGAATGGCTAAACAAGTTGTGGTAAACGAATGCAATGGAATACTCTTGTGTTATACGAAATGGGGAGGAGACGGACTTCATATTCACCTAGAGAGTTTTATATAAATTGATGCTAAGTCAGAAGAGCAGGACCATGAAAAATTTGCACACAATCACAGACACATCATATGTGTGATGAGAAATTTGATAAACTAGACCCATCTCAGCAACAGAGTCATAAGACAACTCTACAAGTCTCAGGATGGAAGGAGAAATCTACATTCAGAGAAAGATCTAGAAAGAACAGAGTTTAAATGGAGACTGAAGCAATCTACATGCTATCATTGTTATTCATTTTTGGTTCTTTTTTTTCCCATTGTTCACTCCATTGGTTACAACCCTTCTATACAACCAAAAAAATGTCCAGTGTGAAAATATTTGCAGATCCTCTACTTGATTACATGCCACCATGGGGGAAGGGGGATAAAGAAGGAGGGGAGAAAATTTGAAACTCAAAAAATTGCAGAACTTAATCTTGTAAATTAAAAGTAAATAAACAAATCAATTTTTAAAAAGCTGATACCCCCAAATTGATATGTACCATGGAATAGATTTGTTGATTACTGGATTTTTTAAAGATAAATCAAAATTTCAAAATTGTGAGGGAACATGTTGAAATTAAAACTGAAAAAATGTATCTAGAAAAATGATAATATGCAACAATGTTTTTCTAAGAACAAGATGTTTTCCAATTTCCTATTTACAAAAGCAAATATGTTTTTGGTTTTATGGAGAGGGTTGGGCAGGGCAATTGGGGTTAAGTGACTTGCCCAATGTCACATGACTAGTAAGTGTTAAGTGTCTGAGGCTGGATTTGAACTCAGTTACTCCTGACTCCAGGGCCAGTGCTCTATTCACTACATCTCCTAGCCTCCTCTACAAGAGCAAACATTAACTAATTAAGAAGTACTCTTTCATTATTTCCTCAATGTAATACAATAGAAAGCACTGGATCTTGAAAAAAAAACTCCATGAAAACTTAAAATCAATTTGAAATGAAATAATTTTAATTTAGCTCCTTGCACATTATGCAAAAAATTAAATGTGTAAGCAATATAGGTTAAGAGAAAATTATTAACCAAGCCAATATACATACACATATATACATGCATGTATATATGTACATGTATATATGATTGTATAGATAGCTACATATGTACATATGTGTGTATTATAACTACATTTACGCAATATGTGGTTACATATACATGTGTACATACACAATACCCAAATGCACAAGTATAAACACATATGCTCATAAAATCAAAGTTTTTACTTGCTACTCTTTTTTAAAAAGAGAAACAGTAGGATTGGACAATTTCATCACAAATATCTGATAAATGTTGATATGTAATATATCAATATGCAATACATAACATGATATTTAATTATTACAACTACATAAACATCAACTACAAAAATTATTTACCAATAAAGTATTAAATAATATGAACCAGTGTCAAAAGAATTTATTTATTCCAATAACCATAAGAATGACTTATCCGAATTGCTAATAATTAAGAAAATTGGCGATTTCAAATAATTCTGAGATTTCACATTTCACCTCTCAAACTGGTAAAGAAGGTAAAAGAGAAATGATCCGTGTGAGAGAAGCTTTAAGAAGGTATGTATAACCAACACCCTGTGAATGAACTTCTGAATTTGTTAGCTTATTCTGAAAAAATTTTGAATCGTGTCTGGAAAAAAAAGTTATTAAATATTTTCCTCATAAATATTTACTCTGAAATACTCAATGATTTCCCTACAAAGTATGTAGGAGATAAATGACAGAAAAATCCCATATGTAACAAAGTATTTGTAATATGACTTTTGTATTAAAAACTCCCTCCCTCATATAGTGACCATTCATTGTAGAATGACTGAATTAACTGGAGTATAAACATGTAATAGAATAATGTTGTTATATAGGAAATCATGAATGGAAAAAATAAGAAAAAGGGATGAATGCTAGAAAGCAAAATCAAGTGAAAAATACAAAGTTTTCTCTATAATACAAAGCAAAAGACATGAGAATTCAGATTTCTGCTACTTCTACCTAGCTGGCCTTTATAAAGAGCCTATTATGAGTGCAGCAATGTACTGTTTTACAAATATTATCTCATTTTATCCTCCAAGTAACCCTAGTGACAGGTTCTGTTATTATACTGCATTTCACAGTTGATTTAAGTCAAGTGCCCAAGATCACACAGCTAGTAAATGTCTGAGGCTGGATTTGAATTCACATCTTCTTGAAATCAGGTTCATACTCCATCCATTATGCTAACTGCTGATTAAAAAATGCAAGTACCAGATTTCTGGGAGCCAAGATGGTGGGGTAAGAGGTAAATTGCTGTAACTCTTCAAATTCTCCTCCAATCAACCATAAATTAGTGCTGCTCAACAAACCAGCAAAAAGATGAGGTGAAATGTGCCTTTACCCAAAGAAACCTGGAATATCAGGAAGGTCCATGTCACTTGGATAAAAGGGGGATCACATTCCAGGACAGAACACATCCCAGCAAACCAGTGCCAAGTCTCACCTCAACAAACCAGAGGTAGATCCTGAGCCCCAGTGTTGTTAAATATACAAACACCAACACCAAGCCCCTCCTCCCTTCTTTTTTATGCCTCAGTATAGCCAGAAAAATCACAAATAACCCTCAGAAATACCACAGGTTTCAATGTGGCCCCAAGTAAACAGGCATCCTCCAGTAGCCAGACCTCCATGTGCTTCAGTGTAGCCTTGGGGAAATACAGAAATACCTCACTGGGTCTCAGCACATGCAAGACACCTATTGGTAACTATCATCCCTGTTTAGTATCAGGTAAGCTGCCATACTCTTATGGCCTCCAGCAATACCAGCCACCTCCCATTCACCCCTATCAGCATAGCACCAGACACAAGGTTCTTCCCAGTGGCCTCAGGGCCACATCAGTACAGTACCAGGTAAAGAGCCAGGGCCTACAGTCCCTGGCATAAGAAGCTTGAGCAACCACCTCCAGCAATAGAACTCATATTTAAAAAGTAAAAAAGGCAGGGGGAGAAAAGATGAACAAAAATGGTGGCGTGGAAGATCAAGACACAAACTCAGAAGAGGACAATAATTTCAAAGCACCTATAAAAAAACCCCAAAGAAAAATGGGAGGTTAAGAGCTTAAAAAATCATAGTAGAGAAATAGAAGAAAAACCGGGAAAAGAAATGAGGGCAAATTATTTTAAAAGAGTCAATGGCTTGGAAAACTGCTTTAAAAAGAAGAATTAGCCAAATGGAGGAGATTTTTTTTCTTAATTTACTTAATAAAACAACTTAAAAAGCACAATTGATCAAATAGAAGAGAAAGTACCAAAGTTAATTAAAGAAAACAAGACCTTAAAATTTAGAATTGGGCAAGTGGAAGCTAATGACTCAATGAAACATCAAGAATCAATTCAACAAATTCAAAGGAATGAAAAAATGTAATAAAAGTTAAAATATCTAAAGGTGAAAACAGTCAACCTGGAAAATAGATCCAAGAGAGACAATGTAAGAATCACTGGACTATCTGAAAGTCATAATTGAAAGGAGGACTTGGACAGGTCAAGAAAAAAACCGTCCTGTTGTCCTGGAACCAGATAGGAAAATAAACTTTGAAAAAAATCCACCTGTCACCTCAGGAAAGAGATTCTAAAATAAAACTTGCAAGGAAAAATATAGCCAAATTTCAAAAAGATCAGATCAAGAAAGAAAAATTTACTACAAATGGCCATAAATAAATAAATCAAGGATCAGGAGTCATAATCAGAATTACACAGGACTTGGCAGCTGCAGTATTAAAAAGACAACAACTGGAAGTCCTGGAAGATGATATTCTTGAAGGCAAAGGAGCTAGGACTACAACCAAAAGTTACTTACCCAGAAAAAGTAAGGATAATATATTAAGGGGGGTGAATTTGGCAGGAGAATGGTCATTCAACCAAATAGAATTATTTCAAGCCTTCATAAGGAAAAGACGAGAACTAAACCAAAAGTTTGACTGCCAATATCAAACCCCACAAATGTAAAAACGGGTAAAAAGGGAAGAGAAAGCATAAGGAATTCCATAGAGCTAAACTATTTACATCCCTTTATGGGAAGATGATACACGTAATTCTTAAAAATGTTAACACTAATAGTACCACTGGAAGGAATTTACACAGAGGATAGAAGTGTAAAGTGAATTTGGGGGAATGACACAAAAAAGGAAAAATAAGGGATGAGAAAGAGGAGTACAAGGGAAACAGAAGAAAGGGAGATGTAAAATCAGGTAAATTATTTCACAGGAAGAGGCAAGAAAGACTTATTACAATGGAGGGGAAGATGGGTGAAGATCAAGTAAAGGGGAGATGTAAAATCAGGTAAATTATTTCACAGGAAGAGGCAAGAAAGACTTATTACAATGGAGGGGAAGATGGGTGAAGATCAAGTAAAGGGAGGTCAGATCTAGGGAGGTAGTGGAAAAGAGCAAAACACTAGTGAGGAGGGAAAAGGTGAAAGGAGAGAAAGGAAAAATAGGATGGAAATAAGATGGAGGGAAATAGATAGTAATCATAACTGTGAATATGGGTGAGATTAACTCTCCCATAAAACAGAAGAGAGCAGAATAGACTAAAAAAATAGAAAAAAAATTTATAAGAAAAACACACTTGAAGGAAAGAGACACATACAGAGTAAGCATAGAAGGCTGGAGCAGAATCTATTCTGCTTCAGGTGAAATAAAAAAAACAGGGGTAGAAATTCTAATCTCAGACAAAGTAAAAGTATGAAATTAAAAGAGATAAGGAAGGAAACTATATATTGGTAAAAGGTACCATAGTCAATGATGCAGTATCAGTTCGAAAAATATATGCCCCAAGTGGTATATCCAAATTCTTAAAGAAATTATTCGAGTTAATGGGAATAGACAGCAAAACTATACCAGTGTGGTACCTCAAATGTACCCTCTTAGAGCTCAGTAAATCCAACCAAAAATGAAGCAGAAAAAAACTAAAGAGGTAAAAAAAAATATTAGAAAAGTTAGCTATGATAGAAGTGTGGAGAAAATAAAATTGGAACAGAAAGGAATATACACACATACATATATACATACAAACATACATACATATATATGCATAGTTTTTTGTCAGCAGCACATGGCATATACAAAAAAATCATCTACTAGGGAATAAACACCTCAAAATCAAATTTTTAAAAGGTAGTAATATTAAATGCATTATTTTAAATGATAGTGCAATAAAAATTGCATTCACTAAAGGACAATGGAATGATTGCTTAAAATTAATTGGAAAATAAATAATAAAACCATAAATAATAGTGGTATAAAAGGAAAAATCATAGAAATAATTGAGAATTTGATTATATGGAATGACAACATACAAAAATTTATGAAAGGCAGCCAAAATAATCCTTAGTGTAAATTTCATTTCTCTAAATTTTTATGTCAACAAAATGGAAAAAGAACAGATCGTTGAATTGGGCATGACAGTTAAAAAAAAACCTAAAATAAAAAAGAAAAATTTGAAATCCTCAACTGAGCACCAAATTGGAAATTCTGAAAATACAAAGTGAGAGTAATGAGACTGAAAGTAAATAAATCTGTGTGTGCATATGTATTTATCGGGCTAATAAATAAATCTAGGAACAATAAGATATACAAGCCATCAATCAGTTAACATGATTTTTAAAAATAAAAACAAATATCCATTATCAAAAATGAAAAGGGTGAAATCATTACCAATGAAGAAAAAAGTATATCAATCATCAGGAAATATTTTGCCGAATTATTTGCCAATAAATCTGACCATTGGTTTAAAATTGATAAATATTTACAAAATAAAATTTTACAAATATTTACAAAATACATTACAAAATATTCACAAAATATAAAATATTGCCTAAATTAACAGATCTGGAAATAGAATGCCTATATAAGCCTACTTTAGAAATAAGAAATTGAACATGTCATTAACAAACTCACTAGGAAAAAGTGAGTTCATGAGTGCATTTGTACAAGGAATGCAAAGTCAGTTCAACACTAGGAAAATTATCAACACAATTGATCATATTACTCACAAAACCAAAAGAGAGCATATAATTATCTTAATGGATGTTGAAAAAGCTTTAGACAAAATGCTACTAAAATACTAGAGAGCAAAGGTATAAAGGGAGCATTCCTTAAAATGATAAACTGTATGTATCTAAAACAATAGCAAGGCAATATTTGTAATGGGGATAAACTAGAAACCTTACCAATCATGCCAGAGTGAAGCTGGGATGTCAATTATTACCACTATTATTCAGTATAGTATTAAAAATGCTAGCTACAATGATGAGAAAAAACAGGAATTGAAGGGATTAGAATAGGCAATGGAGAGACCAAACTTTCACTCTTTGCATACATAGAGAACCCTATAGCACCAACTAAAAATTACTTGAAGTAATTAAAAACTTTACCAAAGTTGCAGGATATAAGATAAATCCACACAATCAATCAATCGGGATTTCTTAATATGGCCAATTGTAATGGTAATCAATTTGTTTGATGGGATACTTAGGGCTAAGTATAGAACTCTGTCCATTGGTGAAAAGGTGTGAATTGCCCTGTTGATGTCGAAGAATTCTGTTGGCTGAGACACTCCCTGTTGACTTGGGAGAAGGCCAGTGCTTATAAGCAGGAGAATTTTATAGAGTCAAGAGAGATTTTGGATTTGGTTCCTCAGTGAAGCTGACTGAAGACATGAACAGGATGGGACTTGGTTTGTTGGTGGCCTGGCTGATCCTTGAGTTCCAGGCAAGAGAAGTCCTGAAGGGTTTGAGGTGTGCTGAATCTGGTGAACTTCAGTGTGTGCTGGGGATTGCCTTGAGGACTGGACAAGGACCTGGGAGCTATTCATCCCTGAGGACTGGACGAAAACCTGTAAGCTTTCAGCTCCTGAATCTAGGTGATTGTCTGGCAGATTCAGGAGGGAGCTGGTACCGGGGAAGGGGATCTAGGGAAGCAGAGAGACCACCCAGAGTCAAATTGAAGAAAAGGCCTCCCCTTGGGCTAAACTGAGGTTTGTTGGAAATCAAGGGGTGGAAGGATAGTGTGGTTGTCTAAGAACTTTATTTGGAAACTAAAGTTAATGGTTACCCCAGCAGTGGAAGATCGGTATATTGTGAATTCGTGATTGAATCAACTCCCTCTTAGGGAAACTAGGTCATTCCTTTTGTTAATTGATTGACTGAATCCCTCTTAGGGAAACTAGGTCATTCCTTTTGTTACTTTGATTGATTGAATCTTAAAATGTGAAGCTGGTTTCTCCCTTAGGGAAACCAGCTGATTGTTGTCTTGTTCCCTGTTCCTTTCTGTAATAAGATATAATATTGAGACTTTCCTTGTTCTGAAGATTGTATATAATATTTTGAACTGTTTAAACTGTGAACATTGTAATGGATATGATTTTATAAAGGAATAAACAGAGTGTTCACTAATACTGTGTAATCCGAATCTTAAAAGCTGTTCACAATAGCATTCTCTCAGGAATCTACTGCTGATTGGCTTTACACCAATAAAGCAAGCCATCAAG
>CM053601.1:62388137-62407023 GCA_028646575.1 Pseudocheirus occidentalis
AGAGAGAGAGAGAGAGAGAGACAGAGAGAGAGAGAGAGAGGAGCAAAAATGGTGGCATAGAAGGAGCAAAGTTTCACAGCTCCCACACAGCCACCTTAAATACCCATAAAAATATGATTCTAAACAAATTTTAGGGCTGAAAAACCCACAATAATACAGAAAACACACCTCTTGCTGAATGCAGCTCTGCAGGAGGGGCTCACTGCAACAGACTGGGAGCCGAGGCTAGACCAGCCCAAAACTTCAGTCTGGCCCCAGGGTGGTAGGGAAAAGCTGCAGCTGGAGTCTACAGGAGAGTGGATCGGCAGCACCTGGGACAATCTCCACATTTATCAAGCCAGGAAAAATAAGTCCAAGAGAAAGGTCAGTGGAATTCAAGCTAAATTTGGGGGGGAAAAAGCAGTTTGGCCAAACTGCCCCCAGGGCAATGAAGGAGCCCAATCCGGCTGCCTCACAGGTCCTGGCCTGCAGATACCGGGGGAGGGAGAGCAATTGATCAAATGCAAAGGGCTGTTTAATTGAGCAGTCTGGATCCAGATCGTGGGCTTGGGTGGTGGTCCTGGGGTGTGCATTCAGTGAGCCAAAGCTGGTGAAGGCTACAGCACCTGCCTAATAGCTCCAGCTTTCCCCCCTGGAAACAGAGTTCCACAGAGCTAAAAAATCAAGCAATTAATTGACTGGCCCATATGAGGAAAAGGAAGAAACAGTAATCAAACTCTAGAATCATTTTGGGAGGACAAAAAGGATCGAGGTACGGAGCAAGGGGAAGACAGCACAGTCAGAACTCCCACACCACATGCTTCAAAGATACATGAAGATTGTCTACAAGACATAGATCGACTTAAAAAGGACTTTGAAAACCAAATAAGAGAATTGGAGGAAAAATTGGGAAGAAAAATGGTTTTCTTGAAAGAGTCAGCAACCTGACTGAAGAGAATAACACATTAAAAAAAAGATTAACTCAGATGGCAAAAGAGGCCCAAAAAGCCAATGAGGATAAGAATGTCTTAAAAAGTCGAGTTTAGCAGATGGAAAAAGAGTGTCAAAAGCATTCTGAAGACAATAATTCCTTCAAAATTAGAGTGGAGCAAATGGGAGCAAATGACATTATGACAAATCAAGATACTATTAAACAGATACAGACAAATGAAAAATGGAAAAAAATAAGGTAATGTGAAATATCTCCTTGAAAAAAACACTGACCTGAAAAATAGATCCAAGAGAGACAACTTAAAAATTGTTGGTCTACATGAAAGCCACGATCAAAGAAAGAACTTAGGAAGCATCCTTCAAGAGATTCTCAAGGAAAATTGGCCTGATATTTTAATATCAGAGGGCAAAATAAAACTTGAAAGAATTCACCAATCACCTCTTGACAAAGATCCCCAAAAGAACACTCCTAGAAATGTTATCGCCATGTTCTGGAACCCCCAGTTAAAGGAGAAAAATATTAGAGGCTGCCAAGAGGAAACAATTTCAATAGTGTGGAAACACTATTAGGATAACCCAGGATCTGGCAGCCTCTACATTGAGGGATAGAAGAGCCTGGAATATGATATTCCAGAGATAAAGGAAGCTGGGATTAAAACCAAGAATCACCTACTCAGCAAAATTGAGTATAATGTTCCAGGGGAAAATATGGTTATTCAGTGAGGTGGAGGACTTTCAAGCATTCTTCTGAAAAAAAATAGGACTGAACAGAAAATTTGACACTCAAACACAAGAAGCATGAGAAGGTAAACATGGGAAAAAATCATAAGGAACTTATCAAAGTTGAATTATTTACATGCCAATATGGAAAAACAACAATAGTAACTTATGAAACTTTTCTCAGTATGAGAATAGAAGGTAATACAAAAGTATCTATCATCTCTATATATGTATATATGTATGTATACTTATAAATATCTATCTATCTATCTATCTATATATATATATGTACTTACACATATGTCTATATAGGAGGGTATATGTGTGTATGAATACATATCTGAGCATATGTGTATGTGTGTACATAGAGGGTACAGGATCAATTGCATATGAAGGGATGATACTTTAAAAGATGACATTCTGAGGTGGGAGAGGACTAGAATAAGAGGAGACAGGGACAGACAAAATGGCATTAATCATCCCATATATAAGAGGCAAGGGACAACTATTACAATTTTACTTTCATTTACTCTCATTGAATTTGGCTTAGGGAAGGAAAGACATAAACTTTAAACTGGGTATCATGCCACACAGGAGAGTAGGGGGTATGGGGATGAGAGGCAGGATAATGGAGAGGAGGACAGGATCTGGGGGAGGGTTGCTGGAAGCACACACCTCAGTAAAGGAACAGGGACAGGGTAGAGAATAGAACAAGGGGGTGGTGGGATAGGAATGAGGGACATATAATCAGCCTTTTACAATATGTCCAATGTGGAGATGTCCTGTGTAATTACACATATATAGCCTGTATTGAATTGCTTGTCTTTCCACTGGGGCTGGGTGACAAGGGAGGGACCTAGGGAACCTAGAATTTGAAGCTCTACAATCAAATGTTATATATAAAATTATTATCATTAACTACATGCAACTGGGAATTAAGATATACATATACGGGGGTAGGAAAACCCTCCCTGCCCTACCAGAAAGTAAGAGGGGTGTTGGGGGAGGACATTGAAGAGAGCAGATTGGGGAGGGGCTTTACAGATGGATTGCTGTTTGGGGGATGGTGGTTCGAGAAAGATGGGGAGAAAATTCTGTAACTCACAATCTGGTGGAAATGGATGATATAAACAAGAAAATAAATGAAATAATTAATTTTAAAGAGAGAGAGAGAGAGAGAGAGAGAGATTCTCTTGGTAGCATCTGGAAGCTGGGCTGCTAATGCTGGACTAAGAATGGAAGTAAAGTTTTCTTGAGACCAGAATCTAGTGAAGGCTGAAGTTGATGCCAGGAGGGCCAAATTTGTTGCTATTGCCACTGCTGCCTGGAAGGCTGAGATTTCTTCTGGGTCCTAGGGCCAGCCAAACTGCTGGAGGATTGGGGAGGCATAAAGATATAATGCCATGCACAAACAGCTTCCCAAAGGAATGCTACTGTGAGTAGCTTTTAAGGCTCTGTTTATACAGAATAGTGAACACTATTTTATTCAAGAACAAACCAAAGAGAATATTCACAACAAATCAAGATACAGTATTCACAACATTACATCTTATCACAGAAAACCACAATATGGTGTTCACAATAGCTTATCATTAAAATGGCCAAATAATTTTCACCAAAGTAGCCACAGAATTTAGAAGAACAAAAGAACAATCATCTGGTATCCCTAAGGAGGTTTGCCTCCTTACTTAGTCGTTCAATCAACTCATAATACAAGTCAGTCTTCCACTCCTGGAGTAGCTAAGTTGACTTAATCAGGCACTTATTTAGCAATCAGTTATTAAGTATCACTAATCAATAAATACAATCATTAGAAAATACACAAACCCTCCACCCCTAGGTCTCTAGCAAATTTCAACTTCATCACAGCTTTCAATATCCAAGGAGAGATTTTTTTCTTCATCTTGACTCTGGGTGGTTTCTCAGGTACCCTGGGTTCCCTTCCATGGTCCCAGCTCATACCCAAATCTACAAAACAGTCACCTGGATTCAGAGGCAGACAGCTCTGAGGTCCTTGTCCAGTCCTCCAGGCAGTTTCTGCTCCAGACTGAAGTTCACAGTGTCTAGTACATCTCAATACCTTCACAATTTCTGTTCCAGGGAATTCAATAATCAACCAAGCCCCAAACAAACCAAGTCTTAGCATCCCAGTCATGCCTCCCCAGTCCTCCAGCAGTCCCGCTGGCCCTAGGACCCAAAGGAATTCTCAGCTTTTCAGGCAGCAGCAACACCTTTGGCCTTCCTGGAAGCAGCAACAACTTTGGCCTTCATCAGATTCAGGTCTCAAGAAAACTCCACCTCAGTTCTTAATCCAGCAGTAGCAGCTCACCCTACAGATGCTACCAAGAGAATCTCTCTCTCTCTCTCTCTCTCTCTCTCTCTCTCTCTCTCTCTCTCTCTCTCCTGGCTGGCTTTCTCAGCTCTTTCTTAGTCTCCACAATTCTTCAACCAGGAGCTTGTCAGGAGAAAATTCTGAAATTCTACTTCTTACCCCAGGATCTTGTCATGTTCTCACTAGAAAATTCTGAATAATGTGCCTCTAGGGTTTTTCTTACACACACACACACACACACACACACACACACACACACAGACACACACACACCAGCTTCCTCTTTCAGGGAACCCCTTTCTGTTATGTCAGCAACAGGAGACAGAGCTCACACCTTCTGTTTCCTTCACAGAGGTTTGATTAGTTACTAAGGTCTAAGTACCTGTTCACTTGACATAACAAAAAGAGGCTTTAAAATTTAAATGAATTACCATTACAGAGCTCCATGTTAAGAAGCCCTAAATTATAATAGCAAGGGTTAAATAATTTACCTAGGAAGTCTAAAATGATTATTAGGACCTATGAAATATTGTGCACATAAGATAAATGATACTTGTTATATTAATTAATAACTTTCTAGAGAAAGGAAGCTGAACATGTGAGAAATTTACAGGATTAAGATATGAAAAGCCATAATCACAATTTGATTTGAAGAAAATAACAGTTAATAAGCTTGAATTGGATTGGGTGATCCAATAACTTCTAACTATGATGAGACTTCCCCTGACTCTTTAATAAACAAAATGTTTGTATCATACACATTATTAACAATGTAAAACCAATATTTACATAGTAATTTAGAATTTGTGAAACACTTTTCTCATAACAACTTTGGAAAGTTAAGTAACCAGCATGTAATCACACAATAAATATTAGATTTAGGAGTTGAATTCATATCCAGAATCTATTATGTTGTACCATACCACGTCTCCTAGTCTTCCTGGGTCTACAGAAGGTAACATTAACAAATAGGATAATAATTCAAGAAATTAAAACATAATATCTATATACAATCCAATTAAATTGACTCTCTAATGACAAACCATTTATACAATATTTTTCATATTGAATTTAAAAGTAAACAGTCATTTAGGCTCACAGTGTGCTTGTAACTCTCACAGTAGGCATAGAATTAAAAAGGAGTTGTATTAATTTGTACAATCTCAAATTTGTCAGAATCTATTCCATCTGAAACTGAAGAGAGCATTGATTCTCTCGATAGATAGATAGACAGATAGATAGATAGATAAATAGAGATATATACAGATAGATACACGCAAATATATACACATGCATGTATATAAAAGATATGATATCTTGCATATATATATGCATATATATGATATATATATGTGTATATATACATGTATTTATATATAAATACATATATAATGTATGTTATGTATACATATGTGTGTGTATGCACACAAAGTATATAAACACTTATCTGCTGGAATACATTGTATCATAGTTTACATTTACATTATATTTCTTGTGTGTAATCCCTTTTGAATTTGGGAGAACTCTGTAGTCAAGTCTTTCATATCATGAATAAAGGTATTTCCATCTTATTGTCTTGCATTATTTTCATGCCTATGGGGAAAAAACTAAATAGATTTTTTTTTATTTCATGATTCATTTGCATATTCAACATCTGGCTATCTGCCTCTCTAAGAACTGGCAATATTCTACACCAATGAGATTTAAGAATGGATTCAATTTTTATAGCATACACTTTTTTAGATTTCCTAAATAACTAACTTCCTTTTATTATGAATAGCAATTTAGACCCTCATAGGAAGACACTAGCTCTTATCCATGAAAGGAATACTGAGCTAATTTTTTCTCCATATTTCACTGAAAATTTTAAATATTTGAATTAATATTTAGCTACAAAAATTTACCTGAGCCATAATAAATATTCTCCCATACCTATGAAACAGTATGAATTAGTGAACTGCTTTTGGTATTAAGAAAATGAAGGTTATAGCCCATCCTCTGACATATGTTGACAATTGGCCTTTTTGAAGTGTCTTAGGCTCTTACCCCTCTAGGTAGCTAAGACAGTAAGTTTCAGAACTGGTGCCAATCTGCTTTGGATAAGGAAGTTTCTTCATCCAACATTTCCATTATTAATCAAATATTTGGCATATTTATTTTTAACTAAAACTATTACTTTATTAAGAAGTTAATTTTTTTTTTGTTTTTTGGTTTTGTTTTGTTTTGTTTTGTTTGCTTTTTGGAGGGCAGTTGGGGTTAAGTGACTTGCCCAAGGTCACATGGCTAGTTTCTGTGTTAAGTGTCTGAGGCCGGATTTGAACTCAGGTTTTCCTGACTTCCAGGCCCGTGCTCTGTTCACTGCATCACCTAGCCGCCTCAAGTTAATTGTTAATAGAAAAAAAATATGTAATCTACTCAAGAAAAAGCACTAGACTAGGGTTAAGTAGCAGTGATGCCTTTATTCTTTTCCAAAGGAAAGATTCCTTTCCTCTTCTAAAATATGGAATATAGGAATAAAAAATATATTATGTGGAAAGGCAAGGCACTTCTGATTTTATCTTTGTTGATTTCCCAATGTACAACTTAGCATTCATTAATAAACAGAAACATTTCAATAGATGAGAAAAAGGATTGTATAAGTAATAATGAACTCTTTCATGGAAACTATTTTTAAACAAGTATCTTTATATCGACATATCTCATATGTGTATGTATAATTTAATAAGATAGTAACAAAATTATTCCATGTTGTCTGACTAGGTACATTGTACTCCTATGTATTTAAAATATTTAATTGATATTTTAGCATATCTATAATTTCCAATTAACTTTACCTTATCTCACTATAAGCTCCCTTTGTAATTTATATAGTAATCTAGAAATATACATACATGTACATAAACACCTATATGTATATACACATGCAAGAGTGTGTGTAATCTATGTATTCATGGAGAGAGACAGAGAGAGACAAAGAGAGAGAGAGAAAGAGAGAGAGAGAGAGAAAGAGAGAGAGAGAGAAAAAGAGAAAGACAGAGAGAGAGAGAAAGAGAGAGAGAGAGAGAGAGAGAGAGAGAGAGAGAGAGAGAGAGAGAGAGAGAGAGAGAGAGAGAGAGAGAGAGAGAGAGAGAGAGAGAGAGAGAGAGAGAAAGGTTAAAAAAGAGGCAGCACAGTGGCTCTGTAGGAAAATATTCATTCTACATTTTTAAATGAGCAATTCTCCACCAACACATGGGAAACATATTTCATCATTTATGGTCTATATTATGATAATTAAGATGGAGAAATCACCCACAATGTTTCTTAGGGGTATATAATTCTGGCAGACCAGGGATTGGAACACAAATCTTAGGACTCTAAATACAAGATTATTTTCACCATGCATTCTACTTGCTTCAAATAAAGTTCCACATTACAGTTTCATATCAAGTTAAAAAAATAGTTTGCAATATTTGTAATCATGAGAAAAACTGCGGCATCTGAGACCTTAAGGAGTCTTAATACTAACTTCAGTAATTCTTGAAATATTCTACTGACCTAAGTTTTACCTCTAGAAGACCTAAATACAAAATAAATTGTCAAATTGGGGGCTTTTAACTTTGGGGGTTAAGTAGGTGAGAAAGAAAGCATAATAGCATATCTGTATAAAAATCAGATTTGCTGGAAATCAAGAATACTTCTAAATATATCCTGGTTCTACTCTTGACTGTCTTTTTCTCTTGTGTATGTTTGGCTTTAGTTTCCTCATTTGTAAAATGAAAGAAGTTGGCTGAGATCACCTCTAATTTCTCTTTCAGGTCTAAATTTTCTACCCTAAAATCCAGAGATTTTAAATAAGAATGTCATAATAGGAGGAATTTACCTAACATTATTAAGCTTACAAAACTGCATCATCTGATTGAATTCATTTAATATCCCTTTGGAATAAAGTAAGCACTACAGTTGTCATTTTATAGATGTGACAAACTGAGTTTCAAAGAAAGATTAAGTGACTTCTGTATGATTACACTGGAAGGACATGTTGGAGATGGGACTCAAACCCACCTCTCTCCTTATCCCAAGTCCAATCATGTTTCTTTTATACCATGCTGATTCTCTAAATGCTGTAAAATTTATGTGAATGGATTTTAAGAAATAGCTTCCATTTGTAAAACCAGGATCCTGGTACCACTTACAAGAATTAAATCCATCATCTTAAATAGCTATAAATTGGCATACAAAGGAATATCTTTGACATAGCATTGCTCTTAGTTTCCTCATGGAGACAAACAATTTCTGGGACTGCGACCTCTGCAGATAATTTGGGATCCTCTTTTACCTGGATGCATCAAGAAGGACGGAAATTCTGCATTTGACCCCAGTCCTTTAAACATAAACCAATAAAATATGTTGTTGATGCATCCACGTGAGCCGAAAATGAAATGGAAAAACAGGCAACTGTTTCAATAATTTATAAAGCAAACTATTTAGATAGTCATTTCTCAGTGATTTAATACATTCTTCTAAGAAGATGGGACATGTTACCTTCTCTACTGTAAAGCAACAGTCCAGTTACAAATGTTACATAAATCAAACTGTTTCCCAAGGAAATGGAGAAGAGTTAATTTCTGATGCCTTTTTTTAAACAGCTTTTAAGATCCTTGGTGGTAATGTTTATTTGCTATAAGATAAAAAGAACAGTAGCAAAACAAAACTTTTAAAACCCTAGCAACTAGAGAGGAAGTAAAATATGTATGGACAATCAATTCCTGATTAACTACAAGCAGGCTGTAGCATGATGTAAGGCAACTTTAACAAGATGGCCACCTGAGTCCAGGACATTTCCCTATTATCTAGGTCCAAGGTCCCCAGCTGTTTTCTGTCTCCCTCAGTCACACTCTACTCAGAGAATTTCACTACTTAATGCACACTTATTTCCCACGCAAAAAACTAAAGCACTCCCAGAAGCATGCCTTCCCTTGGTGACTGTGTTGTAGGTAGGACTTGGGATGGAATGGCTTTATGTCCTGCCAGAGGAATTCCTTTTCATTCTGTGGCTGCATTATTCCTACTCTCAGAATTTTCACCTCCACCATTTTCATAGACAATTGAGATTTTATATTCATAGACATGTTATTTTGTAAGATACAATCTCTGATATATATTTTTTTATTATTAGAAAGAGCTAAAGTGCTACCATTGCTAAATTCAAATTATTTATCTTGTACTCTATTTTAAATAAATTACTTTCTGAATGGTTGTTATCTTACCAATAATAAAAAAATCTAGGTAAGGCTAGGTGATGGAGTGAATACAGCCTGGCTGTGGAGTCAGGAGAATCTGAGCTCAAATTTGATCTCAAACACTTAAAACTTATTAGTCGTGTGACCTTGGCCGAGTCACTTAACTACAATTATCCTGCCTTCTCCCCTCCAAAAAGGAAAAAAAAAACACAAACAAGTCTGACAGTATTTTTATTTAATTGTGTACAGTAGGGTCTCACCAATAAGGATTCATGCAGAAACCATCCAAACTTTAAAATTTTTCGGGTGAAAACTTTAAATTATACATTATACTAGTGCACTGCACATAGTGCATTTATGCTTCCTCATTCATTATACGTTTTTCTTATTGTTGTAATCAGATTAGCTTCAGGCAGCTAATTGGACTGTTTTTTTGTTTCAATTAACTTCTGTGTTTATTTTTAGTTTACATCATGAATTTCCACAAGATTTTGAGCTACAAAATTTCTCCTCAACTTTCCCCTACCCACCACCCCAAAACAGCGATCCCACTGAATATCCCCTCCCCCAACATGCTCTCTCCTATGTCCTCCCCCATACTCCCTCTGATTTTCTGATAGGGCAAGATGGATCTCCATACCCCAGTGCCTATATATTTTATTTCCCAGTTGCATGTAAATAAAAATAATAATTTTTAAAACATTCAATATGGTTGCACATGTGTAGTTACGCAAAACATTGCCATTGTGTATATGTTGTGAAAGACAGACTATATTTCCCTCCATCCTATCCCCTTCACTTGTTCTATTCTCTACTTTGTCCCTGTCCCTTTAAAGAAGTGTGTGCTTCTAACAACCCTCCCCCAAATCTGCCCTCCCCTCCATCATCCCCTCTCTCATCCCTCTCCCATATACTCTCCTGTAGGGCAAGATACCCAATTCAGAGTGTATGCCATTCCTTCACTAAGCCAAATTCAATGAGAGTAAGGTTGACCCATTCCCTTTTGCCTTCCTGTTCTTCCCCACCATTGTAACAGTTATCCCTTTCCTCTTCTATATGACATAGTTTGCCTCCATTCTGTCTCTCAACCGTCTCCTCTCATTATCGTCCTCTCTCATGTCTCAATTTCACCATTTAAATACCATCCCTTCCTATTCAATTGATCCTGTGCCTTGTCTATGTGAACCTGTAGACATATACACACACTCACATATGTATTCTTATGCATATATACCCTCCTATACAAACAAAACCAATGCAACCCAACTTAGAAAGAAATCAAAAAACTGGTGAACATTTTTTACAGCAAGTATCTCTGATACAGGTCTCATTTCTCAAATATATAGAGAACCGAGTCAAATTTATAAGACTAGAAGTCATTATCCAACTGATAATTGGTCAAAGAACATGAAGAGCCAGTTTTCAGATAAAGAAATCAAAGCTATATATAGGTATAAAAAGAAGTGCTCTGAATCATTTTTGATTGGAGAAATTCAAACTAAACCAACTGGAAGGCAACACCTCAGAAGTATCAGATTGGCTAATATAACAACAACAACAAAAAGAAAATGATAAATGTTAGAGAAGATATGGAAAATGGAGACACTTTTGCATTGTTGTTGGAGTAGTGAAGTAATCCACCCTTTCTGGACAGCTATAACACTGTTCATACCTTTTGATCCTGCAATGACACTGCTACGTCCATATCCCAAAGAGATCATCAATAAAGAAAAAGCAACTACACGTGCAAAAAAAATTTGTAGCAGGTCTTGTCATGGTGGTAAAATATTGGAAATAAAAGGATATCTATCAATTGGGGAAAAGGTTGAACAAACTGTAGTACACAAATGTAATGGAATATTATTGTTCAATAAGATATGATGAACAGGCAGATTTCAGAAAAACCTGAAAAATCGTGTACAAAGTGATGCAAAATGAAATGAGCAGTACCAGCAAAATATTGTACAAGTATCAGCAACATTGTGTGATGATCTATGAATGACTCACTTGTTCTCAGCAAGTCAGTGATCCAAGAGAAGTGCAATTGATTCATGAAGAAAAATGCTATCCATATCCAGATAAAGAACTGATGGACTCTATAGAAAAATCAAAGTATTTTTTTCACTTTATTCTTTTTCATGTTATTTTTTCCTTTTGATCTGTTTCTTCTTTCACAACCACTACTAATATGGAAATATGTTTCACATGATAGCACATGCACAGCCTACATCAAATATACTTGCATTTTTGGAAGAGATTAGGGAGGGAGGGAAAAAAATTGGAATTCAACATCTTGAAAATATCAATGCTAAAAAATTTTATGACATATAACTGGAAAAGATAAAATAAACTATTAAAATTTTAAAATATATTTATCATCCCAAAGATGATATAAATCAAATTCTATATAAATGTACATGTGCATCTCATTGCTACATTATCTTTGTGACTTTCTGGACAGACTCTGCTTACACTGGTCATGATATATTTTGTACTAAAATTAGCTACATATATACATATATACTACAGTCACTTGCTAGATTGCAAGTTTTATATGAACAGGGAATTTGCATTTCCTTTAGCACCTAGACAGTCCTCTGCAAATATTAAGTATTAAAAATGTTTGCTATTGAAGATACAAAGTGAAGAAAGTTGACCTTTTAAGGTGAAAAGGAAAGAAAATTCCCCTAAATAAAGGCCAATTCATATAACTATTGTAATATACATATATAAATATATAATTATATCATTCATTCTGCTTGGCTTCTCTCTCTCTCTGTCACTTTCTCCCTTTTTCAGACTCATACACACACGCACACACACACATCTATCCTTCATACAACCAAAAAAAATTGTCCTTATCACTATGTCCTTATGTGGAACTTAGGTGGCACAGTGGATAGAGTGCTGGCCCTGCAGTCAGGAGGACTTGAGTTCAAATCCAACTTCAGAGAAATGCCAGATGTATGTCCTTGGGAAAATCACTTAACCCTATTTACCTCACTTTCCTTTTCTGTAAAATGAGCAGGACAAGGAAATGGCAAACCACTCTAGTGTCTTTACCAAGAAAACCCCAAACAGAGTCATGAAAAGTTGGACTAAATTTAAAAAGTGAAGGAACACCACCAGAATATGTCCTTATCCATAGGTCATGTCACTTTTTTTTCTATAGGCCCTTATTAGTATAGAGGTGAGATAAACCTCCCAGACATCATCTTCACAACTGAGACAGAATAACTGTGGTGGGTGGGTGACAGTGATGAGCAGAGTACTCATCAGAAACACCTGCATTTCAATGTTAAGATTAACAGAGCGAGAAGTACTTCCAAAATAATGTTAAGTGACTGTAGTGGCTACTGCATCTGACATTGGTTTCAAAGGTGAACGGAATATTTGAGGAAACAGTTACATTGCTATGAATGGCATAAGGACAAGACTCTTTCCCTCTCTAACCTAACCCCATATGTACTGGTAATTAATTTAAATTTGAAGACCCCTTTTTGTTATGTTAAGTAAACAAGTACTTAGCCCTTAGTAACTAATCAAACCTTTGTGGTAAGAGGCAGAGGATGTGAACTTTGTCTCCTGTTGCTGGCATAACAGGAAGTGTTTGGCTGAAACAGGAAGCCAATGCTTTGTGTGTATACAAGGAGAGCCCCAGAGAGACACAGAGAGTCAGAATTAGATTTTTTTTCTCCTGGTAGAGGAGAGAGTGTTTCTCTCAGTGAGCACCTGGAAGCTGACTGAGAACTGAGAGAGGATTTCCTTGAGATCAGAATTTGTTGAAGGCTGAAGTTGCTTCAAAGAAGACCTCCTCGAAGACTAAGATTTCTTCTGGGTCCTAGGGAGAGCCAAACTAGAGAAGGACTGAAGAAGCATGACCAGGATAAGACTTTGTTTATTTGTGGCTTGGTTGATCCTTGAGTTTGGGAGAACAGAAATTTGTTTCCACTTTTGTTTCCATTTCTTTTCATGAGAGCATCAAACCATTAACTCATATTTAACCAAAGGGTCTAACATCAGATCATAATAATATGGATGGACTCTTGCTGTGGGGGCTGGCCTTACAGCTAATAGTTTGACAGAATTAACATGGTTCTTAACAAAACATACAATACAATTTAGAATGCATGGACCAAAAATCAGGGTGATAACTGAAAGAAGAAAGGGGACTGCCAGGGCAGACAACCATGGAGTACACCAAGAGGATGTACTGAACAAGGACAATAACCAATTGCCCAAAGTGTCCTGCAACTTCTTTCACCTAGCATCAAGCCAGTGACAAATGAGCAACAGATTTTCCGGCACAACCCCAGACTGGTTGGCATAGAAACAACAGGCCTCATGTAGTACAGAACACATCCCTCCCCGCTGAATAAAAAGAAGGTCTAGGCCCCTTCATTTTTAGAGGACCATTCCATCCAGGCATTCTACCTGCTGCTCAAGGTTTGAAATAGCCTCTTTTAGCCCAGAAAGGTCTGTAGTGTCTTGTGAACTCAAGGTCTTATATTCTAAAGACCCCTTGACCAGAGCCACCACTCTGACGCCTGTGGATCCTGCAGTCCCCAAACCTATGAAAAGGGGGATGAGTATGGCTCATCACTGATGGTGGCCTGTGCTGGAGAAATAGCACCAACCCTCACCATCATGGAGGTGGGAGACTCAGGGGAGAATGGCTACCAAGAGGCATGTCGGGAGGTGAGAATTTTCAGCATCCTGAAGGAAGGAAGCAGCTTTCACACAGTGTGTGAGGCCATCAGAATATAACCACCAAGCCCCAGGAGGGGCAGGAAAAATGTCTCATTGGGGGGACGGGAGCTTCTCATCGCTTGAAGGCACTATGTCAAAGCCATTTCAGCAATGAGGCATAATTTCTTGGGCACTGATAAATTTGGCAATGACGGTCATCAGGCACAGGCCCTGTCCAATAACATCCAGGTGCCTTAGTTGTAAACTCTGGGTCTCGCAGTCATCTGGGGAAGTAGTGGGAGTAATGGGGCCATTTAATGCTACACCAATAGCATAAGGAGGTTGGGGATCAACGCAGAGCCAACAATTATCAGCTGGGGGAAGCATTGGTGAAACTTAGGGAATCATAAACAGTGGATAAAAGGGAAACTATCTGATAAGAATGGGAAATCACAGAAGGAATAGTATAGGTTGGGATAGCCGACGGAAGTGGGCTAAGAGCGCTAGGATACAAGGGAAGGAGGCATCAATTAGTTATTGTTAAAACTACTGACCTTTCTACTCCAATTGGAACTACAGGAAAACCCCAATGGTACTTTTGTGTGGGCCTAATGAGGTACAAGGCCCAAGGCCCAAGAGACAGGGGTCTTCCAAACTGAGTCAGAGGTATTAAGAACAATGAATTGGAGCAGGGGGCTCCCTGGGACCAGTTATTTGCAAATATACAGAGCAGGGGATTGTCCCATCCCCAGCTACCTGCCTCAACACAAAAGGAATCGATGGGATCAGCGGAAGGGTGGTGGTAAGCTAAAACACAGGTCTGAAGGACCTGAAGGGATCTGAAGGGTCTGCAGAGATGAGACGGAGGGCTGTACAACAAGCACAGGGAATTCTGTTACAGTTTATATCTGTGCATACTATATACCCTGCCTCTGATACAACACCTGGGAAGGGGGTCTGAAAGGGGAGAAACATATGAGCAGGGTCCCTAAAAGTCCAGGACTGTCCATCTTCCAAAGTGACCTCCCAGTGGGGTATTGGGGAGTCACAGGACAAGGCAGAAGGAAAAGGAAAAGGAAAATCAAGACTTGGGTTTGAACAGTCTTAGCTTTAAAGGGTCTTCTAGGAGCCTGGCTTTCCATTCTGAGGGTGGTGCTGCAGCTTTTACTCAGTTGTGGTGTAGCCAGGCTGGAACGGAGTCAACTGTCATTGCAGACAATGTGGTTAGGATGACAGTATAAGGGCCTTTACATTTAGGCTCAGAAGCTGTGTATTTCAAAATCAGAATGGTATCGTCTGGCAGGAAGTAATACAGCAACTCTGAGATCAGGAGAGGTAGGGCCTCGTGGACTTATTTATGGAGGTGAGACTGCATTCTCAGTAGGCCCTGTAGGAACTTAATGATGGAAGTATTAGTAAAATCTGCCCTCACCTTCTCCTGGATTATTGGAAGGATAGGTGGAGGGTGACCAAAACCTATTTCAAAAGGGATTAGATCAAGTTTATTTGGGGTACAGAGGCTGTTGAGGAGTGCTAGAGGGAGTAGAGTCACCCAATTCTCATGGGTTTCTAAAATAAGTTTAGAGAGAAATTCTTTGAGGGTGCGATTAGCTCTTTCTTCTTGACCAAAACTTTGGAGTCTATAGACACAATACAATTTCATTTGATTCCCAAAGCCCTTGATACACCCTGAGAGATGTTAACAATGAAACTAGGGCCATTGTCTGAGCCAATACTGAGAGGAAGACTAAAGTGGGGAATCAGTTCATTCAAAATGTTCTTAACAACCAGAACAGCTTCCTTTCTAGAGGGCAAAGATTCCAAACACCCAGACAAAGTGTTCACAAACACTAAAAGATATTTATAACCATCTGCTGGTGGTTTTACTTCATTAAAATCTACTTCCCAGTGTCCTCCAGGTTGAGTTCCTCTTAATCTCACTCCTAATAGGGCTATCTTGCCTTGCTTTGCATTTACCTCAGCATAGGCTGAGCATCTGGTGACTGTGCTTCTAAGAATATTGTCTAGATGGGGAATATAATACCTTTCTCTCAATAATTTCCCAAGTTTTCAGGACCTAAGGTGTGTGATCTGATGAAGTCTGTCTATCCAATCCCTCCCCAATGCTTCAGGCACAAAAATGAGACCATCAGCTAAGAGCTGCCACCTGGACTGCTTCCTCCCCCTCTTTCAGGGGCAAGGAAATCATCTGGAGGAGAGTGAAGGGGAGGAGGTAGTGAGGGAGGAGTGAGTGGAGCTGTGACTGGAAGGAGGAGGCCAGCCCCAGACCGGGCATCAGCACAGGCTGCAGCATCAGCCGCCCAGTTACTAATACCATCTTGGGATGCCCCTGGTTGATGACCTAGACAGTGAATCAATGAGACTCTGGAAGGAAGTCCGATGGACTCAGGAAGGGCCAAAGTTTCAGTCTTGTTTTTAATGGTTTTTCCAGAGGAGGTGAGGAGACCCCTCTCATGGTAGATATACGCACAAACATGAGCAGCGGCAAAAGTGTACCTATTATCAGTATAGTTGTTGACAGATTTCCCCTGGGCAAGCAGGAAGGCTTGTGCCAAAGCAAGTAGCTCACCATGCTGAGCAAGGAGCCATGGGCTAAAGGAGAAGACCAGAGAACAGAAAGAGAGGGATAGGAGACAACAGCAGCCCTGGACCAGCAGACACTGTCAACCACAAAACTGTTCCCATCTGTGTAGAGGATGAGGTTAGAATTAATGAGAGAGACATCAGAGTGGGGAGACTGGACCTCATCAAGGAGCTGAAAACAATAATGGACAGGAGCAGAATCATCAGAATCAGGAAGAATGGTGGCAGGTTTCTAGGCCAATGTCCTAGTGAATGTGAGATGAGGCTGATAAAGAAGAACCTAGTAATTGTAAGCCTGGAGTTAGAAATCCATCAATCGGTGGCCCCTTGGAGGAGGGACTAAACCAAGTGGGGAGCAAAAATAGTAAGGGGCTGGTTTAAAGAGAGTTTATCAGCCTCCTTAACAGCCTGAAGGCAGGGAGGCTACCCTGAGGCCACAGGGTCAAGAGGCTTAGACAGGTAAGCAACTGGCCTCTTCCATGGTCCACAAGATTGTGTAAAGACCCCTTTTGCAATGCCCCTTGCCTCAGACACAAAACAGAAAAATGGTTTGGAAATATCAGGAAGGGCAAGAGCAGGGGCAGAAACAAGAGCCTGTTTTAGGGAGTCAGAAGAGTTCTGTGCCTTCTGGGTCCAGACTAAAGGCCCCAATCCAGCAGTCACAGAGTAAAGTGGTTTTTGCAAGGTCAGGAAATCCAAGGATCCAAAGGCAACAGAAGCCCACTGTCCCAAGGAACTCACGGAGGTGCTTCTTGCCAGTTGGAACAGGAATATTGAGAATAGCTTAAATACATGCATCAGAAAGAGAGCAGTGATCAGTCTCTTACAAATAACCCTGATAATAAACAGAGATTCTACAAAGCTATGCCTTCTTGGTACAGACATGATAGCCAAGAGAGCCAAGGAGGGACAGAAGGGAGCCAGTGGCGTCAGAGCATTCATCCTCAGAAGGTTCAGCTAACAACAAATCATCAACATACTGAACTAGAGAGCAAGAAGGGTGGTTCTCCCTAAAGGACAAAAGGTTCTTATGAAGAGCCTCATCAAAAAGAGTTGGAGAGCTTTTGAATCCCTGAGGCAAACATGTCCAAGTCAACTGGCCAGAAAAACCCAAGGACGGGTCAACCCAAGTAAAAGCAAAAATGGGCTGACATGTTGGGGCTAAAGGAATAGAGAAGAAAGCATCCTTCAGAGCAGGAAAAGTATAAACAGTGTGAGTAGGAGAGAGGAGACTGAGAAGCGTGCAAGGATTAGGAAAAGTAGGATGCATAATCTCAACAAGTTTTTTCACCTCTTGGAGGTCCTGGACAGGGTGGAAATCTGACGTGCCAGGCTTCCAGACAGGGAGTAAAGGGGTATTCCAGGGGGATTGACAAGGAACAAGAATACCTGCTTCCAGGATGCAAGAGATGTGGACCTTGATTCCCCAATGAGCCTCAGGAGACATGGAATACTGACAAACATAAATAGAAGAAGCTATGGATAAGAGCTAGACCACAGCTGAAGGATGATGTTCAGCCACTCCTGGAGAGTAAGACTCTCCCCAAACCCCAGGAACCTGGGAAAGGAACCTCTCTAAATAAGGGCTAGAGGGCAGCTAGGTGGCGCAGTGAGTAGAGCACTGGTCTTGGAGTCAGAAGGACCTGGGTTCAAATCCAACATCAGACATTTAACATAACATTTACTAGCCATGTGACCTTGAACAAGCCACTTAACCCCAAATTGCCCTGCTCTCCAAAAAAGCAAAAAAAAAATCTAAATAAAGGCTAGAGGCAGGCTCTCCAGAAGATTAATGAAGAAGAAACTCAGAGGCTATAGGTAATGTAACAAGAAGACCAAGGGGAGAGGAGAGAAAATGAGACTGGGGCTCTGGGGTGAATTTCAGAGAGGTAGTTTATGAAGTTTATGGAGTAGCTCTCAATCTAATAGGGGGTAAGGGCAATCAAGTAAGACTAGAAAGGAATGAGTAACAGTGCCATGGCCCAGATCCACAATTCGCTCAGAGGTCCAGGGACAAGAGGTGACAGTGCTAGTGGCTTCTTGCACAGGTGTAGACTTGGATGAGAGATGACCTAGGGGATGAGTCAGAATAGAATGAGCAGTCCCCATATCCACAAGGAAGGAGACTGGATGATCTCCAACTTTTAATTGGACCCAGGGCTCACAGGGGTCCAGAAGGAAAGGCCCCAGGTTCCTTCAGTCCCCTAAAGCCAAAATTTTAAGAGAAATGTGGGAGGAGGCCTTATGAGGGCGTTCCCTCAGAAAATGGCCAACCTCCTTACAATGAAAGCAATGTGGCTTTTTCAGAAGACGTTCCCTTTTCCACTGGCCCCTTCGTCTTCAGTAGGCACACTGATCTGGCCTTGGTCTGAAAATTTGGGGGGAGCGG
>CM053601.1:62407523-62433748 GCA_028646575.1 Pseudocheirus occidentalis
TTATACTGTCATTCAGTTTTCTCCAGAGGCCTATCATATACAACTTTTCTAAAATTATGTTCACCTCTTAAATTCTTTATTATTTATTTTATGATGAGATTTATCTAGTTTTGAGAGGCGGAAGTTGAGGTCACACACTAGTATAATTTTGCTGTCTTTCTTCTTTTAACTCACTTAACTTATTTAAGAATTTAGATGCTCTACCACTTGGTGCATATATGCATTGTATTGGGATAAGAGGAAAGGAGGAGGCAGAATTGTGTAAGTTACATCACAAAAGGCACACAAGACCTATTAGAGTAGAACAGTGGTTCTCAACCTTCCTAATGCCACAACCCTTTAATGCAGTTCCTCATGTTGTGGTGACCCCCAACCATAAAATTATTTTCATTGCTACTTCATAACTGTAATTTTGCTACTGTTATGAATTGTAATGTAAATATCTAATATGCAGGATGCATTTTCATTGTTACAATATGAACATAACCCACAAGTTGAGAACTGCTGAAATAGAGTGAAAGAATGGAGGGGTTTTTTTTGTTTTTTTTTTTTTTCTTATCAGTTATGTCTCCAAGAGGGAATAATATTCACATTTAGTTGGGTATAGAACTTTATCTTATACTTTAGGGAAGTAGAAAGAGAAAGAGGAAAGAAAATTGAGGGGGATAGATATCAATAACTTCAATACTTATTGATATTATTTCATTATCTATGTCACCTTTTTAGTGAGATGTATTTTGCTTCCTTATCTCTTTTAATTAGAACTATTTTTTATTTTTTCTTTTCCTGAGATCAAGATTGTTAATGATCCTTTTTGTTAATGCTCCTTTTTTGTTTTTGACTTCTCCTGGAGGGCAATATTTTCTTCTCCAGCCTTTTAACTTTACTCCATATGTATCTCTCTACTTCTAATATGGTTCTTGTAAACAACACATTGCATGATTCTGGTTTCTAATCCACTTTGCTATCCATTTCCATTTTGGGGAGAATTAATCCCATTCACATTTACAGTTATGATTTCTAACTATCTTTCTCTCTATCCTATTGTTCCCCACCCCAATTTATGCTTTCCTTTATCTTTTCACCCTTTACTTTCTCACCAATGATTTGTTTCTGACCAACTTCTTCCTCATTCTGCCCCCTGTCTATTAATCTCCTTCATTTTTCTTTCCCCTTTCCTCTACTATTTAGTTCCTCCCTTCTTCTCTCACTTCTATCCACCCCTCCTTTTTCTTTTCCTTTTCTCATCCTACTTCCCTATGTGGTAAGATAAATTTTTATACCCAACTACATGTGTTTTTTATTGTCTCTTGGAGCCATATCCAATGAGAGTAAGGCTTAAATGATGTTCACCTCCTCTTTTTGTGCCTACTAATGTGATATAATTTACCCTATTCTGCCTCCCCCTTTCATCTTTTCCTGGTATAATCACTTTTTATCCTTTATTTTTTTATATCGTCACATCAAAGTCAATTAATACCCCACACTCTATCTGTGTAATTCCTAATTTTGTAATAAAGTTACAATTCTCAAATGTTACAAGCATCATCTTCCCATGGAGGGTTGTAAACAGTTCAACCTTACTGGATCTTTACTCTTGTATTTGAAAATTGAATTTTCTTTTCACTTGGAAAATTTTCAGAATTTTATTTTCTTTTCGTTTTGTGTGGTCAAGGCCTTTTTTATTGTTTCTTGCTTTTTTGTCTATTTTGTGGCTTTTAAAGTTGAGCTCTCTTCTTGGGACACAGTGAACACTGCTCCAAGTTTCTTGTGCTGGGGGCATGGGCTTTGTGCACTGGGACCTCTGGTCCTGGGAGTTTTTTCACTGCCCTGGGATGACCTACCCTAGTCATACCCATTGACTGTATTCTAAGAATGGCAACTTGACTCCTGTGCTGGGTCTGGAGTCCTCACAGCTGGCCTCTGTGCCACTGATCTGTTGAGCCTGGACTGAGGGGCCTCAGTTGCTGATCTATGCTGTGACTAAAAGCCTCCCACTAGTTGTCTGACATTGTCTGTGCCAGGCTGATCTCCCCTTTTACACAACTGAGAGAGACCTTTCCTGAAGTCCTTCTTTATTATTTTAAGAAGGAAAAATGTTTCACACCATCTCTTTGTATTTTCTGTTGCTCCAGAATCCATTTAGAGGTTTGATTTAATGTTGCACCTGAAGGAAAATAGAGGGAACTCCAAAAACTTCTGGTTTCTTTCCACCATATTACCTCCACTTCCTGCAGAACACAATTTAAATGAGTTAGATTGAATTAAAATTTATTTGGGGAAAGTAATTTTCTTGAGACAGAAATTTACTGAAATGAAATCACATGACTGTTGGTAGTACCACGATGACACTATATGTATATAATCATCTTTGTGTTAGTATTCTGATTAAATCTTACCTATCCATCAGAGTCTGCTGCTGTTACCTCCTGAAGTAGGATACATATACTCAATCACTCATCTCATTTTAGTATTGGGACTATGATTATTATAATTGTTTATTCTTATCATTTTCTGAAAAGTGGGTAGAATGATAAAATAAGCATCTGTGTACCAGATAATGTATTCTAGTGTAGTTCAGAGGACAGTTATGATGTTAGGGAAGATTCTGAGAAGAGATTTGCTTCTGAAATTCCTCCTCTACCTTTAAGGCAATTCAGAAAAGAGTTTGAAGGGAGTTACTGATAAGAGATACTGTACTACAATTCCTTTATGATGATAACTTATTTCACGTTGGAAATTTAAAATTATTTATGATTTTTTGTCATTTTGGAGGGTGGGAGGCAAGGCAATTGGAGTTAAGTGACTTGCCTAAAGTAACACAGTAAGTGTTAAGTGTCTGAGGCCAGATTTGAAATCATGTCCTCCTGATTCCAAGGCCAGTGCTCTTTTCGCTGTGCAACCTAGCTGCCCCTATGAATTTGTAATAAAAAGAAAGCATTGCCTTACATCTTTACTCATAGGAATCCATGCTATAATCAAACTATAAAGATTTTTCACAGAGGTCGCACTGTAAGACTTTTCATAGAGCAAAACTAAGAGAGCTTTTTATTTCTTATGATATGGTATTTAACAGTGAGGAAATCTGATTGAGAATATGAGTTATGGAAATGGAGCCAGTTGACCTAGGCTTAATATATCCTTCACCTCTTACTAGATTGGTAATAATGAAAAGGAGCCACTTAGCCTAAATATATACTCAGGTGAAACTGTGGATAGAATGATGGATCTGGAGTTAGGAAGACCTGAGTTTAAATCTGATCTCAGGCACTTACAAGCTTTGTGACCCCAAGCAAATCACTTAACCACTGTTTGCCTCAATTTCCTCCAACTATGGCATCTAACCTCAGAGCTGTCAAAAGTATGAAAAAGGTAATATTTATAAAGTGCCACCCAGACCTTAAAGTTGTATGAAAGATATTGTTTGTTATGGTTGTTTTCCTTCACCTTTCTAAGAATAACTTTCCTCACCCATAAAATGGAGTGTTTTTGAGGAGGAATTTTTCAAATTACAAAGTGATAAAAAAGTGTTGAGAGGCAGCTCAAGTAGTAAGCAATAAAGTAGCCTCATAATTGGCAAGACCTGGGTGTAAATCTTGCCCCAGAAATATACTGGCTTGTGACCATGGGTCACTCATTTCCCAAGCAACATTTTAATACAGAGTCCTTAACTTGTGTGGGCATTCATGTGTGCATGCTCAGATGCATGTGATGGACCTATTAAGCAGTATGGTGAAACCTATGCATCCCTTCTAATAATGTTTTAAGTGAATAAAACAAAATACATAGGACTGATTACAAAAAGAACCAATTACATTGAAAAATGCTATTTATTCTTTTTTTTTAAAGTTTATAAACTCCAGGTAAAAATACTATTCTAAGACAAGTTTAAGATGCATTGGCAATTTGGAACAGTGAAAGGAATTTCCTCACTTAGCATTCCTTATACTAGTAAAGTTAAAGGTTCAAAAAAGGTGTTCTATAAATGCACATCATTGTTTACTAGTCCCTTGCTGTTGTCTCTAGTTCCTATATTATTTAACACGGAAGTTTAAAAATAAGGTGATGATTTCTGCTAGCCTTCAGACAAGTGGCTGCCTGTGATTTTAGAAGCCCAATAGTTAGGCATGAGCTGTGAATGATTCTTAGATAGTTATTATACAGAATGACCTCTGTGTCAGGTCAGCACAAATAAGAAAAAGCTTGACTGGTCCTAACCTAGAAAGCTATAAAATATGTCAAATGGATGCCTCTCAAGTGTGTTATAAAAATGCATCTTCACTGCTGCTGGCAATATTGTCCCTGACCTCGGAGCATTATTGAAGAGAGACCCACTGAATGCTTTCATTTCCACATAAAGTGCTGATCATGATGGCTCAGACATGCCAGATGGCAGCAGCAGTGATAAATGGTGTTGATGCCTTAGGTGAAATGAGCTAGTAAAGTTATATTATATTCAGCTGAGATTTTAAACATATAATATAATTAAAACTGTTATTCTTTAGCAAAATTTTACACCTACTTACTTTAACAATGTGTCAGATGGAAAGACTGATGTGTTATGCTCATCCAAGTCGAAGTAATTTATTTTTCCTTCTATATCTAGGAGCAGAGACTACATTTTACATTACTCTGTGTCCCCTCCTGCTAAGCATTTACCTTACACATAGGTGGGATTCAATAATAAAGGAATGGAAAAAAACTATATGAATAAATGCATGAATCTGTGAGAAATTAATAATGCAAATGAATATAAAGTCATTTGAGGGTAGGAGATATCAGCATGCTACGGTTTATAAAAAAAAGACCCTTTCAAAAGAAGCATTGTACTATTATCCTGGAAGCCATAGAAAGTCAGAAATGAAGATGGGACACAAGTACCCAAAATGAAGGCTCACAAATGGACAGCCTGAATGTTGTGCTGTTAGACATAGAATGCCAAGACACCTAAGAGATGGGGGTCTTAAGTTTGGGTCCATGGACTTTTTTTTGTATTTTGATAACTAAATTTTGTAACTTGTTTCCCTTGTAACCCTATATATTCTACTTACCTATTTATAAAGATTTTCTGAGAAGGGGTCTATAGACTTCACCAGATTGTCAAAGGAGTCCATGACAGAGAAAAGGTTAGGAACACCTGATCAAGAGGAAAACCATTCAAGTCCATAAGCAGGAATTGACCTCGTACAATGTGCTGGAAAATGTGTTAAGCACTGGAAACATAAAGATGCCAAAATAGTTCATGCCCATAAGCATCTTACAATCAACTTTAAGAAATTGATATGCATACAGATAAATTAAAATATATGTGAATTAAAGAACAAGTAATTTATGGGGCACTTAGGGGAGATATTAATAATTGGAGACATCAAAAAAGGTCTCAGATAGGAGGTTATGGTACTTTGGCTAACTTTCGCCAACATCTAAAGATAATGAGAATCAGAGTTGAATTGGGAGAGTATTCTAGACATAGAAATAATATATACAAAGAAAGGAGGGAGGAGACAGAATTTCATGTATGGAGAACCAACTTGAGACCAACTTGAGAGGAGTAATGGGAAATCAGTCTACGAAGATAAACTGGAACTAGAATTTGAAATGGATAAAATGCCAAAAGGAGAACATTTTTTATCTTAGTGGCAGTAGGTAGCAAGAAGCTTTTCAACAATGAACATAACTCCAGTTTGGGAGCTGTATTGGTGAGGAGAGAGCCTGGAAGATTGTCTCTATAGGAATGCAGAGAAGGAGATGGATTCACAAGATATGAGGATATAATAGACTAGGCTTTGAAACTTATTGGAGATTGGGAAGGGGTGAGAGATGAGTCAGGGATGTCTGTGAATTTGCAAATCTCAGTAACTGGAAAGAGTACGCGATTCAGGATAAAAAATAGCGAAATTAAGGAGGGGAATGGGTTTCAGGAGAAAGACACTAAGTAATTTTGGACATATTGAGTCTTAAAGGCTATGGAACATTAAGTTGTATGGCATATGAATTGTAATATGCAATGATGGAGGCAATAGCCACTAAAGTAATAAATGTGGAGATGAATGGATAACTGAAATCAAGCATGATTCTGGATGTAGAGTGTTCAGTTTTACACATGCTGTTTAGACATGTCTTAGAGGCTAAGTTTGAAGGAGGTTGTTATAAGCAGATTGTATATACCCTCAAAAGGAATACTTAAATTAGGAAAAGAGACAGCCATTGTGATTACATCTCAAGCCTTTTGATATACATTGGAAAATGGAGAAAGAAGGACTTAAAATCTCACTCAATATTTTGTTTCTCCTGATAAGTAGTACAGTTGTTTTTCTCCCAGTTTTAACCATGTTTGTGTCTTTTCTAGCCAAATAAGCTTTCTTTTCTTTATAGAGCATTTGTATCAGACAATATCTATTTGACTCAATGACAGTTTGGGATGTTTTGTATGCTATATATACATACACACAATGGAGGGTTTTAAAACATGTCAAATAATTAAAACTTCTGCAGACCAGTTAAACATCCACTTATGCGATATTTACATCATAAAAAAAAACTTTTCCAAATTGCACTGTTGCTTGGAACAAAAGCTCCCCCTTAAGTATTTCTCTTTCCTTCAATGTTTTCAGGGCTAAAAATTTCAGAAAAATATTTCAGAACAATCAGTAGACATTTATAACTGAAACTCAGGAAAAAAATGTGTGTGAATATTTATTTTGACACATAATAGTAGAAAAAATATTGGATTTTGAACCAGGAAGACCTGGAATCAAATTTTGACTCTGATTCGGGGTGACTGTGTGACCTTGATCCAGTCACTTGACTTCAGTGACTCTCACTTTCATGGTAAGCAATTTGGTTAAATAATTTCTAGTGTATGACCATTCATTCCCTAAAGGAACTCACAGTGTTCCTATCCCCATGCTAATTTGTCACCTGACTTTTATATGATAGAGACATAGACTTTTTTGGGATGCCTGGGAAATTTCCTGTGAAAAGAGGAGATATCATTTCTTTCCAAAGAGTGAAATAATAATCATCAATTTATGTGTCAAATCCATAATTCAGGAAAATGAATTATTTCTGCAAGTTACACCAGAGCAGAAATTTGATTTTCATCACTCTTTATTTCCCTCTAAAGAGAATCACTCCTTTTCCTAAGTCCCAAGCTTCTACATATGGAATCTGTTTTCTTTTTGGGAAGATTAAAGACAATGAATTTCCAGTGAGTAATTTCCAGTAAACCACAGCAAGACTTCTGGTGGACACTCCTTTCAGATAATTAGAGTGGTTGAACTGTGCTTGTGAATTTAACGAAGTTAATATGATGTTATGCAGGATGTAATTTATAGAGGCCTAAACCTTTACTTTAGAAGCAAAAAAAGAAAAAAATACTTTAAGGATTCAGAGGCATTTTGGTATCACTCCCTTACACAATAATACATGTATTTCAATCTATTGGGAACAATTATTGCCATTCAGCCAGGCAGTGTTAATAGCTTATACTAGCAAAGCACATTTTTCCCCCTTTTACAATAATTATAATTAGCATTTAATCCATAATATGTCAAAGTACTCAACTAGAGAGAACCCAGCACTTTGATCCTGCTTTGGTCAAAAATAAGAAATTCTGAGGAATAGGAGGCCAAGAAATGAATGTTAAACTCAAATATCAAATGATTCCTGTTTAAGAATAACAAAGGTTCCCATTTCCTTAAGAGTGAAGTTCTATTCTCTGTTAACCTGACTATGACTGGGCCTCTGCATTTCTAGAGGTGATGAATCAGGTCTATTTCCAGGCCTTATTCCATAGGTTGTAGATTTCACTACATAACTGTCCAGGGGATATCAAACCATGTGAGAAAACAAGGCAGTGTAAATCAATTTTAATTGAGATATCTAAAACACACCCTGGAGGGAGGAACCAAGACTGCAAAGAAAAGGAAGGGATTCCCCTGAGTTCTCTCAAATTCTCCTCAAAGATGTTTAAACAATACTTCACAAAAGGTTCTAGAGAAGCAGAATCTACAAAATGATAGAGAGAAACAATTTTACAGCCCATGACTAATTAGAAGGTCAGCTGGAAATGTCTGAGGTGCCAAGATTGGAAGTTCAGTCCATCGCAGGTCCTACCTGGGAGCAGGCCTTGCCCCAGTAAACCAGCAACAGACTTTGAAAGCAATTGTGCCATTAAATGTAGTGGCAGTTTCCGGACTGCTCAGTCCACAAACAGTAAGGAGGTCAGAAGGACATTGCGGGGTCAAAGGTTGCATGACTTTTTAGTCCTTTGGCATAGTTCCAAATTGTTCTATGTAATAGTTGAATCAGTATAGAACTCCATAAACAATACATTAATGTTCCAATATTCCCACATTCCCTCCAGAATGTGTTATTTTACTTTGCTGTCGTGTTAGATAATCTGATTGGTATGGAGTGATACTTTTTTTTTATAATTTAATAGCTTTTCTTTAATCTTCTGTGATTTAAAGCATTTTATACGATTATACATAGCTTTGATTATTTCATCTAAAAAGTACCTGTTCATATCCTTCAGCCATTTATCAGTTGAGAAGTGGCTCTTATTTTTATAAATTTGACTAGTTCTCTGTAAGTTTGGGAAATAAAACCTATATCAGAGAAACTTAATGTATTCTTATTTTTTTTTAATTTACAATTACCATATTTCTCTTTCCGTTCTATTTTCCTCCCAATTTATCCTTCTCTCTCCTTTCACCTTGTCCATTCTCAAGTGTTTTGCTTTTGACCACCATCTTCCCCAATTTGTCCTGCCTTTTATCAGCCCTGCCTTTCTTGTCTCCCTTTCCCCTCCTGCTTTATAGATTTCTATTCCCAAGTGAGTATTTATGTTCTTCTCCCTTTAAACCTATTCCTATGAGAGTAAGGTTCATGTGCTCTCCCCTCGCCAGATCTTCTTCTCCATTGTAAAAACCCTTTTTTTTGCCTCTTTTATATGAGATCATTTATCCCATCCTATCTCTCCCTCTCACCATAGTAACTTTCTATGGTCAGAATCTTTTTGTTGTTGTTGCTCATTTTTCTAGTCTAATTCTTGAGTTTTAACTTTATGCTAAGGTGGAGCTCTGCTTCCAAAATGTAGAGATCACTGTCCTAAACTTCTGGTATTTTGTGCAGCTATTTTCAGACCTATTTCTAGAAAGTTGTAAGTTTTCAGTTCTTCCAAAATGGCACGATCTAATGTGAAGCGTGTTTACTACTCTTCTGACCTTTGTTCTTGACTGTGAGTGATCACAGGCAGTCTTTCTAGCCCTGAAACTGTGACTTGGGTCCTTATTTCTCTGGGACTATAAACTATGGTGTGCTACTGCTCATCTTTGCCCTGGGACTGAGACAGAGGACTGCGACTCAGATCTGAAGATGGACAATACAACAGAATCCTACCCCTAATGCCAGTAAAGGGACCCCTATTATGTCCCCCTAACAAGCTGTCTGACCCCCTTACTGTTTCTGGGTTGAGAAGTCCAGAAACTGCCGCTACAGACAATGAGTCAGTCACCCACAAGGTCTGCTGCTGGTTTATGTGGGCACAGCCTGCACCAAGGCAGTACCTGTGTGACTGTGCTTCCTTTTCACACTGCTGTCACAGAACTTTCTTGCAGACCTTCAAAACTGTCTTAGACCAACCCAGCAATACCACTACTAGGTTTATACCCTGAAGAATTAAAAAAAATAGGAAAGTGACTTATAAGTATGCAAATATTTATGGTATCTCTTTTCATGATGGCAAAGATTTGGAAATTGAGGGAATGATGTGAATGTCAGGATCCTTTGTGAATTCTATCACTCAAAGTTTGATCAAGCAAATACGATAAACGCAGACACACACGCGCACATACAAAAGGACACAATATTTCAAACATTAGGGAGGAGAATATATAATTTCATTAATTTAACCTTACTCTCAATGTCATCATTGTCTTAGAGGAAACTAGGTGGCACAGTGTCAAGGATACTAGACCTACTGTCAGGAAGACTTAAGTTCAAATTTAGCCTCAGACGTTTACTCTCTGTGTGACCTTAAGCAAGTTCCTTAAGTTATGTCTTCTTTAGTTTCCTCTTCTGTAAAATGAATGAATAATGCTGTGAGGATAAAATGAGAAATATGTGTAAGACAGTTAGCATTTATCTGTACATAGTAGGTACTTAATAAATGTTTATTTTCCTGTTATTGGATCCAATAATTTTTGTTTAGAGTAGGAATTCTTAAAAATTTTTGTGTGTCCTGGACCCTTTTGGGATACTGATGAGATCTAGTGACTGCTTCTTAGAATATTATTAAATGAATTAAATAAAAAATATAAGATTGCAAAGGTAATCAATTACAATAAAACATAAATATCAACATGTTAAAAAAAAAAAGGTCACAAATCCCAGGTCAAGCGCCCCAGTTTTAGAGCTCTCCTCTACACTATCCCTTCAAAAAGAAATTGTTCTCAAATGAATGATTAAAATTTAAGAGTTTTTTTTTCCTTTCCAATAGACCAGGAATTTACAAGCACTCTACTTTAAAAGGTGTAGAAAAGTATAAATTGCTTACTTACCTCCCAGGTGGGGGTTCATTTGGTTTTGTTTAGGACAAAATCAATAAACCTTTAGAATTCTTAGAGTTCACAGAATTATAGATTTAGACCAGTAAATGCATCCTGCTTATTTTACAGAAGAGAAAACTGAGAACTGGAGACATAAACTGACTTATTAAAGGCCACATAAATATTAAAACTCACATTTAGATCTATGTCCCCTCACTCCAAATTGCTTCTATTTTCACTGTACAAAGT
This sequence comes from Pseudocheirus occidentalis, assembly GCA_028646575.1. Taxonomy (NCBI): domain Eukaryota; kingdom Metazoa; phylum Chordata; class Mammalia; order Diprotodontia; family Pseudocheiridae; genus Pseudocheirus; species Pseudocheirus occidentalis. The sequence goes on from CM053601.1 coordinate 62,418,326, forward strand.
TGGCAAGAAGTTTTTATAATCACATAATTTTGGAGCCCTTTTGCAGTAAAGTGAGCTGCGTAACAGTTCCCTGACTCCGCAAAACCTTCACTCTCTTTAAAAATGCTCCACTAACATCTCATTCTTGGGTGCCCAGGAGACTAATGTTGCTGACATGATAGATTCCAATTCTTTGGGGAAAGGAGATATTGCAGGTCTTCTAGTTACATCAGCTAAATGGAAAGCTGAGTTCTCCACAGAGGAGAGAGTCACCATAGAGCTAAAGAAAGCATTGCCTGTCAATTATTCACTTTTCTTCTAAAAACTCTAGTAACATAATGCATTGTGATCTTTCTCCATACTGTATCTGTAGCAGTACTTGAGAACCACCAGATGGCAGTCTTACAGGGCTAGATGGATGATCCTCCACTTGGAACCTAACATGTTTTGTGTATGAACTGCTGCCACATTTCTACAACCTGAAAATTTTTGGTTTGGGTGATCCTTCCAGATTATTAAAGAGGAGGAAGTACTCTTATGAATTTGACAGAGGCAGTGCTACAAATAAGTTTGGTTGGCTTCTCACCCTAGCATAACACAAAATAAAAATAAAAGCTTCTTGATTCTAGGTTGTTTCATTTCTTTTAAATTGCTAATGAAATAATACAGCAAATACAGTGATAACATTTTGTGAAGGGTGAAAAGCATGAAACTACTAACCCTCTTTCACAATTTCATATTTAGCTCTAAAATCATGCTTCCTTTAAAATAAAAAAAATGTATTTAATAGTTAATGACATTTGAGAGATGTTATAGAGTATTAGAAAAAGACCATCAAAAAATAGGAAACCCAAGTTCTTTTATCAGTTTCTCCACTAAGCAGGTACAGGTATGTAAACTTAGACATGCCACTTCTGTCTTGACCTCAACCTTCCTTTTCAGAAAAAATGAGAACGCTTGACTGGGTGATCTCTAGGAAATCTTCCAGAACTGTGACTTTCATCCTTAATTTCTATTTTTAAAGCCTTTTTGCTCTTAGTAATTTTGTGGCTTGGAGATAGTCAAATATAATATTTCAAAGTAATATTTAAAATACTAATTTCCCTATAGACCGAGATATTCCTTATATGAATTTTTACAGCAGTTATAAATCTCAGAATAATAGAGTTCATAATGAAATTGTTGAAAGACCCTTAACTGAGCAAGGCTACTTGTCACTGCTTTCTATTACCAAGTAGAATCTTATTAAGATAGTAATTTTTAGAAAGGACACAAATTTTTCAAGTTCTTCTATCTAATTTCATCAGATAGACCCTAGTAAGAAGAATAACCATAGGATCTACATTTTGCTCAAAAACAATTATGCTCCCCAAATCAGATTCTACATATCCATATTAGAATGCCATAGCTTTAACTGTACAAAAAATTATTGCTTGCCTTCATGTTAACCTCCATTCCTAAGCTCTACCATGAAAAGATAAAAACAATAAGATATAAACCATATATATAAATATATACATATATATATATATATAGAGAGAGAGAGAGAGAGAGACAGAGACAGAGAGAGACAGAGACAGAGAGACAGAGAGAGGGGGGGTGGGTATTTAGGGTCAGGACCCAGCCAGAACAATCTGTATATAATGATTTTGTACATCAAACTAGGATAAGATGTTTAGTTACACATGCATATTTGGGAGGTGAGCTTATTCTCTTACAAAGTACCTGCAAGATTGCTAGGTGGGTTTTATTTTCCTCCTGTGGAATTCACAAATTTATAATATTTATTATTGGTGGCAATCACAAGGCCAGAATTCTGCATTAGTAGGAATAATTGATGAAATAGATGATTATTTATATAATTCAGGAAAAGGATTGTTTCAACTATTGAAATATCCCAGTAATTTTCGCTTCATTTGACAATATAACCAAAAGACCAAGTTATTGGTCAAATAAAGAGGCACCATAAACTTAAGAAAAATCTAGTAACTTAAAAAAATACTTACCTATAATCATGTATAAAATATAAACTCACACCTAAAATTGAAGATTTTCCATAATTTGGCCCTAATCTACCCTTTCAAATGTCATACTCCTTTTGCATCCCCTACATTCCAGGCCAACTATACTATTAATGACCGCCTCACCCCCATTTTCCTTGTATCATATTTCAAAGAAGAATACCCCGCTTCATTTTTCTCTTTCAGACTTTGAGTCTATTTTTAAGGATTGGCTCAGGTGGCCCCTTCTTTGTGGGGTATTCACTTATTCTCATCTACCACCTTTACAATTTTTCAATTGCTAATGACTTCCCCTTCTTGATATATTTTGTATTTTTTTTACTTATCTCCATAAATATAGGTTTCTCCTTCTTTCACACCATCAACAAAATGTAAATTCTTTGAGGTCAGCAATTTGTCTTTATAGATCCACAGTCTAATACGGAACTTTTCATACCATATGTGTTTATAAATGTTCTGGGGCAGAAGATGGCTCAAGGTATAGAATGCCAGAAAATCAGAAAGAATCACCTTCATGAATTCAAATCCAGCCTTAAACACTGACTAGTTGTATGACTCTGGGCAAGTCACTCAACACTCTTTGTCTCAGCTTCCTCATCTGTAAAATGAGTTGGATAAGGAACTGGCAAAACCAGTATATTTGTCAAGAAAATCCCAAATGGGGTTACAGAGAGTCAGAAACAACTGAACTGGTAAATGTTTTGTTAATTTTAATTAAATTTATGGCAGATCTAATAAAAATAAATCTCCCATGGTAATTCATTATTTCTAGGTTTAATTAAGGTCCACTCACAACATTCACCATGTGTACATTTCCTTTGAAACCTTTTGAAAGTTTCAATGTCCAAATATCTAACTATGATTTTTTGATCTGTATCTATGCTTTCATTATTATTGAGAAGTCCTTGTGAATAACTCCCCTCCCCCATTTCAATGTGGATAAGAAATTGTCCCATGATATCTAATCTAAGAGCAACACTGAAAGACTAAGAGACTTGCCCCGGAATCCCACAGGTATAAATGTTTCAGAGACTGAATTGAACCCGAGGTGTTTTCTTTCCTTTTTTTTCCTTTTTGTTTCTGAATCTAAGGAAGGAGCTCTATCCAGTGTACCACAGAAAGGGAATGAGAGGGGAAAAGAGTGAGGGGGGAAGAAGGAGAAAGAGAAAGAGAGAAACATTGAGAAATTTTATATATATATATATATATATATATATATACACACATATATACATACATATACATATATACATATATGTATATGTGTATATCTATACATATACATACACACACATATATATTCATTTCACTGATTTTGTTTAACATGCTGATGGTGACACGTTCATAGTAGATTCCTTTATTTCTTCGATGTTCATTTTTTTTCACCTGCTTAGCACTTCAACATTCGTTGAAATTATTTTAAAAATATTTAAAAACAATAGGCATTGAAGTTTCCATGGAACATTATTCTTAGGAAATGGATTATAGCCAAGTATATGTACTAATTGTGGCAAATGTTTTAGACTTGGCATTCATTGAACCTCCTAAATACTATCACTGTTTCCAAGCAAAGGAAAAACAGACAATTGATCCGGTAATTTAGACACAACATTTGCTTTAGTCAAGTTGTATTTGGATATTACTGTAATGTATTTTTAATGTAATGTAATTTTAATATAAATGTAATATTGGATTTATTGGCTTTTATTGTTATTGTTGTGAGTAATTATGTCTATAAATTATTATTATTATAAAGATTGAGCAAATCATTTCCATGTTATTTAGGGTCTCAATTTTCATTTCAAGTTTTACCTCACTGGTTTGAAGTCAGAAAAACTTGATTTGAATTTTAACTCTTCATTTATTGGTCATGTCAACTTGGTTAAGTCACTGTATCCCTTTTAACTTAGATATTTTTAGTGTAAAATAAAATGGAGATAATAATACCTGAATTATTGCCTTCAAGAGTTATTGTAAGATTAATGAATTATAAGCTGCATTGCTCTTCCTTTAAGGATGATGAGGATGAGGATGTTGCAAATAAAGATGGTAAAGAAGATGTTGACTTTACACATACCCCATTATTAAAGGAACCTAGATGACTTGGGGCTCTCCAAATGTACTCCTCATTTTCTTGCCTCTACGCTTTCCCTCCATCTGTTATACTCTTTTCTGCCACCTCTGCTTTCTAATTTCTTCATATTATTAAAGATCCAACTCAAGGACCATCACCTTCATCAAACTTTCCCTGATTTTCCTAGTCAGAAATAATCTCTGCTGTTTCTGAACACCTGCAATTCTAACAGTTTCTTTTTATTTTATAACTTGTTGTCTAGTTAGTTTTCTACATTTCTTATCTCCACTATGAGGCAAAGATGATTCTTAAAAAAAATTGTACCCTCAGCAATACTCAGCATTGTACCTCACATGTAATGGGTTCATAATTCTGTTAAACATGTCACTATTCTGATAATAAACACATTACATGAATGAAATACATGAGTTAAAAAAACACAATAACATTAGTTCATTTTGTGGTATAAAAATAAATGTAATAGAGGATCTAAAGTAAAGATGAGCATCAATTTCTTAAATGATTTATGTTTTTCTTTTTGGAGGGGGGAAGGTAGGGTAATTGGGGTTAAGTGACTTGCCCAAGGTACATGGTTAGTTTTATGGTAAGTGTCTGATGCTGGATTTGAACTCAGGTCCTCCTGACTCCAGTGCCAGTGCTCTATTCACTGCCCCACCTAGCTGTCCCTTAAATGATTTTTCTAAACATCTCAGTCAAAGACTTATTCTCTTACTTATAAGGAATAAATATTTTTAATAATAAAAATTATACCACAGATTATAAGCAAGAGTTCTACAACTATATGAGCAGAGAAATCTCACTTACATGAAATATTATATTCGTGTATCAGAAATAATTAAGAAAACTAAGCAGAGAAAATTCAGAAATGTTTTCCCCACATGTGTTTGCATCACTATTAACTGTATATGGTTATTTGAAATAAATGTACACTTTGCCACTAAAGCTACTTGACAATATAATTGCCATGCAGTCTATGATGAAACAATATTGTGAGTGGTTGGTTTGAATTGATTACTAGTAAATATCACTGGTGTGCAATCAGTGTCAATCACTGATAATTATTAGAACGTTAAAAAACCCCTTGGTGCATATTCATGAACTTTGCTAAGATATGTTAAAATTAGTTTTTAAAGTCTTGGAAGAATATCAAGTTTGAAGAAAACATTAAACAGACAATGATGTCAGTGTCTATAAAAAGATGTGACATTTATTTCCAGTAAAATAATGCTAAACAGACTTGGCAAGTCCACTGTAAGTGGGTTAGTGTGGGCAGAGGATCAAATCTGACATTCTATTATTTTCCATTAGGTAGAAGAAGTATCTTGAATTATAGAATAAGAATCATAAAACCTTAGAGGCAGAGATGACCTTAGCTAGTCATCATGGCCAACTTTGTCATTTTACAGACAAAGAAATTGAACCTTTAATGGTTAAATGCCTTGTTTTACATTACACACTGAATTCGTCGCAGACTAGGTCTTCTGATTTGTATTCCAGATATCTTTTAGCTGTTTCACAATGCTTTGTATTTCAGTTTCACATCCCCACATTGTTTTGGTTCACTGAGATTGCTAGGAGGATGAGCATTTAGTTAGTTATTAGTATAAACTTTTAATGGTACTATGGGTGAATAACTATCTCAATTTGAAATGAATATAATTAATAAAATCATGTAAGGAATAATTCTAAAAGAAACAAAAATCCAAGGCACTGTGAGGTGTCTCATTTGGCCTAGTATACATTATGCTTTTATTGCTACTTCTCCTTTTCTAGGTGTTGCTCCTTTTTTTCTGTTTACAAAATTCAAATATATCATTAACTCTTCTTACTACTACTATCTGTGACTTCCTCTTTTCACTGCTCATCCATTGTGACAATGTTTATAATCAGTAACAGGCTAAAATTGTCACTGAATTTAGATTTAGAGTATATGTTGCTTATTAACAAGGTTTGTTATTGTATCCCTGTGTCCCTCACAATATTAAATGCCAGTGGTAGAACATGTCCCTTCCTTTTTACGTCTCTGCACCCTACTCCCCACCACATACACACATACCTTCTGCCGGTAAAGATTTCTCTTCGTAGGACATGGGATTGAGATAGCAGCAATTCTGTCATAGACATAGGGTCGTTGTTCAGTTATATTTCAGTCATGTCCTACTTTTTGTGACCCCATTTTTTGGATTTTCTTGGCAATGACACCAAAATGGTTCATATTTCCTTCTCTAGCTCATTTTAAAGATGAGGAAACTGAAGTAAATGAGATTGTTACTTGCCTAGGGTCACATATCTAGAAAATGTCTGAGGTCAGATTTGAATTCAGGAAAGTAAATGTCTTCTCAACTCCAGGTACAACATTCTGTCCACTGTGCCACCAAGTTGTCCAGACATGGGATAAAAATACCTTACTCCAGAAATGCAGTACATGAGAGTTAAATGGATTAAATTGAAAAAATGCCTACTTGACTATTATTAGTATTAGTTTCTTCATACTCTGCATTAAAAACTGGTAGAGTAATTGGGGCACATAGACATTGTCTCATTTTGGTAAGTAAAAGGAAATAAAAAATACATGACTAACAAAATGATATTGTATTAATGCATATCACAAACTTCTAAAGTTTTCCCTTGGACATTTTTTTTCTGTATTTCTTGCCCAAAGCTCCTGTGGAGCAAACATTGGAAGATTCCAACTCATTTCTCTTCTCTCTTCCACTCTACTGTCAAAGAGGACCAGCCTCTTGGTTTTGTTTAGATAATTTTTTCTTAGAGTAGCAGATACCTGGTTTTCTATCACTCTTTTTTTTTCCTTTCCCCTCCCCTCCCATTCCCTCCCCTCCCCTCCTCTCCTCTTCTCTCCTCTCTTCTCCTCTCCTCTCCTCTCCTCTCCTTTTCTTTTCACTTCTCTTCCTCCTTCTCCCTTTTTTTTCTTTCTTATCATCAGAAGACTGGCTACCAAAGAATCATGTTTTTTCACAGTAACTCGTTAAACTACTTCAAAGGTTCATAGACCTAGAATTTTAAAGGATATCAGAGGCTATTTATTTAATCTCCTCATTTAACAGTTGAGAAAACTGAAATCTAGGGATATGAAGTGACTTAATCAAAGTTACTCAAATAATAAATGTCAGAGATGGAATTTGAACCAAACTCTTCTGATTCCCAATTCAACACTAATTTCTCTGCCTTCAACCATTAATCGTCTTTGCATCAGACTTTTTGTTATACTGTGTGAATAAAAATACAAAGAATATAACAATTCATATACATGAAGAGCTTACAATCCTAAAAGGAAAACTAGGTGTGTCTATGATTATCTGAAGAGTAAGTACAGAATGTAAATAAAAATAAAGTAGATAAATGCAAGGTAGTTTGGGAAGGAAGATATTAACATGTGGAAGATTGGATCAGAGAAAGATTCTAATAGAAGGTTGTACTTCAGTGGCATCTGGAAGGAAGAGAGAAATTCTATGAGAGAGGTGAAGAGGGAATGCATTTCAGGCAGGGAAGATCACCAGTTCAAAAGAAGATAAAATGCTACTTTTGAGGAGCTGTCAGTTTTTCTGGATCTGAGTGTGTGTGTGTGTGGGGGGGTGTAATGTAGGATGACTCTACAAAGATAGATTGAGACAAATTTGTGAAGGGCTTTAAAATCTAAATAGAAAAAAAATGTTTTTGATCCCAGAGGCAATAGAAAGTTATTGAATCTTATAAAGTGAGCGAACAACATGATCTGATCTATGTTTACAGAAAATTGGTTCTGCAGCAATATGGAAATTGGAATTAAGTGGGAGGTTCTTGAAGAAGGAAGACCTATTAGGAGGCAATAAAAGAAACAAGAAGCGAAGAGGCAGTGAATTTAGATGACAGTGAGTAGAAAATATCAAGGACACTGTGGAGGTAAAAAAAAATTACAAGATCCAGCAACTGATTAGACATATGCCATAAGGAATAGAGTGGAGCAGAGGATAATGCTAAGGTTTAAAATGAGTAAATCACATCCAAATGGAAATTCCAAGAGACAGCAACTGACACTAGAATTCAACTCTGCTGAGAGATTGGACTAAATCTAAACCTCATAGATATCTGGAAAGAGATATTAAGAAGTTAAAGAATGATCCTAACAATTAGGTGGGGAGCAAAAAAATTAATAATTATTGAGCAAAAGATTCTGGGGAGGACTATTAGGCATATATAACAAGAGAAATGGGATAAATTAATGTTCGGAAACTTGGAGAAAGAGACACTATCCAGAAGTGGATAGTTAACAGTTTCTAAATCTGTGGGTCAAAAACAAACAAAACATGAGAAATGATAAAAGATAATCAGGTTTAATAATTAAGTGAAACTTCATGTCTAATTCAGGAGGATATTTTTAATTCATTAGTAAGATGGGTAATTTGCTTACAAAAGGTGAAAGAATAGTAGGAAAAGGTGGAGTAGTGAAAAATAAAATCTAAAATGTATTCCTGGAGTTTTTAGATTCCCAATTTAAATAATAATTTTTTGCTAATTAGATGCTATTTAGTGTATTTGTGCCCTGTATAGGGTACCTGTGAAATGTCTGAAAAGTTTTTGTACTCATCAAACTCTCCCATTCCTGAATGAAAGCAGGATAAAACGAGGTATCTGTTTCTCACTCTTTGAGATCATGTATATGAGACCTGACTCCTGTTGATAAGAACTTCTGCTTAGCTTCCCCATAGAGTCTGGCCAAACACACACACATGTGTGTATATATACACACATAGATATATACATACATATACACGCACATACAGACAGACATAAATGGTTTGTTTGTTTTCTCAGGGGTACTGGCAGGAGGTTAGAGAGGGGAAAGAAATGTGGAGAGCCACAAAAAGCCTGTTGCTTCAGTATCTAGGGCCACCTGTTCACCAGTCTTTTTTTCCTCCAGGTTTTGAGACCATGAGGGTCCCACAGAGAAAGGGATATCACAGTACTCCAGAGACGTGAATGCAGCCTATACCTTGGAGATGGGAGTAGACATACCTTCCACTCTTGCCTCTTTCCTGTGTCCCAGAGCTCAACATGCACAAAGCAAGTTTACTTAATTGGGAGCTGTTGACATTCCCCATTTCCATGCCCCCTCCAACCTTTCTTTTGTAGTATGCACCAGAAGCATCTTAGCTACATCTGCATAGGGAAAATGTTTATTTCTTATTCTGACTTACCTAGGAAATGGAGGAGGATCAGAACATGGAAGGCTGGGTAAGCTCAAAAGATTGGCTCTCAACTCTAAAGATTTTGGACAGTAATCACATCACCCAATGGACAGTCTTTAGCATCATTCAAACCACTACTCTCATGCTTACCATCTTGTCACATATTCAGGTTCTGTTCAAAACCTTCCCCTATCTTTTATTCTTTTGGGGCTCTTTTGATTTCATAAACTTGGTAAGAAACTGACACTTTGACATGACCCTGATAGCTTCACTCTAGTTACAGCTTGATTTTCAATTTTAGATTTCTAAATTTTGAGGATTCATGATTATGTCCACAATAAAAAAGAGATATCAGCTGGACACAATCTGAATCTGGAAGTGGTCATGGCAAAGCAGGCTGATGCCTGGACCAGGGCCACAATGTGGGGCTCAAATGCTGGGGCCACTGCCATGAGCTGGATTCCATTTAAGATTGGGCAGCCCAAGAAACAGACTATCCCCAAGACAGTGGAAAGAGACTTTGAAAGGGAATATGGAAAACTCCAACAGCTGGAGGATCTGACCTAGAAGCTGTAGAAGGACCTGAAAAAGGGCACCAATGCCAACCTGACCGTGTCCTAATCTTCTGTGAAAATCTCTTCTGATTTCCTGTCAAACCCACTTTGTGAGCAAGACCAGGGCTTTTTTTTAACATGGTGACTGCACTAGATACATCCATGAAACAGATAGATGCCTTTAACCAGAAAAAGGTGAACCAGATCCAAATGATGGTGATTGAGTCCTTAAAAAAGTTTGGTAATGTCTTCCCCAGCGTCTACATGGAAGTGAAGAGGCGGGAACAGGTCCTGAAGGACTAGAAATGGCTGCAGTCCAAGGTGGAAAAATATGAGGAAAAGGAAAAGACAGGGCCAGTTCTAACCAAACTCCACTAGGTATGAGAAGAGCTATGGCCTGTGAAGGACAACTTTGAAGCCAAGAACAGCCAACTCCTGGATGGGATGCCTCAATTCTACAGCAGTTTACCTGACTACATCCAACCAAGTCTTGAGTCACTGATGCGTGCCCAGGTTGTGTAGTACACTGAGATGCACAAGATCTTCAGGCACTTAACCCAACAGCTTGACCAACCTGGTCATATAGATGAGAAGAGGGAGCAGGAGAATGAGACCAAGCTGAGGGAGCTCCAACCTCTCTCCATTGTGACTGATAACTGACCTGTACACAGAATCTCCCCTGGGTCAGAGATCCTCATACCACATATACTCTCAGACCTAGTAAAGCCAATTCTGTGTAATATTGATGAAATCAGAAGATCTTCCATGCCGCTTTCTATTGGCACCTAGTAAAGGCACTTAGCACCTTACTTCAAGTTAAACACTTAGTAAAGAGGCACTTAGCTCTTTACTTCAAATTAACTCCTTGGGAGTAGTTAACACCTTAACAGGAAGGGCCAGAACAGGGAGGAGCTATACTGTATAGGAGGAAGAGAACCAGCAGGACAGTCAGATTTTTCTCTCAGTCACCACCTGGAGACTGCACCTTTTGCTGAGATCCTCCTTCTGCAGCTTTTACCGATAACTTCCAAGAACCAGCCTGAGAAACTATCATGAATCTGAGAGGGATCCCTGCTTGAGGGAGCCTGTTCTATTTGTGAAGGCTTGGGAACGTGGGTGTTCACTGCATTAACCATGTATATCAACTTCATGACCACTATAATGACTTTGGCTTTCTGGTTCTGGGACTTGTCTTTCTGGTTTTAGGACGTGGTGTTCTGGTTTCTGGATAAAGACCTTGGTTCTGCCCTCCATGTGGAGAGTTTGCTACATTTTGTGAATCAAAACTATATCAGCATATTCATAACCACCATGGGGGTCATGAATATTTCATTATTGATACACTCTGGTGAAGGGCAGTAGCGATTATAAAACTTTGCCATGACTCATTGGCAAAGGGAGCATCTGCTACCTTCCACTAGCCCTTAGACCAATGGTTCTCAACCTTTCTAATACCACGACCCTTTAATACAGCTCCTCATGTTGTGGTGACCCCCAACCATAAAATTAATTTTGTTGCTACTTCGTAACTGTAATTTTGCTACTGTTATGAATCACAATGTAAATATCTAATATGCAGGATGTATTTTCCTTGTTACAAATTGAACATAACCCACAGGTTAATAACTTCTGCCTTAGACCAAATGTAACCCTCTTGTTGGGACAGCTACTCCTCCCTCACACCCTCAAGCTGCAGGTGGTCTTATTTTAGTGCCCTGCAATAGAATGTCTGGCTCTAAGCAAGCTAATGCCTCCTCCAGAGAGGAACACTAGTGGACAGCAAAACCAGAAAATTAGTGTAAAAGGAACAGCCATGAGGGCTTTTATTTTCAAAATAACTGGTCCAACATAGAATTGTTTCCTGCTTCAGACTAGAGCAGTGAGTAATGAAAGTTCATCAGCAGCAGGTGTGTAAGCAAGTCACCTCAAGCTGAGACAGAACACAGGAGTGTTGAATTTTAAGTCAGGGAGTTTTTTGGCTGTTAGGCCATCTAGTATGCAGATACGCTTTATTGTATTGCCTCAGTACTCTAGCCTTGGTGAACTTTTCAACTCAAAAGTAATTTTGTCTGCATGAGAGATAGGATAAACAATTAAAGAATACAAACCAAAGCTGTTGGCCTGATCTGCCATGACAAGGACAAAGGAACTTGCCCAGACTTCTAAGTGTTAAGAAAAAGCTAGTCTCTTACCTTCGTTCCAATCTTTTTCCTGTGCCTCAATCAAGTGAAGAGTTCTAAGTTTTCCTCCAGAAATAACGTTCTGGGGTCTGGGAACTAATTTAAAATGTCAATTAATTGCTGTTTTTCTATTCACCTATAACTCAGGAGCCCCATGGAAAGGGCAAAAAGTCTGGGCCCCCCTGACTTCAGTACTGGGGATTATATTTTTTCAAGGAAATGTAAAATAAAACTTACATATACTGAACAAAATGAGTTACCAGAACAATGATATAATATAGCAAAACATATTCATAAATCCAAACCATGTAAATGGGAAAATATTAAGTCATAAAAGTGTGTTGCTATCATCTGAACATGAAGAATGAGTACATTTTATTCAATAGTATTTACTAATAATTGAGATTTTCACAATGAAAATATACATGTAACATATTTTTGTACATTTTAAATAAATATTCTCCTTTTCACAAAAGACTGAGCTGGAAGGGCAGAGCTAAGATGGTGGCATAGAAGTAGGAAAACTCTATGAGCTCCCCCCTAACCACCTCAAATATATATGAATTATGACAGTAAACAAATTTTAGACCTAGAGAATCCACAAAGTGATAGTGTTGTTCAGAGAATAAGAGTGAGCTGAGACCTGGGTTCCAGATATATTTAGGTGTGGATTTATTGATCAAGCGTGCAGCTACTTGGAGTATAAACTCAAATCAGGCAGTGATTACTGAAACTCACAGACTTGAGTATATAGGCCAAAACTGCAAACCACAAGCAGAGAGGAACCAGCAAAAGCCATTATGTTACAGAAGTTAAGAAAGCTGATTGGTTTGCTATTATGGGAATACGGTGCAAGGGTACAAAAACATAAGGGTCCCTCCTACAATAGGGTGGAGAGCACAGGGTGGAGGGCCATAGTAAGCACTTTCCAGAGCAGGGCGCAGGGCCTTGGGGAAAGGGGACTGGAAAGTCCCAGAATAATTCAGGGTCATGTTCTGTGCAGAGGGTGTGGGGACCCTGCTTGGTCAGTGGGACAGGACATGGTGGTCTCAAATGGAACAGGACAGGGTGGTCTCAGTCTTGCACCATAACCCCAGGCTGATCCTTGTACAGTACCCCATAAGGAAAGATATACAGAATGCTAATTTGAGGAAGTAGGGAGTAGGGGACTATGCCTTGGGTAACATGCCCAGACTTGCCTTAAGCAGTTTTAAGCTATGACAAAGAAATTGGAACAAAAAGGAATAATGCAAAGGGGCTTGATGGTGGGACACAGGTGGACCATGCTCAGGCGGTGGGCAGGTGACCTGGGATTTGAATTAGGGCACAACAGTAGAGGGAAACAAATTTCCTACTGAAGACAGCCCAGCAGGCAGACTGGAAGGGTCAATCACATGGGGCTGGAAGCCCAGTCTATCCCCTTATGAACCAATGTCTTTAGCCCCATTTAGCCACGACCAGCAGTGGCTAGAGTAGAATTCTGGAGAGTGGATCAAAAGCACCTGTGGTGGTTTATAGAATTATAAACCCATAAATGCTAAAGACAAAATAAAAGTTCAAGGTGGAATTCTTTTGGAACTGGGGGTGAAGCAGCCAGCTCTGGTGCCTGCCTCTGCAGGGAGAAATGGTGGAGAAGCTGTGGCCCATGCCTGTGCAGCTACCTCCATGTGATAGCTTCAGAGATCCCAGCCTGCAGATCATAGTGGGACCAAGTTACCATTCACAAGGTAATTGTTCTTGCTTCCACCTTCTTGCATCTGAATTGCTGTTTTGGGTGGAGGTCCTGGGGTGTGTGACCAGTGAGCCAGAGCTTGTGGGTGTTTGCAGACAGGACACCAAACTAACCTCTCCGGTAGCAACAAAAGCCCCAGCAATTTGGGACAAAGCTCTCCTTTCTGGAAGCAGAGTTCTACTATGGCAAAGAGCTCATAAGTCAAGTAATTGAGTGGCAACATGAGCAAGCAAAGAAAGCAAAGTAAGCCCAGCAATCAAACTTTAGATTCATTTTCTTTTTGGAGAAAAAAGCTTCAAAGCATGGAATGAGAGGAAGACAACAAAGTCAAAACTCCTGTACCCAAAGCTTGCAAGAAAAATATGAATTGGTTACAGGCTATGGAGGAGCTCAAGAAAGATTTTGAAAATCAAGTAAGAGGAGTGGAGAAAAAATGGGAAGAGAAATGAGAATGATGCAAGAAAATCATAAAAAGAGAGGCAACAACCTGACTGAGGAAAATAACACATTAAAGAGATATTAACTGAAATGGTGAAAGAGGTCCAAAAAGCCAATGAGAAGAATAATGCCTTGAAAAGCCAAATTTTCCAGATGGAAAAGAAATTTCAAAAGCTCACTGAAGAGAATAATTCTTTCTGAATCAAACTGGAGCAAAGGGAAACAAATTACTTTAGGAGAAAAAACATACTAATAAACATATCTACATGATAGAAAAAAAATAGTAGATAATGTGAAATATCTCATTGGAAAAACCACTGACCTGGAAAATGGATGCAGGTGAGATGATTTAAAAACTATTGGACTTTCTGAAAGCCATGATTAAAAAAAAAGAACCAATTGGCAGGAAGCGGAGCCAAGATGGAGGTCTAAAAGCAGCAGTTTCCCAGCTCCCACACAGCCAACCTAAATACCAATAAAATATGACTCTAAACGAATTTTAGGGCTCCCAACCTCACAAAAAATATGAAAACACATCTCTTGGTGAAGGCAGCTAGGTAGAAAGGGCTCATTGAGACAGGCTGGGATTTTCTATTGGTCAGCCCAGCCCAAAACTGAACAGCGACCAGGCCCCAGGGTAGTCAGGAGTAGCCAAGCCATAGTGTGAGTCTACAGAGAGTAGATCTACAATACCTGAAGCAATCTCTACATCTATCAAGCCAGGAAAAAGATTGATTAGAGAATGGTCAGTGAAAGTGAAGTTTTCAAACTAAATTTAGGGGAGGAAAAGCAGTGGGGCTGATCTGCCCCCAGGGCAAGGAAGTAGCAGGGGAAGGGCAGGATCTGCTGCAACCAGCAACTGCCTCCACAGTGCTGTTTCAGAGCTCCTGGCCTACAAACCGTGCAGGGGGGCTGAGATGATTGATCAGGGCCGAGGGGTCTAGTGTTGAATGGCCTGGATTTGGATCAGGGTCCTGCAAGGTGGTCCTGGGGTGCACTTTCAACAAGCCAAAGCTGGTGGGGGCTGCAGCAACCCCCTAATAGCTCTGGCAGTTGTGAAAACCCCAGCAATTTGGGACAGAGCTTTACCCCCTGGAAGCAGAGTTCCACAGACCTAAAAAATAATCAACCATTTAATTGACTGTCCAACATGAGGAAGAGGAAGCAAAATAAGAACAGCAATAAAACTCTAGAATCCTTTTTTTGTGGACAAAAAGGATCAAAGCATGGAAGGGGAG
>CM053601.1:62434248-62451146 GCA_028646575.1 Pseudocheirus occidentalis
TTGGCCACGGACCTATCCCGAGAATCGAAGACAAACCTCTTCCTCCCCAGCCCCTTCTGAGCGTGGAGGCCGGAGGATGTGGCTGAGAGTCGCTCGCCGACTGGCAGCGGCGCCTCCGCGGAGCGGGGCTCCCTGCCCTGGGCTGGGCCTGCTGAAGGACTGCGGCCCTTCGGCGCGGAGCCGGGTCCTTTCCCGACCCAGGATCTCCAAACCCAGCGGAGCCATCATGCCCCGGCCCGTCACCATGCCTTTTGGACTTCTCCGGGTACTGAGCTTTGTGATTACCTTCATCTGTTTTGGGACTGTTTTGGGCAAGACTTTCGCCGCTTTCCTGGACAAGCACAGTGTTACTCTAAATCCAGAGTTATCGGAAGATAATTTTTAGGGTGCGTTGGATTCCTCCCCCAGTACTGAAGCCTGGCCGCCCTCCTCCATCAGCAGAGGAGCGGAGGGAGGACCAACCCTTGACCCCCATTTCTACCAACAAATGTTACCTCGTGTGGCGCGGGGGGAGGGTTTGTTTCTAACCGTGCTCGTTTCTCCTTGATCTCCGTTTAAGTTTCTCATTTTGGAGAAACCAAAAGCAAAACTAAGAATAAAAATCTTTGTGTGGCTGAAAAGGGAGGGCAGTATTTACTTTGTGAGTATATCCATGGGAACCAACCAGCCGCAGGGAGTGGGAATAAGGCTTAACTTGGGCCTACCCTTGAGGACCTTAAATGAGGTAATTCTGACACGTGGAGGGGCATGCCCATGTTAGAGAGGCTGATGTGAGCCCCAAAGTGAAGGGCCTAGCTAAAGTGACCTCGCTTTGGAAGCCCCTTTCTGCAGAAAGAAAAGGTCATCTAGGAAGATGAATAATCTGTGATGTTGGAACTCATTTATTTTTTCCACTTGTACATCTATCTGGACCTGGCGTTCTTTCTTTGGGAAGTTATTTTTGGTTTATTCAGTTTCTTTTCCTGAGGTAAATTGTTTAAATTCCCCATTTCTTGTTCTGTTAACATGGATATTTTGCATTTAGTAAAGTATTGATCCATTTCATTTAATAGTTTTGTTGGCACATAATTGGACAAAGTAGTTTCTAATAATTTCCTTTATTGCTGCTTAAGAAAGAAAAATAAGAATCTTGCTTCTTTTCATGGGTATCAACTATGTGTTAGCCATTTTATTTCTGTCATTTCCAGTGTGAAGAGTCATTCTCCTTGGCAGAGCAATGGAAGGTAAATTAACAATTGAGCAATCCTGTTTCTATCAGTTCTCAATTTTCATCATCCTATGTATCTCCAGCAGTGTTCCTTTCTCTTCTTTGAACCTCCTGTTATGCTCAAAATACATCAACACCACCAACCCCACCCCACCCCCAAAATGAAACTATTATGTTGCCTTTCTTATTTACAGCAGTTCATTCTGAGCTTAAATGCGCTTGACGCTTTTTCTAATGGGCATAGGACTTTCATCTTCATCCTTTCTTATCTTCCTTTATTCTTCTACAAATAACTTTAAGTATTGTCAATGGACATATTCTATATGCTCTCACACTGTACTCTTCAGACAACTTCCATTTTTCTTCCTTGTTGGAATAGATTCCCTTTGTGTCTCCAGAATTTCATCCTTGATAGATTTCAACATTTGGATAACTACTCTCCCAGACTTTTACAATGAATGTCAGACAGTGCTCACTTTTAATTTCCTTTAAACTCTAAACAAATTCAAAATTCCCATCATTTCTACCCTTAAAAATAGTTCCTCCCTGTCAGTGAAAATCAAAATCAGAATTGCCTTTTGTTAATTCCTCCACCTTTTGAATTATGACACTATCATTAAAGCATGCCCAAAAATTGTTGCATGGTATATTTTGGACTCGGAGAGTAAGTAGTCCAGTAGATGTCAAGATATTTGAAGACACTTATGGCTACTTTATCCTGCCTCCATATGAGACTTACAGTCTGTTTCCCAAACTCATCATCTATTTTCTCTTTCCATCCAAATGATCAATAGTGTATACCAAATATATAACCACTTTTATTTTACTCTTCATTGATTTTTATCAAATACTTCTCAACAAGATTATGTCCTTTGATTTTTCAATTTTCTCATGAGTATACTGTCTTAATATGTTTTAATACTGCCTCTATCATCCATTTCATTTTTAGAGTTGAAAGGGGCCTTATGGAGGATATCATGGGAAGGGGGATGATTGGATTAGTTAGGAACAGATTAATTTTGTTGTGCAGAGAACAAGAGAGAGCTGAGACCTGGGTTCATGATAAATTTAGGTATGGATTTATTGATCAGGCACACAACTACCTGGAGTGTATACTCAAATCAGGCAGTGATTGTTGGATCTCACAGACTTGATTATATAGGCCAAAACTGCAAACCACAACCAAAGAGGGGAGCTAGCAAAAGCCATGACGACAAAAGCAAAAAGAGTGGTGATTAGTTAGTTCTGTAATTCAGGGCTAATTTGGGAATATAGCATAAGGGAACAAGGGTGCAACCTTCCAGTGACATAGGAGTTCCTCCTAGAACAGGGTGGAGGGCACCTGGTAGAGGGCCATAGTCAGCACTTTCCAGAGCAGGGTGCAGGGTCATGGGGAAAGGGGACTGGAAAGTCCCAGAATAGACCAGGGTCACGTTCTGGGCAGAGGGTGTGGGGACCCTACTTGGTTAATGGAACAGAATAGGGTGGTCTCTAAGATAGTCTTGCACCATAACCCCAGGCTGATCCTTGTACAGTACACCATAAGGAAAAATATATAGAATGCTAATTTGAGGAAGTATTGGGTAGGGGACTATGCCTTGAGCAATATGCCCAGACATGTCTTAAGCAGTTTCAAGCGATGGCATAGAGGCAAAGCAAAAATTCAAAAAGGGCTTAATGGTGGGACACAGGTGGGACATGAATCAGGTGGCAGGCAGGTAACCTGGGATTTGGATTCCATTACAACAATTTTACCTAATCTCAAAACTAAAATTTTTTCAGTTCAGGATGTATCATGGTAGAGTCTACTAGTAAGGAGTGCCGCTTCAGGCTGGTTTTTGTTATGTATTAAAATAACGAAATAGGCTTGTATGAAGATAGTAACATATTAGAACGTAGAGAGTTCCCAGTCCTACACTCCTCCCAAATATTACATTAAAGCTCCAAAAATTTACCAGGAAATACAGTGATTCACCTAAAGTCAGTTAAAAACTCCTTTCTCCATCCCAGGATGTTACCAGAAGACTATCAGAAGTCTGAGGAAACCCTGAGCCAAAATAAACCTGAGTAGGCAAAAGACACATCGGTAAGCAGCCTCCTCCTACAGGAAATAGGGTCAGAGGCATAACCCTGGTGAAGTGAACAAAGAGCAAAGGTTCATCTTGAGATAAGGCCTAAGTAGCATCCATAAATTCTAGGCCTAAACCACAGCAGGGCATACAGCCAGATATTTTAACGTAGAATGTGGGGCTTGCCCACACCATGAATAGGAGTATTAAAGCATTTGACTCAAGCACAACCTAGAAATAGCCAAAAGATATAAATACATATGGGACAGTGGGGCTGGTGGGAAAAATGGAGAAAAAAACAAAGAAAAAGCTCCCAACACTATGAAGATGGTGGATATTGAAAAGCTACTCCAAGATCCCCCAGTTAAGGAGAGGGGTCAAGTCAGCAATTTAAGTTTCCCACCTCACTCCAGGATATCATCATGCCATCATTATTCCCTTACTTATCTTCCTCTCTTCCCCACCCCCTCCCACTTTTTAGCTTTTAATGTGTTGTCTTTCCCCATTATATTGTGAAATCCTTGAGATCCAGGATTGTATTTTGCTATTCTTTGTGGACCCAACTCTTAGGGCAGTGACTATTGCTCAGTACATACTTATTTAATATTTATTTACTGACTTACTGAAATACCTGACAGAAGCCGAAGAGCCAAAGGGGCAAACTCAGAAGAGTAGAGTAGTTCCATAAATTCAAAGGGAGGCCCAGAGGAAAGAATATGTTGGTCATAAACAAGAATATCTAGAAGAAATGAAACAGGAGATAAAGAATGGTAAGGAAATTGAATCTTAAAACAGGTATAGGTAAATCAACACAAGAATTGAATTTTCTAAAAATTAGAATGAACCAAAATGATTCTAGGTAGCAACTAAATGGAAAAACAGATGAAAAAAACATAATGAAGAATTATCAGACTACCCAAAAATTTTTACCCAAAAATGCAGTTATATTTCAAGAAATCATAAATGAAAATGTCCCAGTTCTCTTAAAATCATAGGGCAAAGTAAAAATTGAAATAATTTACAAGTCACCTAAATCCCAGAGCTAAAATTTAAAAGAATTAACCAAAATGGCCAAAATCAAGAGCTTCTATGTCAAAGATATAATGCTGCAGGTATCCTGATGAAAAGAGTTCAAGTACCAAAGAGCCATACCCAGGATCATACAAGAACTGGCAACTGCCACTACAAGAAATCACACATACAAAACAGTAAAGCAAAGTCTTGCAATATGCTTTTCTAAAAGGCGAAAGATAAAAGCTTAGAGCTGGCAAAACTGAACATAATAATGCAGGAGAAAAATGGATCTTTAGTGAAAGAGTATTTGCAATCATTTCTCATAAAAAGGCTATGCTGATTAGAGTGCTAATTGAAAATATAAGAGCCAAATAAAATGCCGAGCTACAAAAATCTCATCCATTGGAAGGGCAGCCTAAGGATGAATTCTTTACATGCTAAAATGGAGAGAAAAAAGAAACCTCAAATCTTGAAGGGTCATAAAGTTAAAGTTAAATATCAAATTATAAATCCTAAAAATGTGAAATTAATAAAATAGAATATAAGAAAACCACTAAATTTATAAATAAGACTAAGAATTGGTTTTATAGGGGAAAACCTAGCAAAAATATATAAACCATTGGTTAATGTTTTAAAAAAACACAAATCAGTATCAAAAATGAAAAGGTGAATACAGCACTAATGAAATTGAAATCAATGCAATTATTAGGAGTTACTTTTTCCAATTATATGTCAACGAATTTAACAATTTAAATGAAATAAAAGAATACTTGTAAAACATAGACCATATATTAATAAAATAAGAAATAGAATATCTAAATGAACATACTTTAGAAAAAGAAATTGAACAGGCCATAAATGAGCTTATTCAGAAAAAAAAATCAGGATTAGATACAAGTAAATTTTACCAAACATTTAATGATTAATTAATTCCAATATTAATTATTGGCATAATATGGAAAGGAGCCCTACCAACGTTCTTGATAACTTAAATGAGGAAAAAACAAAACAAAAAGTTATAGACCAATTTCATTAAGGAATATGGGTGTAAAAATCCTAAATAAAGAACCATTCAGGAGACTACAACAAATATGTCACTAATATTGATATGTTGTGACCAAGTGGGATTCATACCAGGGATGTAGGGATGGTTTAATATAAATGAAACTATTAACATAATTTTTTGAGGGGAAAGTGTTCCAAAGTCCTTTATTTGGGCAGAGTCTTGGTCACAAGCTGCCCTCAGGAGGACAAATGCCATTCCACAGCCAAGCCAAGCCCTTTTCACTACCACCACCCCAACAATGTGCCTGAGGAGTTAAAGCTTCACTTCTGGCCCTTCACATAGTTCCAGGCTTCACAACTATATGCCTGGATCATTGAGGGGGTGGTAGACAGTGAAGACATCAAGTTCTTGGTGCCTGAGTTCCAGCTGTCTTGAAGGTTAATGTTGAAATGTGGAGTGGGTGGGAGCTCCAACCTAATGTCCATGTGCTTTGAAAGTAAGTGTGAGTAATGGTTGAAGGTGAGTGGGGGCTCTTCAAAGGGCATCCTGACCCTGGGAACTCGACCCCAGCAGCCCCTGATTGTAAACAAGGTATATGGACCTACCAGCCAAGCCAGCCTTAATAAAAAACCCAAACACAGGCCACAGCCGGGTAGCCATGATCGCTGAGTTCGGCTGCTCTGGTCCCGCAAGGACATGGAGCTCTGCCTGCTGGCAAACAGGTCCCTGCTACACTCAGGGCCTACAATTTTTTATTTCTATAACAAAATAACAAATGATGATTATATCAATAGATGCAGAAAAAGCTTTTGACAAAATATAACTGATTCCTATTGAAAAAAAAACCTCTTGAAAGCATAAGTATAAATCAATTTTTCCTTAAAATGATAAGAAGCATCTACCTAAAACCATTATCAAACATTATTTGTAATTGAGTTAAATTAGAAGCCTTCCCAATAAAATCCATACTCAAATAAGGATGCCCATTATTGCCAATATTATTAATATTGTATGAGAAATGCTGGCAGTTTCAATAAAAGAAAAAAATAAATTGGAGGAATTGTAATGGACAATTAGGTAATGAAACTGTCTCTTTTTGCAAACAATATGGTGATACACCTGGAAAATCATAGAGATTCAACTAAAAATTAAAACAATTTTAGCAAAATAGCAGGGTATAAAATCTTCAATATTTCTGCCACCAACAAAATTTGCACAAAGAAATAGTAAAAGATATCCCATTTAAAATAACCATAGACTGTATAAAATACCTGGAAAGTATACCTGCCAAGACAAACCCAGAAATCACATGAACATGATTCTAAAACACTTATTACAGAAAGTCATTTAAGTAATTAGAGAAATATTCATTGTTCATGGATGGGCAAAATAAATATAATAAAAAAGACAGTTCCATCTAATCTACTTACTTGATGCCACCCCAGTTAAATTACCAAAAAGAAATTTTATTGAGCTAGAAAGAAAAGAAAATTCATTTGAATAACAGAAGATCAAGAATATAAAAGAAATTAATGAATAAAAGGAAGTGAAGATGGAAAGATAAACGATACTAGATTTTAAACTATATTATAAGGCAGTAATTATCAAAACTCTAAGAAATGGAAAGGTGGATCAGTAAGTGATTATAGTAATTTGGCGTTTGTCAAATGTAAAGAGTTAATCTTTAGGTATTGGAATTTACTGTTTGGTCAAGAAAAAAAATGTTGGGAAAACTGGAAAGGAGACTGGAAGAAACTGGGTGCTAACCAATCTCTTACACCATTTGCCAATATGTGGTTAAAATGGAAACATGATATAGAAATAGAGGAGGATATAAGAAAATTATAAAAACATGGAACATACTACCTATGAGACTTATGGATAGGAGAAGAACTTCTGAATAAAGGAGACAGAGGTCATTGTGAGATATAAAATGGGTAATTTTGTTTATGTTAATTAAAAAATGTACAATTAAAACTTATGTAGCCAAGATTAGAAGGAAAGTAGAAAAATAGGGTAAACTTTTACGAACAGGGCTTCAGAGAGGGCACCCAACTAATAGATCCTGCAGCTGGGAAAATTCCAGCAATTTGGGACAAAGCTCTCCTCTCAGATATATGTCTCATATCTCAAATATAAAGAGATCTATCAAAGTTATAAGAATTTGAGTCATTACCCAATTGAAAATTATCAAAAACCATTTTTTGAAGAAATGAACTTATCTACAGTCATATAGAAATTCTCTTGGGAAAATGAGCAAACAATGAAAAAAAACCTGATTATAGAAAGTTATTATGGTGAATAGGAAGATGTAAAAACACTCAAGAAGAAGTCAAAGCCCTTACATCCATGGGTGGAGCCAAGATGGCAGCATAGAAACAGGAAAATTCTAGGAGCTCCCCTGACAACCACCTCAAATACCTATAAAATATGACTCTAAACAAATTTTAGAGCTACAAAACTCCAAATGACAGAGAGAAAAAAATCTCCCAGTGTAAGCAGCTCAGCAAATCTACAGGAAGGGTCCATCAGAGCTCACTGGGAGCCAAGGCCAGCCCCATGTGAGCCAAGTTTTTCCTCGGGGTGGCCCCAACCAGTGGCTACCACGGCAGACTTCAGGAGAGTGAAGCACCAGGAATTGTGGTGTTTTCCAGAATTATCAACCCATAAATGCTAAAGACAAAGTAAAGGGTCAATGTGGAACTTTGTTGGAATGGGAGCGGGGAGTCAAGAGCATGGTCCAGCCCCTGTCCCCACGGTAAAAAGTGTTGGGAGGTGCAGAGGCTGTGCAGCCGCCATGTGGCTGCTTCCAGAGCTCAGATCTTGGGGGAACCAAGTGACCATTCAGAGGGTAATCTCTCTTGTTTAACCTACTTAGATCTGGATTTCTATCTTGGGTGGAAGTCCTGGAGTGTATTGCCAGTGGGCCAGAGCTTGTGGGGGCTTCAGAGAGGGCAGCCAAGTAATAGATCCTGCAGCTGGGAAAATTCCAGCAATTTGGGACAAAGCTTTCCTCTCTGCAAGCAGAGTTCTGCTGTGGCAAAGAGCTCAAAATTAAACTAATTTAGTGGCAACATGAGCAAGTAGAAGCAGCAAAGCAAGCACATCAATCAAAATTTAGATTCCTTTTTGGGGGACAAAAAAGATCAAAGCATGGAACAAGAGGAAGACAACAAAGTCAGAACTCCTGCATCAAAAGCTTCCAAGAAAAATATGAATTGGTTAGAGGCTATGGAGGAGCTCATGAAGGACTTTTAAAATGGAGTAAGAGAAGTGGAGGAAAAATTGGGAAGAGAAATGAGAATGATGCAAGAAAATCATGAAAAGAGTCAACAACCTGACTGAAAAAGATAACATCTTTAAAAATAGCCTGACTCAAAGAGCAAAAGAGACCCAAATAGCCAATGAGGAGAATAATGCCTCTTTAAGAAAAGCAGGGTTTTGCCAAATGGAAAAGGAATTTCAAAAGCTCACGGAAGAGAATAATTCCTTCAGAATTAGACTGGAGCAAATGGAAGTTAGTGACTTTTTGAGAAATCAAGATACTATAAAACAGATCCAAATAAATGAAAAAATAGAAGGCAATGTGAAATATCTCATTGGAAAAACCACTGACCTAGAAAATAGATCCCAGAGAGATAATTAGAAAACATATTGGACTACCTGACAGCCATGATTAAAAAAAAAAGAACTTGGGAATCATCCTTCAAGATATTCTCAAGTAAAATTGTCCTGATATCGTAGAACCTGAAGGCAAAATAGAAATTGAAAAAATACACTTTTCACCTCTTATAAAAGAACCCAAAAAGAAAATTTCCAAGAATATTATGGCCAAATTCCAGAGTTCCAAGGTCAAAGAGAAAATATTACAAGCAACCAAGAAGAAACAATATAAATACTGTGGAAACACTAACATAGATCTAGTAGCTTCTACATTAAAAAACTGAAGGGCTTGGAATATAATATTCTGGAGGTCAAAGGAACTAGAATTAAAACCAAGAATCATCTACCCAGCAAGGTTTGAGTATAATGTTTCAGGGGAAAATTAGGTCATTCAATGAAATAGAAGACTTTCAAGCATTCTTGGTTTACAAGAAAGCAAAAATAAAAACAGTTGAATAGAAAATTTGATGTTCAAATGCAAGAAGCAAGAGAAGCATGAGAAGATAAACAGGGAAGAGAAATAATAAGGAACTTATTATTAAAGTTGAACTATTTACATTCCTACCTGGAAAAACAATAACTATAACTTATGAAACTTTTCAATATGCATGTATATATGTGTATACACAAACTCCTATGTATATATGCATACATATATGTGTTTAAAAAGGAGGGTATATGTGAGTGTGTATATATATATATATATATGTTTCTATGTATACATAGAGCATAGGATGAGTTCAATATGAAGTAATATCTAAAAAAATAAAATTAAGAGGTGAGAGAGGAATATAATGAGAGGAAATAGGGAGAGACAGAATAGGGTAAAATATTTCATATAAAAGAGACAAGAGAAAATTTAGAATGGTGGGGAAGAAGAGGAAGGCAAAAATGAATGGGTCAACCCTACTCTTGTTGACTTTGGCTTAAGGAGGGAACAACATACACCCTATACTGGGTATCTTAATGGTAAGATACCCTACAGGAAAGTATGGAGGAAGAGGATAAGAGGGGGCATGATGCATGAGAGGGCAGATGGGGGGCGGTGGGTAGAAACACACACTTTTGGAAGGGGACAGGGTCAAAGTAGAAAGCAGAACAAGTAGGGGGTAGGAAATATGTAGTCAGTCTTTCACAATGTAACCACTATGGAAATGTTTCACATGTACAACCTGTGTTGAATTGCTTATCTTCTCAGTAATGGTGAGTAATGATGGAAGAAAGGAAAGAATCTGGAATTCAATGTTTTAAAATAAAATGTTTTTTTTAATTATCATTATTATTTATTTTTATATGCAACTGGGAATTAAGATATACAGGGACTGGAGTATGGAGATCCATCTTGCTCTACTAGAAAGTCAGAGGGGTATGGGGCAGGATATAGGAGAGAACAGATCGTGGGAGGGGATATTCATTGGGATTGATGTTTTGGGGTTATGGGTAGGTGAAAGATGGGGAGGAAATTTGTAACTCAAAATCTTCTGGAAATGAATGTTATGAAGTATAAATAAACAAAAATAGAATATGAATTTTAAAAAAAGTTAAAAACAATCTCCTACATCCAAAGCCTCCAAGAAAAATTAGGAATTAGTCTCATGCCATGAAAGAACTCAGAAAGCATTTTGAAAGTCAAGTAAGAGGGGGCAGAGCCAAGAGAGCAGAGTAAAGCCAAGAACTTGCTTGATCTCTCCCCCCAATCACCTTCAATAACTATAAAAATGACTCTAAACAAATTTGAGTGCTACAGAACCCACAAAATGACAGTGAAACACATCTCCACCTGAAAACAATGTGGCAGATTGGCAGGAATCATCTATTGCACTGGGAGTGGACTGCAGTCTCACAAGGTCTGCAATGGCATTGATCAGGCCAGAGCAGACCTCAGGGGATTGAGTCACGAGTAGCTATAGCAGTTTCCAGAATTCTCACCCTACAAATACCAAAGGAAGAAAATATAAGTTTAGTGTGGAAACTCTGTGGGACCTGGGTGAGAGAAGAACAGGTTCCATACTCAGCTCCCAGGGCAGTGCTGCTAGTGGTGGCAGCAGTTGCAGCAGCAGGAGCAGCAGCTGCTTCCAGAGTTCTAGACCCACTAATGGTGTGGACATCAAGTAGCTAATCAGAGGGCAATTTCAGGAATCTCTTCACTGGTGCTGAGGCAGGATTCTCTTGCTTTGGCCAGCTTGGAACTGGGCCACAGTCTTGGGTGACAGTCCTGAGTAAGGAGGAGCACAGGCATGGTAGAGCTTGTAGTGGCTGTGGATAGGGAATCCACTTCACAATTCTGAAATAGATGCCTAGAAGAAGCTCTGAGAACAGCTACACAGTACCCCAGAAATGTGGGACACAGCATTCTTTATTCTGGAAGCAGAGTCCTACCTTGGTAAAGAACTCAAAAGTCAAGGAATTGACTGGGAAAATGAGCAAATAGAGGAGAAAATCAGACTATAGAATCTTTCTTTGGTGACAAAGAAGATCAAAACATAGAACAAAAAGAAGATAACAGAGTCAAAACTCCTGCACCTAAAGGCTCCAAGAAAAAAAAATGAATTGGTCACATGACATGGAGGAGCTCAAAAAGGATTTTGAAAATCAAGTAAGAGAAGTAGAGGAAAAATTAGGGAAAGATATGAGAGTGATGCAAGAAAAACATGAAAAATGAGTCAAAAGCTTACTAAAGAAGCTCCAAAAAATTCTGAAGAAAATAACACCTTAAAAAATAGAGTAACTCAAATAACAAAAGAGGTCCAGAAAACCAATGAGGAGAAGAATGCCTTAAAAAGAGGATTTGGTCTAATGGAAAAGGAAGTCTCAAAGCTCACGAAAAAAATTAATGATGATGATGATGATGATGATGATGATAACAATAATATTAATAATAATGATGATGATGATGATGATGATGATGATTCCTGAAGTGGAGCAAAGAGAAGCTAACGACTTTATGGGAAATCAATATATTGTGAAACACATCCAAAAGAACAAAAATAATAGAATACAATGTGAAATATCTCAAAGAAAAAACAACTTACCTGGAAGACAGATGTAGGACAGGTAGTTTAAAAATTATTGGACTACCTGAAAGGCATGATCATAAAAGAGGCTAGACATCATCTTTCAAGAAATTATAAAGGAAAAACTGCCCCGCTATTTTAGAATCAGAGGGTAAAATAGAAATTTAAAAAATCTACCAATTGCTTCTTGAAAAACTTTCCCAAAAGAAAGGTCCTAGGAATATAATAGTCAAATTCCACAGTTCCCTGGTCAATGAGAAAGTATTACAAGTGGTCAGGGAGAAACAATTCCAGTACTGTGGAAAACAAAAACAATTGGGATAACACAAGACCCAGCAGCTTCTATATTAAGGGATCAGAGTGCTTGGAATATGATATTTCAAAGGTCACAGAGGCTTGGATTAAAACCAAGAATCATGTGTCTAGCAAAACTGGGCACAATACTTTGGGGGAAAACATAATCATTCAATGAAATGAAGAAATTTGAAGCATTCTTCATGAAAAGACCAAAGATTGACAGAAAATTTGACTCTCAAATGGAAGAATCAAGAAAAAGGATGAAAAGGTAAACAGGAAAGAGAAATCATAAGGCACTTATTAATGTTGAACTATTTGCATTCCCATATGAAAGGAAGATATTTTTAAGTCATGAGACTTTTCTCAGGCTAGTTGAAAGAAATTGTGTGTGTGTATGCTTATATGTGTGTATGTGTATATATATGTATGTATGTATGATATGTGTCTATATGTAAGTACATGTATACATAGACAGGATACAGCGTGAGTTGAATATGAAGGGATGATATCTAAAAATAAAATTAAGCTGTGAGAGAGGAATATATTGGGAGAGGGAGAAAGGGAGAGATAGGGTAAATTATCTCACATATAGGAGGCAAGAGAAAGCTGTTTCCATAGAGGGGAAGGACAGGGAGGTGAAAAGGAATGAGTCAACCTTACTCATTTGATTTGGCTTGAGTAGGGAATAACATACACACTTGAAATGCCATGCACTAGCAGATTCCCAAAAGAATGCTACTGTGAACAACTTTTTAAGGTTTTGATTACACAGTATAGTGAATACTCCATTTATTCCATTACAAATCAAGGCAAACATTCACAACAAATCACAATATAATATTCACAACATTACATCTTATCACAGAAAATAACAATATTGTGTTCACAAAAGCTTAACATTAGAATGGCCACATAGATTTCACTACAATGGCCACAGTATTTAGAACAAGGAACAAAAGAATAATCATCTGGTTTCCCTAAGGGTGAAACCCTCCTCACTTAATCATCCAATCATTCCACAATACAATACTCAATCTTCCACTCATAGGCAATTATAGATTAACTTAATCAGTCACTTATCTAGATTCACAATTACTAAATATCATTAATCACTAAATACAGTCATTAGAAAATTACACAAACTCTCCACCCCTTGGTTTCTAGTAAACTTCAATTTCATCAGGCATTTTATATTCAAGGAGAGGCCTTTTCTTCATCTTGACATGGGGTAGTCTCTCAGATTCTCTGGATGCACTTAAATGATCCCAGCTGCTACCTGAATCAACCAAACAGTCCCCTGGATTCAAGAGCAGACAGTTCCCAGGTTCTTGTCCAGTCCTCTGAGCAGTTCCTGGTACACACTGAAGTTCACAGGGTCAGGTGTGTCTCAAAGCCTTCAACAGTTCTGTTGCCAGGAGCTCAAGAGTCAACCAAGCCACAAACAAACAAAGTCTTATCCCGGTCATTCTTCTTCAGTCCTCCAGCAGTTCAGCTGGCCCTAGGACCCAGGAGAAATCTCAGCCTTCCAGGCAGCTCTCTCAGCCTTCCAGGTGTCCTTCACCAGATTTTGGTATCATAAAAAACCCCAACTCAATTTTCAGTCCAGCAAGCCCAGCTCCCAGATGCTTGGACAATCCTGCTTTCTCCACGAGGAGGAAAATTCTTGACTCTGAGTCTCTATCTCTGGGATTTTTCTTATATACACACAGTGGCCTCCTGTCTTAGCCAACCCCCTCCTGCTATGTCAGAAACAGGAGACAGAATTCACGCCCTCTGTTTACACAGAAGACACAGTTCATATCTTCTTCTTTTACAGAAGTACTTATTCCTTAGTTACTAAGGATCAAGTACCTGTTAAATTAATTACATTACAACACTCAATTGGGTATCTTGCCCTACAGGAAATTAGGGGGGAATGACATAATAGGGGGGAGATGAGAGAAGGGAGGTAAGATTGGAGAGGGAGGAGTCAGAAGCAAACACTTTTTTTTTTGGAGGGCAGTTGGGGTTAAGTGACTTGCCCAAGGTCACACGGCTAGTTTTTGTGTTAATTGTCTGAGGCTGGATTTGAACTCAGGTCCTCCTGACTTCAGGTCTGGTGCTCTATTCACTGCGCCACCTAGCTGCCCCAAGAAGCAAACACTTTTGAAAATAGACATGGTCAAAGAACAAAACAGAATAAATATGTTTGGGGGCAGTATAGAATGGAATGAGCTCTAGTTAGTCTTTCACAGTATGACTCCTATGGAAGTGTTTTGCATGGCTGCACATGGATGGTCTGTATTGAATTTCTTGTCTTCTCAGTGAGGGTGGTTTAGGAGGGATGAGGAGGGAGAATTTGGAAATTAAAAAAAAAAGAAAACAGATGTTGAAAAAAAATTTTGCATACAACCAGGAAATATGCTATATAGGCAATAGGGTATAGAAATTCATCTTACTCTACAAGAAAGTAAGGGGGAAGGGGGAAGCTGGAATGAAAGGAATGGGGGAAATAGAAGAGAAGGCAAACTGGGGAAAGGGATAATCAGTATGCTTACCATCTTGGCGTGAGAGGTAAGGGAGCGATGGAGAAATATTTGAAACTTAGAATATTGTGAAAATGAATGTTGAAAAGTAAAAATAGGTAAATTCTTGAAAAGAAATCAAGTCAGAGGTAGAGGAAAATTTGCGAGGAAAAATGAGAGTGATTCAAGATCATAAAAAAAGTCGACAGTTGTTGGAGACAAAAAATATTGAATAAAATAACACCTTAAAAAACAGACTAGGTCAAATGGTAAAAGAGATCAAAATAGTGAATGAGGAGAAGAATTCCTTAAAAAAAGAGAACTGGACAAATAGAAAAGTAGGTCCAAGGAGTTGTTGAAGAAATTAATTTCTGAAAACTTAAAATAGGGCAAGTGGAAACTAATAACTTCATGAGAAATAAGCAATAAAAGAAAACTAAAATAAGGAAAAACTGGAAGACAATGCAATATATCTCTCTGAAAAAACAAACAGACAAAAACTGACCTGGCAAATAGATCTAGGAGAAACATTTTAAAAAATTACTGAACTACCTGGAAGCCAAGATCAGAAAAAGAACTTAGACATCTTTCAAGAAATTATCAAGGAAATCTATCCTGATATTAAAGAGCCAGAGGGTAAAAAAGAAATTGAAGCTATCCACTGAACACTTCCTTAAAGAGATCCCAGGCATGGAGTCAAGATGGTGGCATAGAAGCAGGAAAATGCTGCTGCTCTCACATGGCCACCTCAAATACCCATAAAATAGGACTCTAAACAATCTTTAGGACTCTAAAACTCACACAAAAAAACCTTCCTCTGAAGGCAGCTCCCCAGGCGGGGCTCATCACAGCACTGGGAATGGAAACCATCCCAGCCTGATACCATGCCTTGGCCCTGGGGCAAGCAGGACAAGCAAGACAAGATGCAGCTGGAGCATTCAGGAGAGCAGATCAGCAGCAGCTATGGCATTTTCCAGATTTATTAAGCCAGAAGAAATAAGGACTAAGTGAAAGGCCAGTGGAACTCAAACTAAATTTGTGGGAGCAAAGCAGTCCGGCCAAATTGTCTCCATGGCAAGGAAGCAGCAGGAACAGTGGCCCTGCAGTGACTTCTGCCTGGCTGCTTCAGAGTTCCCAGCCTGCAGACAGCAGGGGTACCAAACAATTATTCAGAGGCCAAGCTATCTTTCTTTCAGTGGCCTGGATCCAGATTGTAGTCTTGGGAGGTGATCCTGGGGTGCATTTGCAGTGAACCAAAGCTGGTGGGGGCTTCGCCAGCCTCCTAATAGCTCTGGCAGATGAAAAACCTCAGTGATTTGGGACAGAGCTTCCCCCACCCCCGGAAGCAGAGCTAAAAAATCAAGTAATTAATTGACTGGCAACATGAGCAGGAAAAGGAAGCAATGTAAGAACAGTAACCAAACTCTAGAATAATTTTTTTGGACAAAAAGGATCAAAGCATGGAATGGGAGAATGAACACAGTCACAACACCCAAACAGAAAGCTTCCAAGAAAAATGACGACTTTCTAGAAGGCATAGATCAGCTTAAGAAGGATTTTGAAAACCAAATAAGAGAAGTTGAAGAAAAATTGGGAAGAGAAATGAGAATGATGCAAAAAAGTTATGTAAAGAGAGTCAGCAACCTGAATGAAGAAAATGACACTTTAAAAATGGATTAACTCAAACGGCAAAAGAGGCCCAAAAAACCAGTGAGGAGAAGAATGCCTTAAAAATTCAAATATGCCAAATGGAAAAAGAATCTCAAAAGCTTTCTGAAGAGAATAATTCCTTCAAAATTAGAGTTGAGCAAATGGAAGCAAATGGCTTTATGAGAAACCAAGGTATTATTAAACATATACAAACAAATGAAAAAAAATAGAAAGCAATGTGAAATATCTTTTTGAAAAAGCCACTGACCTTGAAAATAGATCCAGGAGAGACAACTGAAAAATTATTGGACTACCTGAAAGCCATGATCAAAAAAAGATCTTAGAAAGCATCCTTGAAGAAACTCTCAAGGAAAATTGCCCTGATGTTTTTGAACCAGAGGGCAAAATAGAACTTGAAAGAATTCACCAATCACCTCTTCAAAAAGATCCCCAAAAGTAAACTGCTAGGAATAT
>CM053601.1:62457363-62475107 GCA_028646575.1 Pseudocheirus occidentalis
CTGATGGGAAGGATGGACACATAATCAGCCCCTCACAATATGTCCACTGTGGAGACGTCCTGTGTAATTACACGTATACATCCTGTATTGAGTTGCTTGTCCTTCCAGTGGGCGTTGCTGACAAAGGAGGAACTGAAAGAATAAAAAAATTAATTTTCTACAATCAAATGATAAATACATATACATATATATTTATATATATATATATATATATATATATTACTATTATTATTGTTAACTACATGCTACTTTGAATTCAGATATACAGGCACTGGGGTAGGGAGACCCACCCTGCCCTACCAGAAAGTTAGAGAGGCATTGGAGGAGGACATAAAAGAGAGCAGATTGGGGGAGGGGCTTTACAGTGGGATCACTGTTTTGATGTTGGGGCTAGGGGAAAGATGGGGAGAAAACTTGTAACTCAAAATCTCATGGAAATTAATGATATAGACAAGAAAATAAATAAAATAATTATTTTTAAAATTATCTGACAAGTATCATAGTTTCGAAAGCCAAAAGACATATTGAAAAAAAAACATAATCAGATTTCTGTTGAGTCAAAAATAAAACTTGATCTTTCACTTTCAATAATCTGTTTAGACTTCACCCTCTTGACAGCCACCTTACCTCTGCATGTAGTTCAAAGGTCTTGTAATCAGAGGCCAGGTCTTTCCAAAAGCTTGAAAACAAATGACTATTAAGGGCATGGGTTTTAATGAAGTTTATCATTTTGTTAGTATTACAAACTGCAACATCTAACTGGTGACATTTTTTTTAACTACGGGTGCCTCCTGACAGATCATGCAGTGAGGAAAAGTGATATATTCATTTCCACTAGCCTGAATATTTGCAACAAATCCAACATTCTTGCCCTTCATTGCTCCATCACTGTCAGACTCCAAAGCAATTTTTCCACTGTAAAGTTTCATCTGTAAAAAATACATGAACTTTAAGATATCTATTTCCCTGCCTTTGTGTTCTTCCAAAAGATAACAACAAAAAATAATTTTTCATGTATAATTCCCTCATATCTTCCATAAAGTAACAACTGTGCCATGTTAGAAATATCAGTTGTTGTTGTTTTTAACTGAACTATAAACTTTTTTTGCCCTCAAATCTGGTAATAAGCTGCTAGAACTGGTCACTAGTAATTTCAGAAATTCTTCTGGAAACTATCATTCCATGAGGGAACTTTACAAACTTCATCCCCATAGTTTTTTTCACATGAACTACTTCAGATATTTTAATGGCAGCAAGTAACAAAAGATCTTCTCCTATCACATAGGCATTTTTAGTTTTTACTAAAATAAGTTTCATAATATGCAAGTAAATACTTTTCATAGACTGTAAAATATTTCTCAAAAATTATTTTTATTTTCATTTTTTAATGTTTTAAAATACTCTTTTGATTCATTACAGTACCAAGAAGCTTGGTATTAAGATGTCATTTTAGTTTGGCTGTTTCATGCACTCCATAGTCAACATTTCATTACAAATTAAGAAATTATGTTTTCCCACACAACCAATCATCATTTAAAAGTAAATCCATATGACAAAAATGATTTAACATACTATCTTTTTCTTGTCTATTTAGGTGTACTACAAACTGGTAGTGAATAATCTGCTGTATTGTCATCAATATTTTTAGTTCTTCTTTCTAAATTTAGCCATTTTTTCATGAATGAAAATGTTTTGCCCTAAAATATAAATAGATATTGCTAATAATTTCTCAAAAAATCCTAGATTTAGTGTATGAAATTGCATTTGCTTCTGCTTAATTTTATAAAATATTCTTCACACACATACAGCAATGATGGTAGAGAAATATTATTAAAGGGCCTTTGTCTTTACTTGCTGCAATTAATCACTTACATTTTTGTAAAAAAAAAAAAAGGAGACAAGTGTAGTTTTTTAAAATCAAACATCCTAACACAATATAATTCAAAGATATACTGATTTGCTGAGGAATAATGATAGGAAACTATTTTAAAATTTTTATTTTCCATAATTAAACTCTTATGTTTCATTAGGAGTTGAAAACTTGTATGTACAAAAAAAGAACACTGCAATTCATAACCCAAAATAGTCTTGAATTGGGTGGTGGAGTCAAGGTGGTAGAGTAAAAGCAGGAACTTGCTTGAACTCCAGCTCTAACTACCTCCAAAACCTGTAAAGAAAAATGACTCTATACAAATTTTAGAGCTCCTTTGTGGCTACAGGGCCCACAAAGTGACAGAGAGAAGCAAATATCCTGCTGAAGACAGTCTGGCAGGCTTACAGGAAGGGTCTATCACACCAAGTGGGGAGGAGAAAGCAGTCCCCCATAAGCTGTGCTGACCCAGACCCAGGGCAACAGAGATGCATGGCACAGACTGGCCAGAACCGACTACAGGAGAATGAATCACTAGCAGCTTGGGTGGTTGCCAGACTTCTCAACCCATAAATGTCAAGGAGAAAGTAAAAGGTCAGTGTGGGAATGTCTGCTGGAACTGGGTGAGAAAGGAGCAGTCTGGCCCCTGGCTGTAGAGCAGCAAAGGTGGAGGTACCTACAGCTACTGCTGTGTGGCTGCCTCCTGAGCTCCAGGCATACAGATCATATGGGGACCAAGGAACTATTGAGATGATAATTGCTCTTGCTTTCCCTTGCTTGGATGTGGGCGGCAGTCCTGGGATGAGGAGCACTAGCATTACAGAACTTGTGGTACCTGTAGAGAAGGTGCCCTCCTCATATCTCTGACAAAAACTCTGACAACAACTACACAAAACACCAGAAATTTGGGACAAATTACTCTTCACTCTGGAAGCAGAGTTCTACCATGGCAAAGAGTTCAAAAGTCAAGGAACTGACTGGCAAGATAACCAAAGAGGGTAAGCACAATCGGACTAGAATTTTTTGGGGGGACAAAGAGAATCAAACTATAGAACCAGAAGAAGATAACAAAGCCAAAACTTCTTCATCAAAAGCCTCCAAGAAAAATATGAAGTGGTTGCAGACTATGGAGGAGCTCAAGAAGGATTACAAAAATCTAGTAAGAGAAGTAGAGGGAAAATTGGGAAGAGAAATGAGAATGATGCAAGAAAATCGTGAAAAGAGAGTCAACAATCTGACTGAAGAAAATAATGCCTTAAAAAATAAGCTAAATCAAATGGCAAAAGAGGTGCAGAAAGCCAATGAGGAGAATATCTTAAGAAAAATTGGCCTAATGGAAAAGGAACTTCAAAAGCTCACTGAAGAAAATAATCCCTTCAAAATTAGATTGGAACAAATGGAAGCTAATGAGTTCATGAAAAATCAAGATATTATAAAACAAATCCAAATGAATAATCATCTCAAATCTGAGCTGAAGTGCTTCTGGCGTTTGTTGGTGTTGTGTGGCACAACAGCCTGCAAAGTGCAAAGTAAACATGCTGTGTGCCCAGAAGCAAAGTTGCATGATAGAAAATGTACAAGCGGGGCAGCTAGGTGGCATAGAGGGGGCGGCTAGGTGGCGTAGTGAATAGAGCACTGGCCCTGGAGTCAGGAGTACCTGAGTTCAAATCTGGCCTCAGACACTTAACACAAAAACTAGCCGTATGGCCTTGGGCAAGTCACTTAACCCCAACTGCCCTCCAAAAAGCAAAATATATATACAAGCACTGCTAGAGACTCCTTGGATTCATTATGCATTTTGTTTTGAATTAATTTTGGTCAATGAACATTCAGAAGCCTTTTACTGTTGCCAAAATTTTCAAAACCCTCACATTCAGTTATGCATTCTCATATGGGGTCACAACCCACATTTTAAGAAGCTTTGTGTCTGGTTCAGGGTCTTACTTCCTCTTTCCTACAATACTGCAATAAACTTCTAATTGATCTTTGTACCTCAACTCACTCCACAATTTAATTCATTTACCACATGACATCCAAGGAGAGTTTTCTAAAGCATAGATATGATTATGTCTACCCCTTGATTTCTATAGCAATTTTTCTAAAAACCTGACCATGTCACTCCTTAAAAAAATGAAAGAAATAAAAACACAATCTCCCATGGATCTTTAACACCTTCATGATAAATCCTCTGCTTTACATTTAAACCTGTGTAATGTGGCCCCTTTATATCTTACAAGTATTTTATGCATTATTCTCCTCCGTATTGGACAACTTAATATTAATAATATATAAAATCCCATCTTACATTTCTATGATTTTGCACTGGAAAATACCATTCCCTAACAAGATCTTCCTTTTCACTACTAGTTTCCAGAATCCCTGGCTTCTTACAAGAGTCAGTTGAAATCTCATATTGTTTTCCAGTTTTTTTTAAAATTTCCTAAACAAGAGGAAGTGATAATGGGACAGATAATAAAACTACTGGATGCATGAAAAAATAATAAACAATAAAATATTCATTTTATTGGATGGCTTTTGGGGAGGACAAATGGAAAGGGTGCAGGAAGAAATTCAGGAAATATTATATTTTTAATTATTTGAAAAGATCTGGCATATCTAACTACTCATTTTATAAATAAAAAGAATTAGAAAGTTGAGACCCAAAAGTAGTGTTAGAATACTTACTCAAGACTTCCAGGAGTCAACATGGCACATTAAGTAGTAAATAACTCTCAGTCTCTTTTATTCATTTCTAAAAACCCATAAAATATTGCAACAGGAAAAATCCTGAAACAGTGGAGCCAGCAGAAAGGCTGGGTGCAACAGTTTTTTAGCACCAGAAGCTAAAGGGATTAATAGGAAAGGGCCCTCTCACTCTCATGGAAGGGGAGAAGTCTAAGATTAGAGGTATCTGCAAGAAGCAGCCCTGCCTCAGCTAACCAGCTGGAGATCTTGAGCCCCAGGGTAATAGAGTAGGCAAGCACTAATACCATGACTACTGTATGCCTTGGCACAGCCAGGGCAACCAGCAGACTCCAGTTCAGAAAAAAAAAAACTTGATGTGTGCCAATGCAGTCAAGATTAGAAGGAAAGCAGAAAACTGGGAAAGAATTTTTACAAGTGTCTCTGAGAAAGGCCTTATTTATTTATTTTCATTTTTTGGCAGAGGGATTGTTTGTTTATTTTTAGTTTACAACCTTCATTTCCACAAGATTTTGAGTTGAAAATTTTCTCCTGGTCTTTCCCCCACTCACCACCCTAAAACTGCAATACCACTGAATACCCCTCCCCCAATTAACTCTCTCCTATGTCCTCCTCCACTCCCCCTCCAACTTCCCAGTAAAACAAGATGCATCTCTATACCTCAGTGTCTGCACAACTTGTTTCCCAAGTGCATGGAAAAGAATATTATTATTATTATTATTATTATTATTATTATCATTATTATCATTATCATTATTAATTATCATTATTGTTATTTTTTTAAACATTTGATTTTAAAATTTTGGATTCCAGAATCTTTCTCTTCTACCCTCATCACCCACCATTACTGGGAAAATAAGCAAGTCAATACAGGTTTCACATGTGTAGTTATGCAAACCATTTCCATAGTGGATATACTGTGGAAAACTGATTATATTCCCCTCCATCCTATCCCGTCCCCACTTCTTCTGTTTTCTGCTTTGATTCTGTCCCTTTTCAAGTGTGTGCTTCTGACTATATAACTATATTTTCCCCTGAAGCATTATACTCAGTTTCACTGGGGAGGTGATTCTTGGTTTTAATCCTAGCTCCTTTGACCTCCAGAGTATCAAATTCCAAGACCTTCAGTCTCTTAATGTACAATCTACTAGATTTTGTGTTTTCCTGATTGTGTTTTCAAAATATTAAAATTGTTTCTTCTTGGCTATAGTACTACTAGGAGTTTTCTTTTGGGGATCTTTTTCAAAACGTGATTGGTGAATTCTTTCAATTTCTCTTTTGCCCACTGTTTCTAGAATCTCAGGGCAATTTTCTTTGAGAATTTCTTGAAGGTTAATTTCTAGGTTATTTTTGTATCATAGCTTTTAGGTAGTACAATAATTGTTAAATTATCTCACCTGGATCTATTTTCCAGGTCAGTTATTTTTCCAGTGAGATATTGCATATAACCCTCTATATTTTTTCATTTATTTGGATCTGCTTAATAGTATGTTTATTTCAAAAGACGGTACAATAGAAACAGGAGGGTTTTGCAGCTCCCACATAGCTACCTCAAATACTCATAAAATATGACCCTAAACAAATTTTAGGGCCCCAAAATTCACAAAAATACAGAAAATACATCTCTTGCTGAAGGCAGCTCAGGAGGTGGGCTCATCACAGCAGACTGGGAGCCAAAACCCACCCAGCCTGAAACTGTGTCTGGTCCCCAGGGTGGCCAGGAGGAGTCACAGCTGGAGACTTCAGGAGAGTGGATTGGTGGCAGCTGTGGCAGTTTCCAGATTTATCAAGCCAGAAGAAATAAGGACTAAGTGAAAGATCAGTGGAATTCAGCTAAATTTTGGGAGAGAAAAGCAGTCTGGCCAAACTGCCCTCAGGGCAAGGAAGCAACAGAAGTGGCAGAAGCAGCCACAAGCAATAGCTATCTCTATCCTGTTGCTTCAGAGTTCCCACCCTGCAGACTGCATGGGGGGCCAAGCAATTGTTCAGAGTCCAAGTACTCTTGCGTTGAGTGGCCCTAGATCTGGATCATGGTCTTGGGTGATGGTCCCGGGGTGTGTTTGCAGTGAGTCAAAGCTGGTGGGGGTGGCAACAGCCCTCTAATAGCTCCTGAAGCTATGAAAGCCCCAGAAATTGGGAACAGAGCTTTCTCCCCAGGAAGCAGAGTTCCACAGAACTAAAAATGAAGCAATTAATTGACTGGGATCATGAGCAGGAAAAGGAAGCAAAGTAAGAACAGTAACCAAACTCTAGAATCCATTTTTGGGGAAAAAAGGATCAAAACATGGAACAGAAGGAAGACAATACAGTCAGAACTTCCACACCAAATGCTTCCAAAAAACATGAAGACTATCTAGATGGCATAGATCAGCTTATGAAGGATTTTGAAATCCAAATAAGAGAAGTGGAGGAAAAATTGGGAAGAGAAATGAGAATTATGCAAGCAAATCATGAAAAGAAAGTCAACAACCTGACTGAAGAGAATAACACCTTAAAAAAAAGATTAACTCAAATTGGCCCAAAAAGCCAATGAGGAGAAGAATGCCTTAAAAAGTCGAATTTGCCAGATGGCCAAAGAATCTGAAAAGCATTCTGAAGAGAATAATTCCTTCAGAATTAAAGTGAAGCAAATGAAAGCAAATGACTTTATGAGAAATCAAGACACTATTAAACAGATCCAAACAAATGAAAAAATAGAAGGCAATGTGAAATATCTCCTTGAAAAAGCCACTGATCTGGTAAATAAATCCAGGAGAGACAATTCTTCTTGAGCTCCTCCATGACCTGTAACTGTTTCATATTTTTCTTGGAAGCTTTTGATGCAGGAGTTCTGACATAATTGTCTTCCTCCTTTCCCATGCTTTGATTATTTTTGTCCCCAACAAAGGAATATAAGGTTTTGTTGCTGTGCTTTTTTGCTTCCTCAGCTTTTTCATGTTGCCCATCAATTACTTTACTTTTAAGCTCTTTTCCACAGTAGAATTCTGCTCCAAGAGAGGAGAACTTTGTCCTAAATTGCAGGGGTCTTTCCAGCTGCCGGCACTATTGGTTGGGTCGCCTTTCTGTAGCCCCCTCTAGCTCTGGCCTACTGGCAACACACTCCAGGCCCTCCACCCAAGACAGCAACCCAGATCCAAGCAAGTTAAAGCAAGAGTAATTACCCTCTAAATGGCCACTTTGTCACCCTAAAATCTGCAAGTCAGAGCTTCTGGGAGCAGCTATGTGGAAGCAGCTGCAGCTGCTGCACCTCTGCTGTTTCTAGACTGGGGGTAGGTGCCAAACCATGGTTCTTTCCCACCCCACCCCAAAGTTCCAAGAAAGTTCCACACTGACCTTTTACTTTGCCTTCGGTGTTTATGCATTGAGAAGTCTGGAAGCCACCACAGCTGCTGGTTATTCACTCTGCTGAAATCTGCTCTGGCCACTGCTCATTGGAGTCACCGTGAGGCTAAAACTGTGCAGCTGACAGGGCTGTGCTCTGCTTGGAGCATGCTGGGATTGATCCTTCCTGTATACCTGCTGTCTGTCTTCAATAGAAGATTTGTTTCTCACTGTGACTTTGTGAATTGTGTAGCTATAAAATTTGTTCAGAGTCATATTTTATAGCTATTTGAGGTGGTTTGGGATGCTCACGGAATTTTCCTGTTTCTTTACTTCCATGTTCTTGGCTTCACCCCCAAAAAAATATAAAGCCTAATTTCTAAAATACACAGAGAATAGAGTCAAAATTATACGAATACAAGTCATTCCCCAATTGACAAATGGTAAGAGGATATGAGCAGGCAGTTTTCAGATGAAGAAATTAAAGCCATTTATAGTCATACAGAAAAATGCTATAAATCATTATCAATTAAAGAAATACAAATCAAAATAACTCTGAGGTGCCACATCATACCTATTAGATTGGCCAAACATGCACAAAAGAGGAAATAAAGCATTTCCTCAAATGGCAAAACAGGAAAATGATATATATTGGAGAAGATGTGGTAAAATTGGACTACTAATGCATTGTTGGTGGAATTATGAACTGATACGCCGATGCTGGAGGGCAATTTGGAACTATGCCAAAGGGGTATAAAACTGTGCACACTCTTTGACCCAGAAATACTGATGGAATCCTAATAAAATTATCCCTAGTCCCAATATTCTAACTTCAGTATACTTCTGGAGCTACTGAACACCAGGTCCATGGTACCTACCTAGCCACACACCCCCAACTTTGGTCAACATACTAACTTTTT
The DNA here is from genome assembly GCA_028646575.1 of Pseudocheirus occidentalis. Taxonomy (NCBI): domain Eukaryota; kingdom Metazoa; phylum Chordata; class Mammalia; order Diprotodontia; family Pseudocheiridae; genus Pseudocheirus; species Pseudocheirus occidentalis. The sequence continues at coordinate 62,466,178 of CM053601.1, forward strand.
CTTAAATGCCTCACTGACCTTTGGAACAGCAGCTGTGTCCCTGAACTCTTAGTTCTGACAGAAATAGTAGGTATATCTATGTGATGAGAATCCAACTACTGCCTCTACCGAGCAACTCCCCCAGATCCATTCCATATATGTGAATGGGTACATTCTTATATTTAATCAGAGTCACCTCCATTTAGTCCAACACAGGACCACAATGCCTAACAATCTATCTTGAGTAGACAGGACCATGCAACTATTAAATTGGAGGCCAGTGTGACGAGAATGTTTAATCACCCTTCCTCCACTAACTAATCCCTTAACAAACTCCCCTTGTCTTTTTAAATATTAATTATATTCCTATATTCTATGTAAATTTTGACTTTGCAATAAGTACCTTTACCCTACAAGAATACATCTTGCTCTCTCTTAGGTGGCTTGTTCCTCCTGGAACTTAGTCTGCTTCACAAAAAGAATCAATCTCAATAAAGGCCTATACTTTGATTAGAAGTAGTCTGACTGTGAATTCCTTCAGATGGTTCTACCATGGGGTTTCACATCATGAAATCCCAATAGTTTTTGGGTGGGCAGAGCCCCATGGCAACAGTTTTTCACAGATATGCCAAACACTACCATTTCTAGATTTGTGTCCCAAAGAAGGGAGAATAACAATAATGATTATAAAAGGGGAAATGACCTACAAGTACAAAAATATTTATAGCAGTTCTTTTTGTGATGGCCAAGAATTGGAAATTGAGGGGCTGTCCGTCAAGTGGGGAATGGCTAAACAAGTTGAGGTGTGCAAATGTAATGGAATACTGTTTTTTATAAGAAATGATGAGCAGGTATACTTCAGAAAATCCGAAAAGACTTACATGAACAGATGCTGACTGACTGAAGTGAACAGAACATGGAGAACACTGTACACAGTATCAGCAACATTTGTGTGATGACTAACTTTGATAGAATTAGTTTTATCAGAAAAGCAAAAATCTAAGACAGCCCCAAAGACTCATGATGGAAAATGCTGTACACATCCAGAAAAAGAACAGTGGAGTCCTAATGCAGATCAAAGCATAGTATTTACTTCCCCTAAGCCCTCCTTTCTATTTTTGACTTTATTTGTTTGTTTGCTCTTAGTTTACAGAATTCAGTTCCACAATTGCCTGAGTTTCAAAGTTTCTCCCCCTCAGTCTCTCCCCTTCCCCAAGGCAGCATGCAATCAATTACAGGATGTGCAAATACTTTCACATTAGACATTAGTCAGGTTACAAAGAAGGATTGTAATGGATGGAATGAACAATGTGAAGAGAGAAAACAAAACCAAACAAGAAAAAGAATGAGACCAGGTAGTTTGCTTCAATCTGGATTCAAATTCTGTTCTTTCTAGTTCTTTCTCTGAATGTCGACATCTCTCTCCATTAAGAGTCTTTTGGAGTTATAGTAGAACCTTGCATCGCTGAGAAAAGTTCTAAGAAGAGTCCAGTCTACCAAAACTGGCCATCACACAATTGTTGTGTCTGTTGTTGTATACAAATTTCCCCTGGTTCTGTTCTTCTCACTCAGGGTCAGTTTGTAAAGCTTCTCTGGGTAAATTTGCTCCTCATTTCTTATAGCATAAGAGTATTCCATTACATTCATACACCACAACTTGTTTAGCCATTCCACAATTGATGGGCATCTCCTTAATTTCCAATTATTTGCTTCCACAAAAAGAGCTGCAATAAATATTTTTGTACATATGGATATTTCTCCCACTTCTATGATACGACCCTAGAAGTGGTATTGCTGGGTCAAAGGGTATGAAATTAGCAATAGCCCTTTGGGAATAGTTCCAGATTGCTTTCCAGAATGGTTGAATCAGTTTATAACTCCACCAACAACGCATTAGTGTTCCAATTGTTCCACATCCTCTCTAGGATTTAACATTTTCCTGTTTTGTCATCTTAGCCAATCTGACTGGTGAGATGTGGTATCTCAGAGTTGTTTTGATTTGCATTTCCCTAATCAATAGTGATTTAGAGTATGTTTTCATATACTTAAAGATGTCTTTAATTTCTTCCTCTGAAAACTGCCTGTTCTATCTTTTGGCCATTTATCAATTGGGGAATGGCTTGTCTTCTTATAGATTTGACTCTATTCTCTGTATATTTTAGAAATAAGGCATTTATTAGAGATACTGGTTGTAAAAAGTCTTTCCAAATTTACCACTTCTCTTTTAATCTTGGTTACATTGGATTTATTTGTACAGAAACTTTTCAATTTAATGTAATCAAAATTATCCATTTGACATGTTATAATGTTTCATCATAAAGTCTTCCCTTCTCCATAAATCTGACAGGTAAACTATTCCTTGATTTCCCAGATTGCTTACAGTCTCATCCTTTATATCTAGATCATTCACCCATTTAGACTTGATTTTGGTGTATGGTGTTAGATAATGGTCAATGCTCAGTTTCTGCCATATTATAGTTCAGTTTTCCCAGCAGTTTTTGTCAAATAGTGAGTTCTTATCCCCAAAACTGGGTTCTTTGGGTTTATCAAACAGTAGACTACTACAGTCATTGACTACTGAGTCTGGTGTACCCAATCTATTCCATTGATCCACTACTCTATTCCTCTGCCAATACCAAGTAGTTTTGGTGACTGCTATTTTATAATACAGATTAAAATTTGGTATGGCTAGGCCACCTTCCCTAGCATTTCTTTGCATTAATCCCTTTGATATTCTAGAACTTTTGTTCTTCCAAATCAATTTTGTCACTATTTTTTCTAGCTCTATAAACTAATTTTTTGGTAGATTGATTGGTATGGCACTAAATATGCAGTTTAATTTAGGTAAAATTGTCATTCTTATTATATTAGCTTGACCCACCCATGAGCAATTGATGTTTTTCCAATTAGTTAGATCTGACTTCATGCAAAGTGTTTTATAGTTGTGCTCATATAGGTCCTGGGTTTGTTTTGGCAGGTAGATTCCCAAATATTTTATAATGTCTACAGTAACTTTAAATGAGATGTCTCTTTCCATTACTTGCTGTTGGATTTTGTTAAAAATATATAGGGTAGGCCAAGGATTTATGTGGGTTTATTTTATATATTGCAACTTTGCCAAATTTGTTAATTGTCTCAAGGAGTTTTTTACTTGATTCTCTTGGATTCTCTAAGTGTATTATCATATCATCTGCAAAGAGTGATAGCTTAGTCTTTTCTTTGCCTAATTTTATTCCTTTGATTTATTTTTCTTCCCTAATTCCTACTGCTAACATTTCTAGAACCAAACTGAATAAGAGGGGTTATGGTGGACATCCTTGTTTTCCCCCTGATCTTACTGAAAATGCCTCTAGCTTATCCCCATTACATAAAATAATTGCTGAAGAATTCAAATAGACGCTACTTCCTCATTTCTTCTTTCTCCTGTTTTCTCCCATTGGTTCTAATTCTTCCTTCAAGATGAGCAATGTGAAAACATGTTTAATATGAATGTTTATGTAGAACCTATATGAGATTGCAAGTCATCTTGGTGAGGGGGGAAAGAAGGGGAGAGAAAAATTAAAACTCAAAATCTTATGGAAGAGAATGCTGAAAACCAAAAATAATCAACCAATTAATTAATTTTTAAATGAAATTAATAGTCTTCATTAAATTTCAAAGGAGTGGAATCCATTGTCAAGGAAACATTTAAATTCCTTTAGTCCTGCTGGTTTACTCCTATATCTTGCTATGGGAGCATGTATCTAAAAAACCATCTCTGCATGAAGAACAAATAAACAAAAAATATATATTCAAACTGAGGTATCAGAGATGGTAGGAGCATCTATCTGAAGAAAGCTAGATTGCACAGTGGATAGAGCAGTGAGCATGGAATGAGGATCATCTGAATTTATCATTCACTCATTTTTTCTTTTATTTGAAGCTTCTTATACAAAATGACTAATATGGAAATATTTTAAATAATGCAAAAAATTTCCAACCCATTGGTCCTAGCAATGCCCTGGTATCCCACTCATTTTTTGAAGGAGTTATGTTTCTCTAACCACTTTCCTATGTATGTGCCTTTCTCTCTGGTTAAAAGAGAGGAGAGCTCCTCATTTTGGAGAAGTGGCAGTCACTACACTAGAGGGTTCCACTTTATATCTAGAGCATACTCAAGTCATGCCCTCTTTGCTGGTGTACCTGGTGTTTTGTATTTGCCCCTCTGCCAATAGTTCCTCCCCTCCCTCTCACAGGTGTTTTGCCTATGTAACAATACAGGTTTTAGGTTCAATCTTCCAACTTTCACGTTGTGGGGTCCCTGAAGCTAGGTTGCTTCTTTCCTCCATTGGGCACTAGAGGTAACCCCAAGGGGCTAAGGCTATCTTTTGTTTATAGCTCATGAGCGAGCCTCCATCTGATGTACTTCCTCCAAAATCATGGCCAGTATTTCTTTAGTGTCATCTAACCAGTGATTACTGCTCTAGTATAATTTTGACCAATTCACATCAAATACAAAGTTAAATTAACTGAGAATGTACAGCAAGACCCACCGCAATACAAAACACATCCCCCCTGAACTGGGGTACAATTTTTCTTCACATTCACTCAGTCCCTGAAGAGAATAGAGACAAGCTTAAATGATTTTTACTAATATCCTTCCCCTTCATCCTTTTGTTCATAGTGTTTTTCTTGTGTGTGTATGTGTGTGTGTGGGGGGTAAAGTTACATAATTCATACACTAGGTGTTCCCTTGCTTACAAGAAATGATGTCTCAGACTCTAGTTCAATCCATTTCTGGACTGGGTCAAGCAGTTAACCCACTTATCTGCCCTCAGCTGCCATGGCGCCTGGGAGACTGTATTTTGAACTCCTGTTGCTGGACCTCTTTTGAGCTTTAGAAGCTCAAAAGGTGGTGGTATGATCTGTTTCTTCTCTGATATTCAATCACTTAAGATCCTTGCTGTCTTCCAGAAATCTCTCTGTATTAAACACGTCCAGAATTTCTGAGAAGATGTGAAATCCAAAGGTTTTCGTGAAAGGAAGTTCACCATCCCTGGTAGGAGTGGGAGTGGTAGTTTGGGGGATTTTTCATTTTGACCTGTAGCCAAGGCCTATGATTGGCAAATGTTTCACGGTGTTGCTTTTCCATGGGGAAGTTCTTCAAGAAAGCCCGGCAGGTAGGGCCCAATAAACTCCAGCTGACTTCCCATCTGATGACATGCACAGTAAGGTACACAGCCTCTCTGGGCCTCAGCTTCCTTATCTGCCTAAGAAGGTTGTTGGACTAGAAGTAATTAAGCACTTCTTAAACTTGGATCAGGACCCCATGTGGGGCTTTGAAAATTTTAGCAAAAGTAAAAGTTTTCCAAATGCACAAGGACCAAAAAATGAACTGAAAATCAAATGCATAATGAATCAGCAGGGTTTCTGGTCACTTGCTGTAATGATATTGAGATTTGAAGATCTTCCATGCCCCTTGAACTTGCTGACATAGCAAGAAAGGGTGGAGCAAGAGAAAGTCAGAACTAAGCTAATGTCCATGTGGTGGTGACTGGAAGCAGCAGCAGTGGCAGCAGAGGTGTGAACTCCTTTTTCTTTGAGCCTGCCAGAATCTCTGCTAAGGATTCTTGCTGAGAACTGTCAGGGAAGAGAACTGTGGAGGGGCCGGAGCTGTTGGGAGCAAGCTGCCTGGACGCTGAGCAGTTGCTGTGAGTGAGGAAAGGACGATTTTTGCCTGAGGTTGCCTGTCCTGTTTTGAAGGCTTGAGAATGTGGTACTGCTTTAACTACATGCTCCAACTTCATAACTACTGTTGGCTTTTACTTTCTGGTTTTGAGACTCCGTTTTCTGGTATTTGAATAAATGCTCTGACTATATTTCTCATGTAGAGAGCCTGTTACCTTTTGTGATTAATAACCATATCAGCATACTTATAAGTTACTATAGGCGTTGTGAATACTGCACTGCTGATACAATTGCCTGTGTTGGATCATCTGAATTGAATTCTGGCCTCAGACATTTAATAGCTGTGTGACCCTGGGCAATGCCCTTAAACATTGTTTGCCTCAGTTTCCTCAAATCATCTTCATCAGTACAGCTTTTATATAGTACCTATGTGACAGACACTGTGCTATTTCCAAATATTACCGCATTTGATTTTTCACAACAATACTAGGAAATAGGTGTTTTTATTATCCTGTTTTATAGTTGAGAAAACATGGGAACATAGAGGTCAAGTAATTTGCCCAAGCTGACACAGTAAATGCCTGAGATTGGATTTAAACTCACGTCTTCCTGACTTCAGGACCAACACTGAGCCACCAAGATGCAAAAAATGGGAATAATAATAGCCCCAAACTGACAGAGTTGTTGTGACGGTTGAATGAGATAATATTTAGAAAGGGTTTAGTGTAGTACCCCGCATAATGTAGGTACTTTAAAAAAATGTGTGCTCCCTCCCTTCCTTCCTCTTTGTTCCTCCTCCACCTTTTCTGACATTTAGAAGACTTCTCTCATCTTCTCTTTTTCTGCTGCTCCTCAAAGACTGCTGCTGAGCTTTGACAGAACCCTTTATAGATGACCCTCTTCAGGCTTTTCCCAATGAGACAATTTTTATCTTCCAAACGCCAATTTTCTGCCAGAAACTATATTCAAGGAAGTACAACAAGAGTCAGATGTCCTATTTTCTTTTTCTCGCCAGCATGACAGACTACTACAGTGGTACTTACAAAAATAATAACAAGGTTTCCTTATTCCATTTCCATTTTCTTGAATTGTTATAAGATGATTCTTATAGGAACATCCTTTATAGAAGATGTTCAAGACTACAAGTTACAAAAACAGTAATTCAGAGAAATGAATTATGTAGAATCTCATTTGAATTTAGTCCTTTATATAATGCATATGCCAAAGAAAATTATAATTTCTATGCAAAAGAAACAGACAAATTAAAGTGGCTGACTTTAGATTCCTTCACATGGGACAGAGGTGCCATTGCAAGCATTTTTTTTATCTAGTAGACAGAATCGTTTTCTAAGATTTGTTGCTTTTAAAGAGATAGATTCCAATCACTAAAAGCATTTTCATAAGATACCAGTTTAGTACATTGCAAAAGGCATGCTTCTCAGGGTCAAATTTAAGGTGTTAAAAACAACAATAAAACTTATCCTTCTAAATTTTGTATTCTTGACAAAATATGTATCTCATATTTTCTGAAAGAAATGCTTTCAAGTATATTACAACAGGAAAGGAATAGATGGGAAGAGGAGTAAGTCTCTACTCTGTGGTTAAGAGAAAAAGAACCTAGAGAGAATGAGATAAGGAAACAATAAGTAGCAGCATGGCCAGGATATATGCTGGTTAACATCAAGGAGATTTGCATAGTAAGGAAATATCTTGACAGACTTGTTAAGTCTTTTATATGATTCTATGTGACCTAAGCCTTGCAAGTAGGAACAGATGATTGAAGATATGTGATTCAAGTGATTGAAGAATAATAGAAAACTTCATATATTTTTGAGATGCATTCTTCTAAGACAGTGTTTAAGTTGGTATTCTGTCAGTGGCAAAACCTTTGGATCATAGCTGTGGCTCACTCTGCCCTCCCACCACCATTTGGCACTATATACACCCTCCAAAATTTTTGTTTTCCCAAGACAAAAATTTAATTTCCTATACATTGTGTTAACACTTCTCCCTTACCACAAGCATTCCCTGACCCCATATTTATAGATCACAAAAGGTATTTATCTCCCTTCCTCTTTTATCTCAGATATTTTTTAAACATGTTGATGCTATGCAATAGTACATAAATGGCACATGTGTAAAGCATGGGTATTGATTCATTACATGTAGTGACTTTAAAAATAATGCAGTTTGATTATCTCCTTTTACGTATCCTATTTTTTTTTTACTATAGGTTTTAATGAAATGATTACTATCCCATTATTTTTAAATTTATCTGAAAGAGGTGGCAGAGCCAAGATGGCAGTGTAGAAGCAGCGAAGTTTCACAGCTCCCACACAGCCACCCTAAATACCCATAAAATATGACTCTAAACAAACTTTAGGTCTCCCAAACTCACAAAAATACAGAAAACCCATCACTAACTGAAGGCAGCTTGGCAGAAGGGACTCATTGCGGCAGGCTGGGAGCCGAGGCCAGCCCAGCCCAAAACCACAACCACGGCCAGGCAGAAAAAATAAACAGAACTGAACAGAAAATTTGACAATCAAACACAAGAGGCATGAGAAGGTAAATATGGGAAAGAAATCATGAGGAACTTATCAAAGTTCAACTATTTACATACAAATATGGAAAAATGATAATAGAAACCTATGAAACTTTTCTTAGTATGAGGATAGGGGAAGGGAATACAAATACACACACACACACACACACACACATATATACATATATATGCATATATGTATGCTTACACATATGTCTATATGTGTATTCATACACATATGGCCATATATGTGTGTGAATACATATCTGAGCATGTGTGTATATGTGTATATAGAGGGTACAGGATCAATTGAATACAAAGGGATGATACTTTAAAAGGTGAAATTCTGAGGTGGGAGAGGACTAGAATGAGAGAAGACAGGGAGAGACAAAATGGGGTTAATCATCCCCTATAGAAGAGGCAAGGGATAAATGTTACAACTTTACTTTCATTTACTCTCATTGAATCTGGCTTGGGGAAGGAATGACATAAACTCTAAACTTGGTATCACGCCACACATGAGAGTGGTGGGCATGGGGATGAGTGAGAGGTGGGATGATGGAGGGGAGAGCAGGGTCTGGGGTAGGGATGCTGGAAGCACACACTTCAGTAAAGGGACAGGGACAGGGCAAAGAACAGAACAAGGAGGGGTGGGATAGGAAGGAGGTACATATGCTCATACTGTCACAATATGTCCACTGTGAAGATGTCCTGTGTAATTACACATGCACAACCTATA
>CM053601.1:62475607-62503771 GCA_028646575.1 Pseudocheirus occidentalis
GTAGGGGCAAAAAGGGGAGAAAATCTGTAACTCAAAACCTTGTGGAAATGAATGATGTAACCAAGAAATAAATTAAAATTAAAAAAATAAAATATATTAATTATTTAGGTGGAAAAATCTCTTTCCCTACAGGTTATTGATTCCAACCCCCTCTCTCTCTTTCTTGAAGTAGCTGAATGGAGGACTTGAACCCAGGTATTTTAGAGAGATATGTACAGGTTTATATGTACCTACAACAGTCACCCACCCAGACACATAGATATCTGTATGTATGTGTACACATATATGTATGTGTACACATATATGTGTACACACCTGTGTATGCATGAAGATTTATATATGTATACATATATAGATATAGACACATGTAAGCATGGATATAATACTTATCTTGTATATGTCTGTGTATACATACACAGACATTGTATATGTGTATAAGTATGCTTGTGTGTCCACATATACTGATGCTTTACCGAGGACAGTTATTTTTAATTTTTAAATAAATATCAGAGTCACTGACTTACTATATATTGATAGTATAAAATATAGAAGGGATATACATGATTGTTGATTCTGCATCACCTGGGACTAATTCCACTGACAATATGAACCATCACAACAGTAGCTGACTTTATTTCTGGAAACACAGTCTGAAAATTCAGTTCTCTCTGGATACCAATTAATGTCTCTCCTAAAGAATTCTTTCCATGTTTCATCACAAGATAAGGGATAAATTCAGATATCTCAGGAAATAAGTGATCTAAGTCCTTTCTCTCTACCCTCTCTTCAGTCATCAGAGTTAGCAGACTCTCCAGAATGACAGTGATACTCTCAGTCTCTTAACAGACTCCTCATAAAATGATAGTTAAATTTTACTTCCTCAAAGTTCCATTGACTCTTAAGGAAATAGTAACATTATCTATAATTTCCAGGATAGCAGTTGTTCAACACAGAAGGATTACCTTTAACTAAGACTCAGTTTCCAGTTCTATAAAGTATGAATGATAATGCTCTTTACCTCACATTGTGAGAATGGTGTACTGTAAACTATATAGAATTGTACAAAGATGAATTCACATTTCTGTTATAAAAACAGTAAAAAATCACACTGTAAATTTTAGAGCACTAAACGTAAACTAGAATTATTCTTACTAGAGTGTAGGTTCTATAGAGGTAGGAATCGTCCCTTAACTAAACTTTGCATGTCTTGTGAATAGTACTGGACTCAGGACATTAGTTCAGTGCTATTCACACACTACCAGCTTGTTGAATGTTTGGTAATTATCATTGGGAATTTTTAGCTATTTCATAATGTTTCATAAAATATGACCTAAGAAGAATAGAATCACATTGTCTCTTTGATATAAGGATAGCGAATGTATACAGTAATTTAATTCTTAAAATATTAGATTAAAAAATTAGATAAAAATTAATCAGCTAATTGTTAGCTCTCAAAAATACCCCAATCAGGCTTGTCTCTAAATTAGCACTCCTCAGTCATAAGAGCCATACTTGCCACACATAAGGTGGTATCTGAGGTTACCTTACTTTTAATATCGTAAAGTAACATCTTCACCTTCCATCTTAATTTCTGTGTCATTACTTAAAAATATTAGTGTAATAGCATGGATATCAGCTCTTAACATCATAATTGATTTGTGACTCTTTGTGAAAAGAAATGGCACTGTTTTCTCTTGCTCTTCTTTTACATAGCCTATATTTCTACACTACAAGAAACTAAGGAGACAGCTTGAAAGTATTTCTCTTTCCTATTCTCTTGGATATAATGGCAGCTAGGGTGGAAAAAAAGTGCTGAGTTTGGAAATAGAAGTCCTAATTCTGGATCTGCCTGCCATTGTCTGTGTGATGATGGGGAAATAATTTATCCTCTCCTGAGCTCAGTTTTCTTATCAATAAAATGAGGTGATTGACCTAGAAGTCTTTTAAGCTTAGCTCTATCTCTTGGCCCATAATTATTTAGTGAAAAGAAAGGGAAAAGGTATTGGTATTTTCCAGAATATTTGCCAAAAACTTCCTATGTTGTGTTTTTTGTGAAGTTTTAAGAAAATGGCATAGGGGGTTCAAGCTGCGATTGATTCTTTTCATATTCCATCCAAAATCAAACTGATATAAGAAATTGAATATAAAAATGTATGCTCACAGAATCTAGATCTAGAAAAGACCTTAGTTATAACCTTATACTTTATTTTAAAAAAGAAACTCAGACATAAAGGTTCAGTAACTTTACTAAAGTCACACAACTAGCCAGTCATTGCAGCACAGGAATTCAAAACTAGATCATTATTCAATAAAGTATTTAGATTTTTGTACTTGAACCTTAATTAGGATAACAAAGGCAGCATATTTCTTAGCCATTTCAAAACCCAGTGATGTCATTAGTTGACCTATCAGAGTCTTTTGGGCAGCAGTGAAAAATACCCTATTATACCAAAATGAAGATTTCTATGTATTGTTAGCTCTCAAAACTTATGAAGGATGTGGTCCCTTAGGACTGTTGGGAAGAGCACAGAGAGTGTCTGGCCACAAGGGAATGAGCAGAATTCCCCACTTGTTCTGAGCACATCACCCAAAGAATAAATAGACATCTGTCAGTGTACTTATAGACATGTTTCCCCATTGTAACACAAAAACTGAGGAAACACAGGTTTGCCTATAAAAGATAGTTTATCTCCTCTTAGAATGCAAAACAAACTGGACCCATTGTAAATGTTTTTGGATAGCATATAAGTGAGGAAATGGGGAGATCAAAAGTTTAAAAACAACAAAAACACAGCAGCACTACTAACATTCCATTCTCACAATCATCAATTAAGATCCTACTATATACAAAGGATTGTGATAGAGAGCGGGATAGATAAATGGTATATACATTGATTGATAAAATATTTAATATGCTTTTTTCCGATGTAGTAGGCATTGTACTTAGTATTAGGGACACAAATACAGATCTGTAAACCAAAGAGTCCCTCAAGGAGCTAAAATTCAAATGGAATGCTATATATAAAGAGTTGGAAAATGGGCAAGATCTAGAGATGACCACAGAGTGCTATAGAGGCAAGGAAATGGGGATGGGGTGAGGAAAACAAAGCCAAAGCTGGTCCATCAAAGCCCCGCGGGATAACAAAGATAGAATCTAGTGTTCCAGGAGGAAAGGGTAGAAATGATGGGCTAAATAGAGATTACATAACTTTTCTTAAAACTTCTCCCTATTCCTAAAGAGGTATATACAAATGTTAATGTTAGCCTGAGTCTTCTGCTTTGAAACACCTGTAGGAGTGATGGTCCTCATCTCTTCTTTCTCTGACAAATTGGTCCTAATTTCACTTTTTTCTTTTGTCATTTCTTCTTGTCCCACTGACTCTGCCTGGCTTAGTTATTGAGGTCCACGCTCCTCTCTCTCCACTGTAAGTCCCCAGAACAGTAAGAAGGAACTTGACACTTGTTTTGCCCTCATGAATTATATGACACCAGAGTATGTGGATAGCGGTAGGGAAGGAAGGGAAATAAGACATAGAATGTAAAAGAAATAAGCAGAGATCTCAGAATGTGCTTGACAGGAGAACATAGCCATAAAACAATATCAGTACTGCTTACATGGTCATGATGAATATAAATTGTTAATGAGGTATGAGTATGAAGTAATGAGTCTGATTCTTCAAACTATCCAAAAAATTTGCATCACCCCTCTTCCTGTTGTTACTAATATCAACACAGTCTTCATTTTCTTACATTATGTCCCATTGCAGTTTGAGCTATTGGTTTTTACCATCCATTTTAATTCAAACAGTATAAGGATCCTAGTTAGCTACTCTAGCTAATGATGATTAACTCATAAGCTAGAATTAAATGGGGCTTTAAATGTCATCTAGTTCAACATACTCTTTCTATAGATACAGAAACTAAGGGCTGTATAGGCACACAGTAACCCACCCAAGATCCCCAAACCAGCAAGTAATAAAGGCGGCATAGTCAAATCTTTGTATATTATAAACAGAAAGATTGCAACACGAATCAAGTAGAAACTAAATTGTTAATTTTAAGCCTAAAGGATTAAATTAATAATTAACAGCAATTATCTCCCTCTGCCTCATGTGAGACAAAACAAAGTAGGGGAATCATAGCCTGTGTGATACAGAGTGGAAACTGTGACTGCCCTTAGATTACTTCTGTGTAATGCTGAAGCTGGGAAGGCCTGGAAGGTATGTTGAAATTTTGGCTTATTCATGCTAGCATCTGAGTCACCATGACACCATGATGACAGGTCTTCTAGAAGCTAAGCAATAAATTGAGCTCCATGGTGTTGCAGCCTGACACTACTTAACAACACAGTGATGATCAATCTAGTATGGAATAGGGGGAGTAATAATCTCTTGTATTGTCATACAACAAAAGAAAAAGATATAACAGAAAAAATCAGAAATAACAATATAACTCCCACTGGAAATGCAGATAATTTTGACCCCTTGAAGAAGACATATTATAAAATAGATTTGAAATATACTACAAGATGCTCATGTTTTTATTATGAAAAAGTATTAGATAAAATCAAAATTGGAAATGAAGTTTACTAATTATATGCAATGATTTCATCCTGCTTATTTTATCAGAATCATAGACTTAAGACTAGAAGGAACCTTAGAAACTATTGAGTCTAGTCCACCCTCTTCTCATTTTACAGATCAGGAAACACGTTTTCAAAGTTTAAGTTATTTAACTATGTTAAGATAGGGAGTGTCACAGAAAGGATTTTAAAGTAGGCCTTCCTGACTGCAAGTTCAGCATACTATCCATGACACCAAAGCTGTCTCATCAACAACATTTTAGTTTCAATTATGCAACAATATTTTACAAATATATGGAGGATAATTCAGGGTAGGGAGGGGAGAAGCAGAGAGGGAAAGAAAAACCTTTTTAAAATTAAATTAATTTTGAACTTACTTCTCTCACTTAAATGTAAAAACAATTTAATCATTAATCTTTTAACCTTTGGAGTTCCAAATTCTTTCCCTTGCTCCCACCCTACCCTTTCTTTGAGAAGACAATCAATTTATATAGATTATAGATGTACAATCATAAAAAAAATGGGAATAATCCCCCCTTTTTTTAAAGCTTAGAATGTGCCAGTCACTGTGCTATGTACTATATATATATATATATATATACATATATCATCTTATTTGATTCTCACAATAACCCAGGGAGGTAGATGCTACTATGACCTCCATTTTACATTTGAGGAAAATGAGGCAGAGAAAAGATTACACAGTTTATTAGTATATGAGACTAGATCTAAACTCCCTGAGTCCAAACCAAGTCCTTTATACATTAAGAAATAACCTCAGTGGTAAGAAAGAAGAAGAAGAAGAAAGAAGAAGAAGAAGAAGAAGAAGAAGAAGAAGAAGAAGAAGAAGAAGGTAGCCTCATTGAAATCATTGAAAAGGGATTAGTTAATAAAATCTGAAGAGGGAAAAGCTGAAGAACTTGCAGAGGTGTAAAGTACTTTTCTCTACCAGGGTTGGGGACCCTGCAGCCTTGAGTCCAGATGTGGTCTTCTAGGTACTCACGTATGGCCCTTTGTCTAAATCCAAACTTCACAGAACAAATTCCCTTAATAAAAGGAGTCTAGACCCTGAGAACTTGAGTTCAAAATCCACTTCTAACATTGGAATCCCTCAATCTTCATGTACCTCAGTTTCTTTACATGTATAAAATGAGGCAGCGGGATCTCAATAGCCTCTTTCACCTCTAAATCAATGATCCTTGCCTCCTCTACTGAAAATCTATGCTTCACACAAAATCAATAATTATATAGAAGCATATTACAAAAAAACCCTCATTTTTAGTCTTTTTAGAACTACTGAGAAATTTTTTTTCCAGTAAAAAATCATGTGGAAAAAAGACAAAATTCCTGGGAAATAGATTAGGGGTGGAAACCCATCTTTAATCCTTGCCTTTCCAAACTTAAGTAAGGATAGGGCTATAACACATTCTAGAGAGAATTATCCTTTGATAAAGGATTTACATATTGATCACAGGGAGAATCTCCTTAATTTTTTTAAGAGAATGGTCAAAGGAGGAATTAAGGCATTCTAGTTTAAGAACAGGGACTATTTCTGTGTAAAGTTAAGCCCAAACTATATTTTAACATATTTATAACCTTTTTGTCATGTTCCAAATTCTTATAAATGAATTCCTCAATTTATCTTGCAGTAGAAAGATATCTAAGGGTGTGGGGAGGAGGGAATATAGCATTTTGGACATTTGTCTAAGTTAGAAGTGTTTCAGTATAGAATGACAAATTAATAAAATTGCTTCTGGCTGACTGGTGCCTACAATGCAAAGTGCAGTGTTAATATTTTTTCTTAGACAGTTAAATGGTGTCATGACTCAGATTGTGACATGTAATAGAAAATTGGCTTAAGCCCAGAGCTCCTGTTTCTCTTGAAAGACTTTCATGGACAACTAAACAGAGGAGAAGGTCCCTAAAATCCTTTATAGTAAGATTTTCAGAAAAGTATTGTATTTCCAGCTTTGCCGACCCCTTAGTAGGTTTATAAAATCTAAGGATTTGAAAGTTCGATTTCGTCAAACCCAGTAAGAGTCAGCAAGACATGTCTGTTCATACTGATGTCTAATCCCCATGTGGGAAGCATGTCACAACTGGAACTACTTTTCCTGTCAGTGAGTGAGAACTTACTCGCTACTAGACTCTCTTGGGATTCCATAACCTTGTGGATATTGGTCCAAGGACTTCATATAGGTATAGGTCCTAAGTTTGGCACTTCCATCATCATTTTGTGGCTTACTTAATGTCAATGAATGTCATGTTTGTAAAGATAGAGGTTTAAGAAGTGATTCATCTTCAGTCTTCCACAGGAAAGATGATGCCTTGTTTTGCTCTGAGATTTTACCAGGATTTGTTTTGAGGTCAAAATCCTCTTCTGGTTTGATCCCCTATGTACCTTTCAAAACAAAATATTTCCTTATGGTATTTAGAATTTTCCTGGACTTATTAATCAGGGGTCTGCACTGAGTCCAGCTCCACAAGTAAATGATGTAGGCAGGGCCTACCTGTCCTGAGTATAGATTCCCAGAAAAGGCCCCACCTTGGAGGGATCTGGGCTGCATAGGTGTTGGGCTCTAACTGGGGGCTCCCTCTTGTCTCAGTGCTCTAAGTTCTCTCCCTGCTTTAGGCTCTTCTTGGGGTTCATCTCCTTGACTCCTGTCCTTAAGTGCTGCTCCCATGTTGGGTTTCCGCTACTTGTGTCAGGGACTTTTTTGGCTAATTTTTCTCTAGCATATTTCTCTTGAAGTTAGCCTGAAGTCAGAGGAGCCAAAATAGATCCTAGAATTTGTGAGGATATTTTCTAAGGCTACTTGCTCTTTTAGGCTAGGGTTGCATTCAATTACTATTGGTACTGGTCTCACCTCAGCCAAAGTCTAGCTAAGAACTGGAGTCATATGCTACAGCCCCCGTGGCTTGGACGGACCAAAGTCTGCTCTCTTTCAAATTGTGCCCAGGCACCAAACCATAACTTGGGGAAGGCTTCAGTGCATTTTGGCTTAAGCAGGGAATGCTGGGCTGGGCCTTTCTAGAACCCCCCCAAGCCCTCGAAATTGTGCTCCAAAATTATTAATTAACCTGGGAAGACCCAAGCTGGGTTTGGTGGAACTGGCCTAAAGCCTCTAAACTTTGCCTAAGATCTGTCCTAACTTATCTATCCCTGAATATTTACAGATTAATTTGTGCTTTTTATTGGATAGTGGTAGTGAGGACGATGTGATCCTTTCTGTCTCTTAGTAGAATGGTACATCTCTAGTCCCCGATAAAGGATCAAGATTCTCTCTGTTGTGCAGAAAAATAAGAGCGAGCCAAGACCTGGGTTCATGATAAAATTTAGGTGTGGATTTGTTAAGCAAGTGTGTGACTGCTAGAGTTCTCACTCAAACTGGCAGTAGTTTCTGGACTTTCAGATGTTGTTTATATAGTCCAAAACCACAAAATTATAATAGGGAGAGGAGCTAGCAAAAGCTGATATACAGAAGCAAAGATCAGCCATTGGTCAATTCTGTGTGACTCAGGGGAGTATGGTACAAGGGTAAAAGGAGTCTTTCATAGAACTGGGTGGAGGATACAGGGTGGAGGGGCATGGTATGAGGTGAACTGGAATTCCCCAGGTGGTAGTCAGAGGGGGCTGTAATTCCCCAGGACTGGTAGGGGTCATGATCCGGGAAAGGGAGGTGAAGTCCCCAGTCAGCAGGGCAGGACAGGGTGGTACTTAGATTAAGTCCATGAACTGTAATGAGCCCGGTACGCTAAAATGATTCAAGGAGAAACTATGAAATACTGATCAGGGGGAACAGATTCAGGTAGCACCTTGAGCAATATGCCCAGACATGCCTTAAGCAGGCCCAAGCTAAAATATAAAACAGGAATAAAGACAGAAATACAAAACGGGCTTAAGGGTGGGCCGCAAGTCAGGTGGGGTATAGTGACCTGGGATTTGTGTACAACAGCTGAACCCTAGTAAGTTTCTATCTAACAACAGTTTCTGGGTCTGTGCTATGTAGTGTTTTGTTTTGTTTTGTTTTTCTCAAAAGAAAATTTTGAAATATGATGAGAATATGCTATATAGTATAAATCAGAATTATTATATAGTAAAGACATTCTCTACCTTAAAGTTCAAATGTATATACTCTGCTGTTTTTTTTTCCAAGAGTTAATTTTGGTTTGCGAAACACTTGAACAAACTTTGAGAGGTTGCAGATGTTATTTGATAGAGCATTAGAGCTGGAATCTGTAAGACGTAAGTACAGTTTCAGCCTAAAATACTAAGTAGTAATTAATTGACCTTGAGGAAGTCACTTAACCTCTGTTTGCCTATGTTTCCTGAACTGTAAAATGGAAATAATGATAGCACCTACCTCTCACAGATGTAGTAAGAATCAAATGAGATAAGATTCAAAGTACCTGGCAAATAGTAGTTTTTGTATAAATGTTTACTTCCTCCCACCCCCTAAACACAAAGATTTAGGTAGCTCTGCATTATTAGAGGTTTGAATTGTCCCTCCTTCCACATCCCATGATCACGTATGCCTTATGATATGCCACTCTGTATGTGTTTCCACTCTTCTTACTGAAGCAATGTATAGTTGGATATTTGAGGTTTATGGGGAAGAATTTTTTTTAAGTATTGTTACTGTAGCCTTATACTCAAATATACTGAAGGAAAGTCATTTGTTTTTCTTTTTTTCTTTTTCCCCAGCTGAAAGAGCAATTGAAGGTTCATGGGAACAGAAGCTGTCTTCGACACTGGAAATCGAGGAACTTAGAAAGCTCCAATGAGCATAGAAGGACTGTCAGATATAGAAGGATGCCAGGGCCAATAGCCAACAAATTGAAAATAAAAGATGCTATTACACCTATTTGAACATAATGAGTAATTAGAGCTTTCTTTGGCTTAATGAACACAATTAATAAGTGATCTGTCTAGAGAAAAGTTTTTTGTAGTTTCCCTTACCATTAGGCTACTGGAACCTAGAAAAGTCATTCGTTTCTCAAATTCCTCTCCCTACCTATTTTATTTCTACGTAGATGACTGCATCCCTTAAACATGTGGGTTTCTTGGTCTCTTTAGAATGTAGTTGATGTCTATAATTTTGAAATGGGTTTTATCTCTAGATAAAGATAAGCTGATTTTTATTGCATTCTGAGTTAGTTTTTATGATAAAAGTATGACTCACAAAAATGAGGAGAGAAAAAAATGTGATCCCACGGACCAATAAACCTAGATTTATCCACTAGACTACTGACTTTTTCTTTCACTCTCCTTCTTCCCCATCCCCCATCTCTGTCTCACTCCATGTCTCTCTCTCTCCATCTCTCTGTATGTGCTTCTCTCTTTGTTTCTTTATCTGTCTGTCTGTCAATACAGATAGGAGTTTCAATAGTCCTTTGTTCAAGTTATTTGTATTCTCTGGATAACAACTTAAAAGTTAACACTTTGGTAGTGACAGCTAAGGCATAGTTTTAGGAGCATAGAACCACAAAGTAATTTGAACATGAAATAATAACCCTCACAGGGACGCAACCTATTAGTTTGATTAGGCACTGAGAGTGGAGTAACCCAGTGGATCACCAATGGGGCAATATATTGTTTGTTAAGGAAATTTTAGGTTTGACTTAAAGGATGGGGATGAAAGGGAAGAAATAGCTAATAAGGGTTATCCAAATTTAGAACAGGTGCCTTGGGTAGAATGGTACGCCCTCCATCAAAGTTTGAAAAAAAAAGGATGAATGACTAATTGTCAGGTATCTTCATTGTAGAAGGAACTACTTTTCATGACTATATTTTCTCAGAGGTACCTTCCAACTTTTACATTTTGTGGAAAATAAAGAGAGCAGAAGCGATGAAACACTAGGCTCAGGTAAATAAGCTTAGCATTCACATCCTTTTAGGGTTCACGTATCCCTTTAAGTTTCTGGAACATCTATTGCTGTTGCTCAAAGGCCGCCATCTTGTGTATTCCCCTCCTGTATTGGTTACCAGTTACCATCTCTGCAATATCACTCCCTAAGTATTTTCACAATGTCAGCTAATATTTCTTCAATTAATAAATGTATATTAATTAACTTTTACAAACAGGTATTTACTTAAAAGATAGAGAAAACACCAAAGAAAAACCTCCCAAACTAATAACTCGTTCTCCTCCATGACTTCATTTCCTAGAGAGAGTAGACACACACTTCAAGTGGTGAATCCCAACACCACTATCTCCCAATAAGCTCATTGCTGATTTTGCCAGAGCCAATGGATGAGCCATAGACTTGCTTGTAACACATGATTTCTCAGCTTCTGGGCTAATTCACTGGCGAGCAGGATCAGTAGGTAACATCCCATGCTTGGATAATCACTGGACTCAGCTGTTGTAGCTAAAAGCAAACTCACTATGGGTTCTAGCTGCTGGACCTTTGATCATTCTTCCATCTTTCAAATTTCACAAGATTATAACTTGGTTTACTCCATTTTTGATATATTTATATGAACACACAGACATATATGTATATGTGTATATATGTGTATATGTGTGTGTATATCCACCTAAATTGAAAAAAGAAGAAACACAAAAGACAGAAGAAGTAAGAAATAATGTGGATTCACAGATAGAGAAAGAGGAAGGGAACAAACATTTACCAACCACCTACTATGTACCCAGAACTACACTCAACACTTGTACAAATATTATCTCATTTGAATGTCACAACAACCCTTTGAGATAGGCAGCCCATTTTATAGTTGAAGAAAATAAAGAAGCCAGGGGTTCAGAGACTTACCCAGAGTCAGACAAGTATGATACATCTGAGTCTGAATTTGAACTTAGATTTTCCCGACTCTAGGGCTAATTCTCTATCTTTTGTGCTACCTAAATTTTGCAGTCATGTGGTGCTCTGGATGGAGAGATAAAACCACTGGTTGTGGTGCTACCTCCCTCATTTACCAGAGACTTATTATATTTCTTCCTCTTTACTCAAAAACTACCAGGGAGAGAGGAAAGCTATTTTCTGTTGGTGTCCTTTGAACATATACTTAGTTCCAATTTAGCAAGCAATTAAAAAAAATTCACCACTGATATAAGAAGCCAATAAGAAATAGTCACTTATGTACCTTCTGAACCAGAGATAAAACCCCAATATTAATCAACATAACACAGTTTTGAAAACAAACTCACCAAGACCTCATTTGCATATGCATCAGGGAGAGAATATTGAATATGGTCCAAGGACTAGTCCTCCATTTTAGCAATAGTCCTACCTTACTTAAAGAAACATAATAGTGTTATTGTGACCTAGAAGGAATGGTCTAGAGCACTTGAAATATATGAATGGGATTTTCTACTATATGTATATGAGAAAGGGGAAAAAAAAGCAAAATTTAAAATTCTACCTAAAACTAGGAAGAGGAGCAACATTTTTCCCTAGCTCTCAATTCAATGACTTTTTTTCTGTAGACTAGACTATTCCTTTAAGAATCCAAACAGGATATTTTCAAAATATGAATTACACCAAGGTAAAGGGCAACCATTATTCTATTTTATTAGCACTGGGAAAATTTCAGGTGAAGCTTTCTATCCAGATCTGGGCACCATGCATTCATAAAAGACATAGACAAATTGGAGTGAGTTCAAAGGACAGCAACAAAAATGATAAATGGTTTGAAAAATAAGAATGATGACAAAAGGTTAAAAGAAGTGAGCTTGTTTAATCTAGAGAAAAGACAGTTGATGAGAGACATGATGTGATAGTTGCCAATTTTTAAAGAGAGTAGGAGCATTATACTCTGGTGATTTAATGGAGGCGTTAAAATCAGGACCTCCTTGGGGTCCCTTTCTGGTTTTTTAACTGAAATCCTCACCTTTACCTCCTCAAATGTCAGATCATTGGTATCCCCCAATATGTAAGCCATAAGTTATCCTTTCTTAGACTGAACTGGAAATTCTAACCTGAGTTTAAGGAATTCAAGGTGAGTTTCATATACATCTACTTTAGGGATGCAGATTTTTGTTGTTATTGTACTTATTTGGCCAGAGGCTGTCTGCTGGCTATTGAGGTGTGACAACTTTCTGGTAGTCCTCATTCCCTAAGAGAAAAAGAAAGGTTCCTGATGATTTTTAGGTATAAAAGGGTTTTGTCACCTCTCAAATCTGTTTCTCCCTTTGCCCTGAGTCTCTGGAAGACTGGAATACACCAGGGAATGTAGGGAAATTATTTTTCCCTAGAGTTTCCAGGTGGGAGTAGGAAGTGGAGATGAGATTGTTTTTGGTGCCTTTCAGGAAGACTTTGGATCAAATGCTATCTCAGATACAGGCTAGTTTTGTGACCCTAGGTATGTCACTTAGTATGTAGCATAGTTCCTGGCATCTACTAGGTGTTTAATAAATATATTTACTGTTTGAATGATGAAAAGTTATATTCATTAAACAAGTAACTTTGCACTTCCTATAAAGGTTAGCATATCCAACAGTTTTACGGTTGCGAGTAGGAAGTCAATGGAGATTTCATGCAGAATTCCAACTGCCCTTCAACGAAGAATTCAACTAAACATAAATAAGCATAAACGCCTGTAAACATTTTGGTAGATCCTGGCTGTTTATTTATTTTTGTTTGCTTTAATATTAATTAAATTTTAATTTTTAACATTCACTTCCATAGGATTTTGAGTTTCAAATTTTCTCCTCCTCTCACATCTCTCCCATCCCAAGATGACATGCAAGATGGCACTCCAAATTTCTCTACATATGCATTCATATAAAACATGAGATTAGTGTTTTCATATTAGTCATGTTTGGAAAGAAGAATTAGAACCAATGGGAGAAACTTCAAGAGAAGAAGAAACAAGCAACCAAAAAAAAATGCAAAAGAGTAAATAGCATGCTTCAACCTGTATTGAGACTCCATAGTTCCTTTTCTGGATGTAGATAGCATTTTCCATCATGAGGCATTTGTAGGTGTCTTAGATCTTTTCATTGCTGAGAAGAACTAAGTCTATCAAAGGTAGTCATCACACAATGCTGCTATTATTCTGTACAATGTTTTCCTGATCCTGCTCACTTTATTCAACATTAGTTCTTGCAGATCTTTCCAGGTTTTTCTGAAGTCTGCCTATTCATCATTTCTCATGGAACAATTATACTGTATTCCATTCCATTCGTATACCACAACTTGTTCAGCCATTCCCCAATTGATGGGCATCCCTTCAATTTCCAATTCTTAGCCACCACAAAAAAGAACTGGTATAAATATTTTTGTACATGTGGGTCCTTTTCCAATTTGTATGATCTTGTTGGGATATAGACCTAGAAGAGGTACTGCTGGGCAAAAGGGTATACACATTTTTATGGCCCTTAGGGCATAGTTCCAATTTGCTTTCCAGAATGATTGGATCAGTTCACAACTGCACCAACAATGTATTAGGCTTCCAACATTCCCACATCTTCTCCAACATTTATCATTTTCCAGTTTCGCAATATTAGCCAATCTTATAGATGTGAGATGGTTCCTTGGAGTTGGTTTGATTTGCATTTCTCTAATCAATCATTATTGATTGCATTTTTATTTTTGCATTTTATTTAAAGCACTTTTTCACATGACAAGAGAGAACTTTAATTTCTTCATCTGAAAATTACCTGCTCATATCCTTTGAACATTTATCAATTGGGGAATGACTTATATTCTTATAAATTTAACTCAGTTCTCTAAATATTTTAGAAATGAGGCCTTTGTCAGAGACACTGGCTATAAAAAATATTTCCCAGCTTTCTGCTTCCCTTCTAATCTTAGTTGCATTTGGCTTTGTTTGTGTAGAAACTTTTCAATTTAAAATAATCAAAATTATACATTTTGCATTTCATAATGTTCTTTATCTCTTCATTTGTTATGAGTCCTTCCATCCTCCATAAATCTGACAGGTAAAGCAATTCTTGTTCTCCCAATATGCTTATAGTATCAGCCTTTATTTCTAAATTGTGTTCCCATTCTGACTTTATCTTGGTATATGGTATAAGGTGTCAATGTATGATTAGTTTCTGCCACACTGTTTTCCAGTTTTCCCAACAGTTTTTCTTTAAAAGTAGTCAGTTCTTATCCCAGAAGCTAGAGCTTTGGAATTTATCAAACAGGAGATTACTGTAATCATTGATTACTGAGTCTTGTGTGTCTAACCTTTCCACTGATCTACCACTCTATTTCTTAGCCAGTACCAAGTAATTTTGATGATTTCTGCTTTATAATACAATTTAAGACCTGGTATGGCTAGGCTATAAATAATTTTAAATGGCTTATTAGCTAGAAAAAAATGTCAGGCATATCTGTAGGTTTACATGTAACACAAGAAGTCAATGTTGAATAAAACATTTGAGGAAAGGAGTCAAATTAGGGTCAAATCCAGTGGTGAGAGTCTTCTCAGAGGGAACTGCCTTGAGTGGTAGGATCAGGCTTCTCTTTTCCTCCTCCCACCAATCTACTATGTGATGCCCTTGTAAACTTTGAAAGGCTAGAAGATAGGTAGCTCCTCTCAGCTCCCTGGGTGACTCTGGAGCAGAAGTGACTGATGACAGCATCTGAATTGATAAGAGACACTTGTTCAGTTCTGTCTAATTTTTTGTGACCTCTCTTAGATTTTTCTCAAAAAAGATACTGGAGTGATTTGTCTTATCTTTCTCCAGGTCATTTACAGATGAAGAAATTGAGGCAAACGGGGTTAAATGACTTGTCCAGGTTTATATAGCTAATAAGTGTATAAGGACAAATCAAAATTCAGGAAGATGAGTTCCTGACCCAAGGCCCAGCGCTCTATCCACTGTGCCACCTTAATGTCCATGAGTAATAAACACAGAGAGGACAAATAGAAGAACATAAAGAAAAGCAGCTTCAGAAAAATCCAAAGGCACTGACCCTAAGAATCCAGCAGACAACTCTACATAACCTAAGAGATCTTTATGAGGTCTCCACCAGGGGAGATGAGGACTTAGAGTAATAGTGACTTCTGACTCCACTCTTCAGACACTTGTTTCCTCTTACATTTGAGCAATTTGAGCCTACTCTCCCCCGAGGTCTTGTGGCTCCAAGGAGAGTGTTGTCCTTTGGTTTGGCAGGGGTGAGGGTAGGGGCAGGTGTTTTTGAAACAACTGTCTTTTTTTATACTTATTCAGTAAGTAACCTTTCTGAAGACTGATTATGGCTATTAATCAGGGGAAGCACACTGAGAACTTAAGAAAAAAGCTCAACAGCTCACTAGAACTTCCCAGCTCCTCAGGATTATTTCTAGAATCCTAAGGGAAGTATTTAGAGGCCCTCTGAGGACAGGCATCCTGGTTTGATTAGGATTTGGGGTATGTAGTCTCAGAAGGGATGGATGGACAATATATGTAAATTAATTAAACAGAGAAGATGTTTGTCACATCTTATCACATAGAATGTATTTGAGTTGTCACCTTATAATTTAAGTGGGACAGGGCACTGGTTCAAGTCTCCACCCTTCCACTTTACTAACTGGGTGGTCACAACAGACAAAGTCACAACATTTCTGAGCCTCACTTTTCTTAAATGTAAAAAGGACAATGTAGAATACTTGTCTTTGATGTACATGATAAGTATTTTGTGGATCTGTGCTTTCCAAGGTTGAGGGATACTTTTTCTAACAACACAAAAGGCAAAATTTTCAAACTTCCTTATACTCTATAATTCTTCTCTGTGTTTTCCTCATAGTCCTCTTGTAACCCTTTCTCAAATTTTAATGTTTCAAAAATATCTATGTACTACATGGGTTGTCCATTTGTAACAACAAAAATAATTATTTGCTTTCATACAGTGATTTATTATTTATTTGCTTTGCATAAATGTACATGTTTTATAGATAGACAAAGCATTTATTTAGCATTTACTTGGTGGTGATCACTCTGCTAAGTACTAGAGATGCAAATAAAAGCAATTATGACAGTGCCTGCCCCATGTGTCCTAAAAAGGGGCAGGGCAGCTAGGTAGTCCAGCATAGAGAACCAGTCCTGGAGTTGAGAGAACCTGAGTTCAAATCCAACATCAAACACTTGACATACTTACTAGCTGTGTGACCTTGATCAAATCACTTAACCCAAATTGCCTTGCCTTCACCCCTCCAAAAAAAATATGTCCATGAAGGAAGAGTGAAAAGACTCCAAATCACTTTCTGGGGAAAAAAGGTTTATCCCTGGAATAGTTGTTTTTTTTTTTCTGGAACTATTGCATGGCTACAAGACACAGGCCAAACTACAATAACAAAGAAAAAAAGATGAGGATTAACCAAAGGACTGTGTGGCAGTAATGAATGATAGATGTAAGCTATCTATACCATGTTGCATAGCAGAGATTTGGTAAAAGTGTTGTAAAGATGCCAACAAAGAAAAAAGAATGAGAAAAAGGGGGAAAAAGATGGTGAGAGTGAGTAATAATAGTTAAAGTGCATCAGTAACATTCTTATGATGTGCAGAGACCAGGATGATGTTCCATGAGGAAAACTTACAAATGGGCACAGATAAAGAACTCATATAGGTTGGGCAGGCATGATTGGGTTGAGTCTTGTGTCCCCTGGGTCAATGGATGCCACTGGTCTCTATCACTCACCACAGACCAGTGCCCTTCTGCTGGTTATATCACTACCTGTTCCTGCCAAATTCTGAATTTGAATTTCCCAGGTTCCAAAATATCCAGTATATTCCTTTCTGACAGGGTAGGACATAGCACACAGTAAGGAATGCTCTTACAAGAGCAAACTCAAGAATGAAGAACTGACCAACCACTTTTGTTTTCAAATCCATGAAAATTCTTTAATAAAAGTAAACATGTCATCAAAACTCCTGTTGATTTGGACAGGAACTAGTTAAGCTATGGATTCAAGAGAGGAATCAAGAAACTAGCCAGGAAACAGTTAAGTGAAACTTTGTGAAATTAGAAATCAGCAAACCTTATGAACTTGAGATGAACTCAAGCTAGAAGTCAGTGAAGTGGCCTGAACAGGCCTAAGCATGAGCTTGGATAATTTGTTTTTTTCTTTTCCTATGTGTTCAGGTCTTCATGCCCCATGCCTGCTTCCCCATCAATCAATACTGAAGGAATCACACTGCCTTGGTTACAGAAAACAAATCACTTGCTCCTGGATACCAATTAGTTTTAGTAACAAATTATGTTGTTAGAAATTCAGTTAAGGTAGAGGGTATAAAAGATCCTGTACTTCTGTGTTGCTTTGCAGTTCTCTTTCTCATTGTCATGGAGATAGTCACCAATTGGCTAAATTAAATTTCCTTAAAACTTTTCATTTTGACTCTGTGATCACTCTGTTAAAACTTGCTGTTTCATTTGGAGGCCCCAGCTAGATGGCCTTTAGTCATCTCAAGTGACCATAAGTGTTTTTCCCAGACTGAGGAGGCTGGGTCCGTGAATGAGCTAGAAAGGGAATGGCAGCTGAGAAGTTGTTTTTTTTTCTGCCCCTAATCATTCACCGACCCTGAGTGGCCTCAGCCATGAAAACTCTAAATTCTCTTGGGAAGTTTGGAAGCCTGCCTGAGCAAATTGGGAATGGAGTACCCCTTTCGCCAACTCCTTGCTCTGGTAGTTCCCCCCTCCTGCCAAGGCCTTGCACCACTTCACTGTTTATAAATTATAGGTAAAGTATTGGAAGCCAATGAGGTGAGGAAGAGGACTGTAATTCCTACTACTATCATTACAGAATTTAGACCAATTGGTAGGGTCCCAAGAGTTGGTGAATTGCATTTGTGGATTCCATCTCTTGGAGTTCTCTGACTTTAGCTGCCAATGTATCTGGACTGTGATTTGTCCTATAGAATACTGGTTAATGAAGGAATAAATGGGGGCATGGCTGGAGGTCTTAGGAGAGGGAAAGGTTGTTGGGACAGGGGTGTTCTTAATATCACTGTGGTGGGGGTGAGGGGGAAAGGTCTAGAAAAACCAAAATCATCCATATTGGGAGTCTTGCAGAAGTTCCAGTCTGTTTCAATTACTTTTGCTTAAATGGGCCCCTGCAAGTGTCTTGGTCCATCCACAGGTTACTAGGTTGAACCCCAGCAAATACTATAGTGTTTTTACTCAGGGCCATGGTAGATGAGGTCTTCACATCCTGGATTCTATTTTTTTTTTGCTTTTGGGAGGGCAGTTGGGGTTAACTGACTTGCCCAAAGTCACACAGCTAGTAAGTGTGTCAAGTGTCTGAGGCTGCATTTGAACTCAGGTCCTCCTGCTTTTGGAGCCAGTGCTCTATTCACTGTGCCACCTAGCATCCCCAATATCCTAGATTCCTTCAGCCACTGTGGACACAATGAAATTGACTGGAGCTGTCTCTCAATCCTCCCTATGCTTTGGATCTGAACTCCCTTCCAAAAGTGAAGTATTCTCAAAAGCCAAGTTCAGAGCTTGGTTATCTTGGTTATTAATGCCATTAACTCCTGCTCTAGAGGAAGTCCTGGAATCTTGAATATAAGACTTATTGGATGCTTGCTCAGTTTTCACGTTCTTCTGGTGCTACTGACAGAATAGCCCTGACATCTGTCCAACCAAAAGCTGTTGGGGTTTCATGATGTATTGTGGTGAAACCCTCTCAATGAATTCAGAATCAGACCTCCTCTAATCCAAGTACAGGCATTTATTGAGATTGACACCTCTTATGAAGCAGGCTAATTTCCAAGAGGAACCAGCAGATTTAGAGAAAGCAGGATGGATTTTTATAGGATTAAGAGGCAATTACATAATCAAAATTTACATAGAATAGAGAAATATAATTAATCTTAAAAAGGCAGGAGGAGTTTATTAAGGGATGAGGTAATAGAAGAGGGGGTCACATCTATGTTTCAGTGGTTAAACATTCTGGTCATGCTGTCCTCCAACTGGCTAGCTATTGTGAGCCTGTCTAGTCAAGTCAGATATTTTGGATTTGTCTTTGGCTAGATGGATGATGTGATTGTGATTGTATACAAGAACATACCTGTTTCTGCTGGAATGGGTCTGGGGGCAGTGATTAGTTAGAGTCAGTAGCTGGGTTCCCATCACATGGACACACTTGCTATTTCTGTTGGAACTAAGAGTTCAGGGACACATCTGTTGTTCCATTGAACTGTGAGGCATGTATGAAAAAGTTAGCATGTTGGCAGGGGGACTAAGTATGTGCAGTGGATCTGCTTTTCAGTGGGGCCAGGCCTATAATGAAGTTAGAATTTTGGGGCTGGGGGCAGCTTTATTAGGATTCCATCACTGAGACCAGGTAAATACACCAGGTTCTCAGTTCAGCATCTTTTTGCCATAAGCACTCTTTGTCAGCTTTTCTAATTGTGTTTTATAGGTTCCATCATTGAACCCGTACAAGTACTGGTCCACCAAAAGGCTTGGTAGGTTGATTATTTTTTGGCAGGGGAAAAAGCAGGAATAGAAAGACAACTCCTTGAATTGGGAAGCAAACTTGAAATTGTTGCCTATTCTCAACATTTGCCTAGGAAAATACTCTAAGAAGTAAAAAGTGCAACAGGGTAAATTTTGTGGTCTGTGCATAATCATGGAGGGTACAATAGCCATACTGGCATAACATGAAAAGAGAGGCAGAACAGGGAAACACCCCGCCCCCCCAGCCCCAGCATTGCCTAGCCCTAGGACATAAGGTATCTGGTATTTCTCCAACACAAAGATTCAGATCATTGGCATGAGGTTGTTTGCAATGTTGGTCATCCCATTTAACTCTGTGACTTCTTTGATCTGGATGTTGAAGATCTTAATGCAGAGCTCTTTGGGACACAATCTCTAGTAGTTGTTGATGAGTTTCTGCCAGTCTCTGGGGCTCCAGTGGCAGTGGAATCTATTGAACTCTGCATATCCACATGGGGTACTGTACCCAGATAGGCAGGGTGTATATCACTAGTTTCAGAGATGTCATTATACAAATGGTTGACATAAGATGGGAGGACCCAGGTACTAGTACTTCCCCTTGTGACTGCCCCAGGACCACTGGGAATCCCAACAACAATTTGCAGAGGACTCACCCACTCCATATTCTGATCCTCCTTGAAGGTTAGCTTCTCCATTGTCTGCACCAGATTTTCCAACAAATGGTATTTGCTGTCTATCCTTTCCTATTGGGCCAGCTGAGTTCCAGCTGGTGGCATCTGGGAGTACTCCAGAACCACCTGAGGTGTGTGGCTTCTTTGGCTGGGATTCAAGGTCAGGAGTTAGCCCCAGAGGGGAGAACACATGCTTTTTAAAATGAAAATGCATTTACAACGTTCCCACCAATAGAATAGTCCTGTTGTAAATTAGTGATTAATTCCTGATCAGTTCTACTGTATCATGCTATGGTTCATAGAGTCTTTTTATTAATATTACCAATTTGATCCCCACAGCTACTCTACAAATGCAAATTTTCTTAATGTGAATATAAGTAGTGCACTCTCATTTGGTACCATACAAAGGAGACAAAAAGGTAGACTAGGAAAAGCACCAGATTTTGAGTCAGGAGACCTGATTCTGATTCCAAGTGCTTTCATATTTCTATTTGTGTGTAAATTTAGGCAACTCACATTGCCTCTCTGGGCAGCTCTAAAGTTCAAAATACTAAAATTTTTTCTTACTTCATCATCTCTGCCTTACTTTTTCTTTTTAAACTATAAAAGAAGATGAAAATACATTTATCGTGGCCAAGGAATTTTGAGAATATTTTGAAAGCATTATTAAAGAGACTTTAGAGAAAGTTACAAACTTCATGGCTTTTGGGGGGAAACTAATCAAGGAAAACATTTATTTTAATTGTGCCTTTTTTATTCCAAAGGTCCCAGTACCAATATGGCCATTAGAGATAAAGTTCTTGGTGTTTTAAGAAGCACAGGATAATTTACTGACTTATCTCAATAGCACCAGAAATTTCACATTTTTGTTTATTTTGTTAAGATTTATGATTTGTCTCTGTAGGGAAATTGCTTAGCTGTATCTATAAAGTTTTATAGAGAGACAGTTGCCCAGAGACAATGAAGATAAGTAATTTTCTCTTGTTTGCACCATCAGCATATGTCAATGATAGAATTTAAACCACAGTATTCCTGACTCACGGGTTGGTTCGCTATCTACTTACTATATTGATCTTTACCTTTTTCGTGATAACAATCAAGTTATGTCCATTTTTAAATTTAAGGAACCAATCCTTATTTGATACAATATTTTTTATTCAAGATATTTCCTCATTATGTAAGAAAGTCTCAAAGATTTGCCTTGAAAATGGTGACCAAAATGAGAGATTTGAGGCACTGTTTCAACCCGACATTCATAATAAAAAACCTTTTCCATCTCATCCATAATCCCTACTCTTCAGTATATATGTATACAGTTATATGATAAATTCATATATTATATTTAGCTAGCTATGTGTATATATATATATGAATATACATACATACATATATGTCTATATATACATGTATACATTATTTGAGATTAAGGGAACAAAAATATGATGAAGAGTTTATCATTTATTGGGTAGGCAGATAAAGAGAAATTAATTTGTTATAAGGAGGACAGTGGGGGAAGGAAATCCAAAGAATCTTCCTGAAGAATATATCAACCTTTTTCTATCTGCCTTTCAACAAAGAATTCAGCTAATACACTTTGCTGTGAGTTGGGTGAACTACAGAGTATGAATTAGAAGAATCAACAGTGAGTATGATACTGGTTTACTATTATTTTCTAAAGACAGAATACATCAGGAAATTGAATAACAAGTGAGGACCTATTGACCCAGCAATACCACTTCTAGGTCTGTATCCCAAAGAGATCATAAAAATGGGAGAAGGACCCACATGTACAATTATATTTATAGCAACTCTTTTTGTGGCAGCCAGCAAATGGGAATCAAGGGCATGCCCATCAATTGGGGAATGGCTAAACAAGTTGTGGTATATGAATGTAATAGCATGGTATGTGCTATAAGAAATGATGAACAGGTGAACTTCAGAAAACCTAGAAAGAATTATATGAGCTGATGCTGAGTGAGGGGAGCACAACCAGAAGAACATTGCACACTGTAACAGGAACAATGTGTGAAAATTGATTTTGTTAGACTTAGCCCTTCTCAGCAAGGCAAGGACCTAAAACAAAGCACCCCTTTCTTGGCATTGTTTTCACATTCACTTAGACACAAAAGGGGGTTAAAAGAGGAAGGAGAAAAATATACATCTCTCTACTTTAAGACCTCAGGATACCATTTTTGTTTCAATGAAAAGCAAAACAAAAATAAACAAATAACTGAATTTTTCTCACCTACTATATTAAAGCCATTGCTTTATTTCCTGAGAATTAAACAATGACAAAATGAACTCTGCTTAGGCAATACAACACAAACACACACAAAATTTAATGAATGAGTGAACAAGCAAGTAAATAAAATATTAGGAAAATCAAATTAGTAAAAGCAAGAATCAATGAATGAATAAATAAATGGTAACATGAAGAGAAAAAGAGAGTTATCAATAAGAAGAGCTAAAGTCAGCTTCCCTGAGGAGATAGACACTGAGCTGAGTCTTGAAAGAAGCTCAGGATTTGAGAGAATTTAAGCCAGTAGAGCATTATAACTCTAGGGAACAGATTGTGCAAATGAATGGAGATGGAGTGATAAGTTAGAAAACCTCTTCTATATAATTTGGCTGGGATATAGGATTTGAAGAGAAATAATGTGGATAAGGCTAGAAAGTGAAGTTTTAGGAAGGCTGCAGGGACTGGAGATGAGGTGCTGATATTTTCCTTAAGAAGAAAGATTTGAGCTATTAAAGGTTTTTTTGTTTGTTTGTTTTCTTTTGTTTTTGAGGAGAGAAATATGTTCAGATTTGTGCTTTGGGAAGATGATTTTGGCAGGTGTGTGGAGGATGAACAATGGTTGCAGGAGATATCAAATCAAGAAGACTAAATAAAAGTTCCTGGAAATAATCTATATAGGGATAATTATGGATTGACCTAATGTAATGAGAATAGTACCAATGTTTTTCAGGGCACAACCAGAAAGCCTTACAAGTTTTTACAGATATTTTAGAGTTTTCCAATCCATTGACATGTCTTTCAAGAATCCAGAGTCAGCTTCATGAAAAAGAAGACATTGACCCAGATTCATTCTGACCTGCTTGTCAATACAAGTGTCACAAGGGTTCAGATTCAATCTGGCCCACTGGCATTAGCAATGCAAATTGCTAATTTCTACTTAAGTCTACCCAATATGGTGGATCTTTAATAAACTTTGTTTTTCTTTGGCTGAAAGAAGGCTTGAGTCAAATTCATTTGGGCAGGACCCTATTGTTGCTATTTTGGCACCCCAATACCCTTAAACCTCAATATATAATTCCATATGTTCTTCTTCAGCCATGACTGGAAGGTATATAAGCCTCTCCTCCCTATCCACTTTTGCCCTCTAAGAACCTTGGAGGTGCATTTAGGGCCTGACCTCTCAGGTCACATTAGGTCATACAGCTAGGAGACAATCTGGTACACAGCCTGATGTGCACAGGTTCCTAGTACAGTGGTTATGTTTGAATTGATGGACCTGGACCCACCTTCCAAAGCATAGAGGACAAGGACAGATGCCTTTTCCTGAAGCATATGCCCAGTTCTCTCTTAGCACTAGGATATCGAGAAAACTCCAGGTACTTTTTTATTCTTTTGTTTGTTTCTTGAGGCTTATTCTGAGATAAACTTTTATGGAGGGAGGGACTTCCAGCCCCCATGTCTGTAATGGGTCAATCCTTTTCAATTTCCAAAAATTCACCTTTTACCAAATTGGAAAAAAAAATTCTAAAGAACTTAAAAAGAAAAGGCTGATGTTCTTTTGCAACACCATTTGGTCTTAGTATCACCTGGAGGAAGATGAAGCATGGCCCATTTAGGGGACTTTACAACACAATACGCTCTTAAAATTAGAGTTATACTGTTACCAAGAAGGAAAGTGGGTAGAAATGCCCTACAAAATTAAAATTATCTCAGAACCTGGCTCTTAGAAAAGATTTTAAGATGTTCATACCTGGATCTGCCCCACAAAGGGAATTAGGGGTCAACTGGACATTTTGGATGATCCTCTTCTTATGGCCCCCCTCCAGGCTTCACCCCCTTCCTTCTTCTCTGTCTCTATGCCCACCATTCATCTAACTCTTATCCCTACCCAAATCTCCCCTAGCCCTTCTTATTACCCCTCTACTTCCTCTGATTCCTCCTGCTGTTCCTCAATTTCCCCCAACCTCCCTTATATCCTATGTTCCCTGCTCCTTGGCCACCCTCTTTTTCCCTTGATTTCCCGTCCCTTTTCCTCTAGTAGACAGTGATTCTCAACCTTCCTAATGCCAGGATGCTTTAATACTTGCATGTGTGCATGTGTGCATGTGTGCATATCTGCATGTGGGCAGACTTGCCTGAAGATGGATAGAGGAGTGGTGTCCCAGTTCCTAAGACCATTGGAAATCTGTATTTTCCCCCTGTGAAAGGGGTCACGACCCACAGGTTGAGAACCACTGTGCCCAAACCAAGTTGTCTCCTCCCTTGTTCACCGTCCAAGTCTCCTATATCTTCCTGCATCTTTTCCTCTGGCCCCTTCCCCGAGGTGACCCCTACTCAGGTTCTGGTTTCTGGTTCCACCCCTACAGCAATCCCAGCAGTACTGCCTCCCCTGGTCCCTCCCCCTCCTCTGGTGCCATCTGATCTTTCCCCTAGACAATGGGAAATCTGCCCTTGCAGTCAAATCCAGTTCAACCAGTACTCTCCAGCACCTCCCTCACAAGAAATGGGACTTCTTTTCTCCCTCTCCAAATCCTTCCCCACGGAGCCTGCAGGACTTTTTCCTCTGAGGGAAGCACCAGCTTAGATGAGTGAAACAATTAGAGTGTGTGTTCCATTCTCTCTTAGGGATCTCACTCGGGTTAAAGAGCCTGAGTTGATACTCAGAAAATGCCACTAAGTTTTTCTGAACATTTTGAAAATGAATCCCTACAATTTGAGCTTTCTTGGGGTGATTTGTATATCTTCTTCTCTACCTTTTGAACCTCTGTGGAAAAGAGGAGAATCTGGGAACAAGTTCAAAAATTGGGGGATTATTTGGCTAGCAATGATCCCACAAAATTCCCCCAGGAACAGGTACTATTCCCACTAGTGACACAGGATGGGATTCTCAAAAGAGCGAAGACAGGAAAGAGACCATATGTTAATTTGTCTGTAAGAAGGCCTAAGAACTACATGTCCAAAACAAAAAAAATATATTTTCAAAAAGTCAGGGAAATTATTCAGGCAGGAAAGGAAACCTTGCTCTTTTCCAAGAGCAACTATTAGAAGCTATTGAAACGGGTAAAATTTTAGATCCTGACTCTATAGAGTACATCTTTACATTCTTAGCATGTATTTCTTTAATCAGTCTTCCCCAGATATTAGCAGAAACCTGCAGAAATTGGCAATGGGATCCTAAACACCTCAGGCCCAAATACTGTAAAAAGGCTTTGGAGTTTTTCACTACAGATACTTAGTCAAAGCAGAGGAAAGAGAATGCAGGGAAAGAGAGACAGAGAACATGAACAATTATTAGCTGCTGCCATAGCCAGGAAAAGATCCAAGGAGTGCCCCTCCAAGGTGTGCCGTGCCCCCTTCCAAAGGGTGTCTCAGGAACCTACACCTCTGGCACCATGCCTATGTGATCAGGAGGGACACTGGAGGAAGAACTGAACCCCATGTTTAAAAAGTGGTGGGTTCAGGGTGGCTAGGTGGCGCAGTGAATAGAGCACCGACCCTGGAGTCAGGAGTACCTGAGTTCAAATCCGGCCTCAGATACTTAACACAAAAATCTAGCCGTGTGACCTTGGGCAAGTCACTTAACCCCAACTGCCCTCCAAAAAGCAAAAAAAAAAAGTGGTGGATTCTACCCCAGTATCCCAGTCTCCAGTCTTCTGGAGTCTGGGAATGACAGGGGAGTCTGCGCCTTGGCAGCACTCCCACTTTCTCCATCTCTCTTGTAGCCCTGGACAAAATTTGAAGCTGAAGGTAAGGTTATTCACTTTAGCAAAGTTATGTTCTCTGTTTTAACCAGTTACTCTGGCCCTATTCTCCCCTCAACCCATCTGAGAGACATATTCCCTGTCCTGCCAGTTTGAAGATCTGTTGTTTGAACACAGTAGTCAGCTTCCACTAAACCGCAGAGGCCAAATCACTGCCCCTGGGACCTCTGCCCAGAAGGCAGAATTAATAGCACCCACCAGAGCACTAGAGCTAGGAGAAAACAAAAGAGTAAAAGTTTTTACTGACTCAACATGTATTTTCCACATTCTACATCCCCATAGAGCAATTTGGAAAGAAAGGAGATATATGCAGAAAAAAAAAACCCACCCCCATCAAACATGTCCTTGTCTTTTCATGTTTTGGCCCTGCAATAGTCATCTTTAATTCACTCCAGGGAAATTGTCTTCACTATATACTTCTTTTGCACCTGTTTTGTCCTTATTAGGTTACCCTCTTTGCCAGGTTTGAATCCTCCATGCTCCAAGCTAACAAATTCCAGATGACTGCTCAGGCTATGTACCCTTTGAATAGGACCCACAGAGTCAAGTACATCTCTATGTCCCTTGTAGCAGGAATCAGTTTCAGAAGCCAAGACCTTTGCCCCTTACCTCAAAATAAATTTGGTTCTCATTTGTTTGAGGGGGGAATGACCCTGCATAGGCTCTAAATCTCCTTGAATCTTCCCACTTAATCTGGCATTTGCCTGAGGGTATAAGCATTTCATTATTACTCTGTTCAAATCTGTCACTCTTAATATAGCCTAGCACTCCATTGTTCCTTAAATCCAGATTGCCTCCAGGTACTTCCAACCCTTGATCCTATCAAATTCCTGTTCTGTAGCTCCTCATGTCTGATCTCTAGTCTCCCTAGCTACTAGCCATTCCTATGAAGATCCTCCCTAAAGCCCTCCTCTAGTCACTTCAGACTACTTGGTCAATCCCAGATCCCTCCCAAAGTCTTTCTGTATATAAAATTCATCTCTAGTCCTTCATGAAGGTGCTCAGATTCAGTCTGTCCTGCTGGCCAATAAAAGCATCCAAAATGGTCAGATTCCTTAAGAATCTATCCAACATGGCAAATTTTTAATAAATTTTGTTTTTCTTTGGCTGCAAAGAAAGATATTGGAATAAGATTTTTTTTGAGAACATACATAGAATATGTGTTTGAATATAAAAGTGAAAATCTTAGGGTTTTGTTTTTTTAATGTAATTGAATAGTATGAATCAGGCTAATCCTCCTATAACAGAAAAGAGAGCTAATGTCAATTTATTTAGCAGCTTGAGGTGATGGAAGAAAAATCTCATGGAGTTTGCATTGAAATGGGAGATTAGGAAAGGTTTAAGGACTGAAATTTTAATCTGAGCCCAACAATGACTTAGTCATGTTTGCTATTGAACTTCAATATTTAGATTTGATTAGTATCCAACCACCATTTTGTTTTGATAAGAGATTTAAGTCTTGTTCCATCTTACATTGTTTGGAGAAACGATCTATAGTTACAGCTTTCTTTGTGACCTAGTTTAGTTTTGTAACTTTGTAAGTTTCCCATGCTA
>CM053601.1:62504271-62518337 GCA_028646575.1 Pseudocheirus occidentalis
ATTTTCCCAGAAGTAATTTTCTCATTGGAAATTTCCTGCCTCAATGAAATAAAAGGTTCAGTTTGAAAAAGGACACAAAACAAAACAAAAATCTTCGATATGGAGTATATAAATTTGGCCACAACTCAATTTTTTTTTTGCCAAACTAAACAAAACAACTTGACAAGATACTTTTCTATATCTGCTATGTGTTTTTAATCACAATAATAATACCTTACTTCAACACACTGAGAAGCAGTGAATTGTAGGCAATAATAAACAAGTCTTAGAATCATGAAGACATTGTTTTCCATACCTCCAGTCGTGGGCCATCATAACCCTGGGCATCCCTTATTCTCTCAGTGACCTGGGAAAATCTTTAAGACGATGTGCTGCAGATCTGATTATGAATTGCAGTTCTTCATTCTTAAGAGTATTTTACTATGCATTGAAGTCACAGATATGAAGCAAAATGATGACTATATAACATTTAATCTTTTTTCAATCAATTGTTCATGTCATGGATTATCCTTTTTGATCTTTTTTTTTTGCATTCACTTTTTTTTTTTGCTTTTTGGAGGGCAGTTGGGGTTAAGTGACTTGCCCAGGGTCACACGGCTAGTTTTTTGTGTTAAGTGTCTGAGGCCGGATTTGAACTCAGGTACTCCTGACTCCAGGGCCGGTGCTCTATTCACTGTGCCACCTAGCCGCCCTTGCATTCACTTTCAATCTGATGATTGTCCTCAGGGATTGAGTGATGTTTACATTTGTTTTAATAGATTATTTTGCTGTTTCAAGTGGCAAAAGTGATAAAAATATGATTTAGCAACAGAATTGTTAAAGTATTTCTTATTTCTGGAATCAAGTTTGAAGAGAAGAACTGGAGAATTCCAGGTTACGTGGAGAGAATTAAACAAATTGTCTCTATAATAGATAATAGAGATTTCTGGTTGTAGGTTTATATTCAAAATAGAGAGTAAGTGGTTTTTTAACAACTGCCACATTCTTCTGGGGTACTTTGGGCATCAGGAAAGTTGTCAACACTAGATAACACCTATGTAGAGGCAAGATGGCAGAGTAAAAACAGAACCTCTGCATATATCTGGCTCCCACCACCTCCAATACATGTAAAAAATGACTCTTAACACATTTTATAGCAACTGAAACAACTAAGTGGAAGAGAGAAAGAAATCTCCCACTGAAGGCAGCCTGGCAGCCCAACAAGAAAGGTCTATCACAGCGGGCTGGAAATGGCATACAGTCCCATGTGAGCCATGAGCTTCCAGCTCTGGAATGGTCCTGACCAGCTTTGGCCAGAGCACACTTCAGGAGAGTGAATCACTACCAGCTGTGGCCATTTCCAGACTTCTCAACCCATAAATGCCAAAGAGAAAGTAGGATAGTGTGGAACTCTGTTGGAATTGGGTGGAGAAGAGGACAGTTCATCCCCTGCCCCCAGGGTGAGAAGTGGCACTGGCAAGTGGCTGCAGCTGCTGTCACATGGCTGCCTCCACAGCTCTTGGCCTGCATATCATAGGGGCCCCAAGAAGCCATTCAGAGGGTAATGGCTCTTGATTTAATGTACTTGGATCTGGGGCACAGTCTTGGGGGGGGTAGTCCAGGGGGTGGGGGGCCAGAGCTTATTGGGGCTGAAGAGAGAGCACTCTCCTAATAGCTCTGATAACTGTGAAAACTCCAGCAATTTGTCTCATAGCACTCTGCAATCTGGAAACAGGCTTCTACCCTGCCAAAGAGCTCAAAAGTCAAATAATTGGCTGGCAATACGAGCAAGTAGAGGAAGCACAAACAGAAAGTAGAATCCTCTTTTGGGGACAAAAAGGATCAAAGCATGGATTGGGAAAAAAACAGGAAAGTCAGAACTCCTGCATCAAAAACTTCCAAGAAAACTATGAAGTGGTTAAAGGCCCTGGAGGAGCTCAAAAAGGATGTTGAAAATCAAGTTGGAGAAGTGGAGGAAAAGTTGGCAAGAGAAATGAGAATGAAGCAAGAAAATCAAGAAAAGCAATTTGACAGCTTGCTAAAGGAGACCTAAAAATATATTGAAGAAAATAACACCTTAAAAAATTGACTAACTCAAATGGTAAAAGAGGTGCAAAAAGCCGGTGATGAGAATGCCTTAAAAGTCTAATTTGCCGGATGCGAAAAAAATTTCAAAAACTCACTGAAGAGAATGATTCTTTCAAAATTAGAATGGAGCAAATGGAAGCTAATGACTTTATGAAAAATCAAGATACTATAAAACAGATCCAAGCAAGTGAAAAAATAGAAGGCAATGTGAAATATCTCATTGGAAAAAACCACTGACTTGGAAAATAGTTCCAGGAGAGATCATTTAAAAACTATTGGACTACCCAAAAGCGATGATAAAAAAAAATATAGAAATCATCCTTCAAGAAATTCTCTGGGAAATTTTGCCTGATATTCTAGAAACAGAAGACAAAATAGAAATGGAAAGAATTCACTAACTGCCTCTTGAAAAAGATCCAAAAGAGAAAACTCCTAGGAATATTATAGCCAAATATCAGAGTTCCCAGGTCAAGAAGAAAATATTGGAAGCAGACAGGAAGAAACAACAGTCAGAACACCTGCTCCAAAAGCCTCCAAGAAAAATGGAAACTCGTTCAGGCCATAGATGAGCTTAAGAAGGGTTTTGAAAATAAAATAAGGGAAGTAGAGGAAAAATTGGGAAGAGAAATGAGAATGATACAAAAAAATCATGCAAAGAGAGTCAACAACCTAACTGAAGAAAATAACACCTTAAAATAACAGACTAAATCAAATGGCAAAGGATGCACAAAAAGCCAATGAGGAGAAAAATGCCTTAAAAAGCCAAATTTACAAGATGGAAAAAGAATCTCGAAAGCTCACTAAAGAGAACAATTCCTTCTGAATTAGAGCAGAGCAAATGGAAGCAAATGACTTTATGAGAAATCAAGATACAATTAAACAGATCCGAACAAATAAAAACAGAAGACAATGTGAAATGTCTCATTGAAAAAGCCACTGAACTGGAAAATAAATCCAGAAGAGACACTAAAAATATTTTTGGACTACCTGAAAGCCATGATCAAAAAAAGAAGCTAGAAATCATTCTTCAAGAAATTCTCGAGGAAAATTGCCCAGATGTTTTAGAATCAGGGGGCAAAGTAGAACTTGAAAAAATTCACAGATAACCTCTTTAAAAAGATCCCCAAAAGAAAACTCCTAGAAATGCTATACCCAGGTTCCAGAGTTCCATGATCAAGGAGAAAATATTACAAGCTGCCAAGAAGAAACAATTTGAATACTATGGAAACACAATCAGGATAACCCAGGATCTAGCAGCTTCTACATTAAGGAAAAGAAGGGCCTGGAATATGACATTCCAGAGATCAAAAGAGCTAGGATTAAGACCAAGAATCACCTACCCAGAAAAATTCAGAATAATGGTTCTGGAGAAAATATATTCATTATTGAGGGGGAGGACTTCCAAGCATTCTCGAGGAAAAAAAAAACAGAACTAAAGAGAAAACTGGATGTTCAAACACAAGAAGCATGAGACAGTAAATATGGAAGAGAAATCATAAAGGGCTTATCAAAGTTGAATTATTTACATGCCAACACGAAAAAAGGGTAATTGTAAGTAATGAAACTTTTCTCAGTATGAGGACAGGTGAAGGGAATACAAATGTGTGTGTGTATACACACACATGCACACATATTCACACACACATGTATATATATATACATATATAAACATACATATGCACACACACATATACCTTCATATATATGTATATACTATACATAAATATGCATATATATACATATTTGTATACATACACATATGTTTATATAGGAGGGTATATATGCATATGAAAATATATGTGAGTTTATGTATACATGTGTATATAGACAGAGAGCACACAACCAATTGAATAGGAAGGGATGATATTTTAAAAGGTGAAATTGAGAGGTGGGAGAGGAATAAAATGAGAGGAGACAGGGAGACACAGGATGGGGTTAATCATCTCATATAGAAGAAGCAAAGGATAACTGTTACAATGGAGGGGAAGAACAGGAAGGCAAAAGAGAATGAGTCAACGTTGCTCTCATTGAATTTGGCTTAGGGAAGGCATGACATACACTCTAAATTGCTTATCTTGCCCTACAACAGAGTGTTGGGGAAGGGGATGAGGAGGCAAATGATGGAGGGGAGGGAAGGTTGGGGAGGAGGGTTGTGAAAAAGCACATATTTTGTAAAGGGAAAGGGACAAAGTAGAGAACAGAACAAGTGGAGGGCAGAATAGGAAGGAGGAAATTTTAGTCAGTCTTTCACAATATGTCCATTGTGGAGATGTTCTGCATAACTGCATATATATTGCCTGTACTGAATTGCTTGTCTTTCCAGCGTGGTTGGATGATGAGGTAAGAAGGGAAAGAACTGAGAATTTATAATTCCAAACTCAAATGTTAAAACACATACACACATAAACACATACATGTACATGCAAAATTTAATATTTTAATTATTATAATTATAATCAGAGGAGTGATGGGGAAGCACATAGGAGAGAGAAGATAGGGGGAGCGTGTATACAGTTAGATCACTGTTTTGGAGTAGTGGGTAGGGGAGAGACAGGGAGAAAATTTGTAACTCAAAATCTTGGAGAAATGAATGATGTAAATTAAAAGTAAAATTTAACTTTAAATAAAAATAAATTGATTTTATTTTAAAAAGAAACAATTTGAGTATTGTGGAAAAATAATCAGGATACCACCAAGATTTAGTATCTTCTACATTAAGGGATCAAAGGGCTTGAAATATGATATTCTGGAGATCAAAGGAGCTTGAATTAAAACCAATAATCACCTATACAGAAAAACTGAGTAAAATGTTTCAGGGGAAAATATGGTCATTCAATGAAATAGAGGATTTTCAAGCATTCTTGATGAAAAAAACAAAGCTGAACAGTAAATTTGACTTTCAAATGCAAGAAGCAAGAGAAGCATGAGAAAGTAAACAGGAAAAATAAATCATAAGGAAACTATTTAAGTTGAACTATTTGCATTCCTCCATGGAAAAACGATAATTGTAACTCATAAGACTTTTCTCATTATGAGTATAGTTGAAGGAATATAAATGTGTATGTATTTATGCACATATGTACACACACATACATACATGTATATATAGCGGGGTGTATGTGTGTATAAATAGATATATGAGTTTGTGTATATGTATATTCATGTATATGTAGAGAGAGGACATAAGAAGAGTTGAGTTTGAAGGGATAATATCCAAAAATAAATAAATAAAAGTAAGACGTGAGAGAAGAACATATTGGGAGAAGGACAAAGGGAGAGATAAAATAGGGTAAATAATCTAATATAAAATAGACAAGAGGAAACTGTTACAATGGAAGAGAAGAGCAGACAGGTGAAAGGGAATGGGTTAAACTTACTCTCATTGAATTTGGCCTGAAGATGGAATAACATACACACTCAATTTGTTATCTTACCATAGAGGAAAATAGGGCAGAAGGGGATTAGAGGGGGAGATGATAAACAGGAGGGCAGATTGGGGAGTTAGGAGCAAATACTTTTGAAAAGAGACAGGGTCAAAGGAGAAAATAAAATAAATGGTCAGCAGGATAGGATGGAGGGAATTATACTTTGTCTTTCACAATAAAACTACTATGGAAATATTTTTTGTAACTATACATGTACAACCTATATTGAATTACTCATCTTCCCAGTTGGGGTGGATAAGGAAGGAAGAGCAAAAAAAATCTGTTATTAAAGTTTAAAAAAAGTGTTTAAAACAAAAAAAAACCAAAACACTCCATAAAACCTGAGAATGGTGGTTGGGTGAGTTAGCTTCAACCCTTACCTGGTTTGAAAGGAAAGCCAAAGACAGAAGAGAGGGAACCAAAAGAGTGACAGGGGAAGAGTCATACCCAAGGTCAATCATGGGGTGGTTAAGACCATATAAATATCTGTGTAGGGGAGGCGAATTAGGATTAGATAATTGACGGATATATAATTATGCTCAGAATTGCCACTGGTCTTC
This sequence comes from Pseudocheirus occidentalis, assembly GCA_028646575.1. NCBI lineage: Eukaryota > Metazoa > Chordata > Mammalia > Diprotodontia > Pseudocheiridae > Pseudocheirus > Pseudocheirus occidentalis. Next base: position 62,510,324 of record CM053601.1, read on the forward strand.
CATTTTTACACACTTCTAGAAGCATTATCCAAAGTGAGCTACCCTTTCATTAATTACAACTCTGATCAAGATGACAACTTTAAAAAAAGATAAATCTTTTCAAATACAATTTATGGTTCCAAGGCTTAGTTTACCTCCTGGCACATAGTAGGTTCTTAATGATTGCTTATTGAATGATTGATGAGATATTCCTAGGTGGCCTGGCTACTTCTTCATATTTTTGCATCTTAACCTTAGTAACTAGGGTAAGATATTGATTTCTTCTCTAACTACTTCTCTTCCAAATCTCTCAGGCTTTGTTTCTAAAACTAGCATAAAAGTTCAAGGCCCATTATCAAACTCGTAATAGACAGTTTAATCCCAGTAGTACAAATCTCTACTATGCCATTACTTTTCCCATATAAACAAAATATCTGAGATTCAATCAGAGTGATAATTCCTTCACTTGGTTTAGATTGAGATATTTTTATTATGTATTAAAACATAGAATGAATATGAATCTAGAGATGGAGTCAAAAGAGTCATCTAGTCTGAACTAATTTTGTAGGTGAGGAAACTAAGGCAAGACAGATTAAGGTTACAGTAAATAAATATGAATTTGGGTTTCTGTCCTCTGCCTCCAAATCCAGCACTCTTTCTGCCATCCAACACAACTTTCCATAAATCATAAATTTGAAGACCTCATTTTTGTTATGTCAAGTATGCAGGCAATTAAGCCTTAGTAAGTAATCAAACCTTTGTAGCTAAGAGGCAGAGGATGTGAACTCTGTCTCCTGTTGCTGACATAACAGGAAGGGTTTGGCTGAAACAAGAAGCCAGTGCTTTGTGTATACGTAAGAAGATGCCCAGAGAGAGACAGTCAGAATTAGAATTTTTCTCTTGGCAGGCTCCTGGTGGAGGAAGCAGAATTTCCCCAGCATCTGGAAGCTGGGCTGCTACTTGTTGTACTGAGAACTGAGTTGGAGTTTTCTATGAGACCAGAATCTGGTGAAGGCTGAAGTTGCTGCTGAGAAGGCTGCCTAGAAGCTTGAGATTTCTTCTGGATCCTAGGCCCAGTAGAACTGCCAGAGGACTGAAGAAGCATGACTGGGATAAAACTTTGTCTGTGACTTGGTTGATCCTTGAGTTCCTAGGAACAGGATTTGTGAAGGTTTCGAGATGTGCTGGAACACGTGAACTTCAGAGTGTAGCTGGAACTGCCCAGAGAACTGGACAAGAATCTGGGAGCTATCTGCCTCTGAATCTGGGTGACTGTTTGGTGGATTCAGGTAGGAGCTGGGACCATGGAAGGGAATCCAGGGAATCTGTGAGTCCACCTTGAGTCAAGATGAAGAAAAGGCCTTTCCTTAGTTATTGAATGCAGTGATGAAATTGAAGTTTGTTAGAGACTGAGGGGTGGAGGTTTTGTGTAATTTTCTAATGACTGTATTAAGTGATTAATGATACTTAGTGACTGCTAGATAAGTGACTGATTAGTTCAATCTATAATTGCCCCATGAGTGGAAGACAGACTATTTTATTTTAAGATGACTAAATGACAAAGTAAGGAGACAAACCTCCTTTGGAATACCAGATGATTTATCTTTTGTTCTTTGTTCTAAATACTCAGACCCCTTTGGTGAAAGATATGTGACCATTTTAATGTTAAGCTGTTGTGAACACTATATTGTGATTTTTTCTGTGATAAGATGTAATGTTGTGAATATTAGACTGTGATTTGTCGTGAAGGTTTGTCTTAATTTGTTATGGAATGAATGAAGTATTCACTATACTGTATAATCAGAGCCTTAAAAGCTGTTCACAGTAGCATTCTTTTGGGAAGCTTCTTGTGCATGGTGTTACATCATCGAATCCAAACTCACTTTTTTTTTTTTTTTTTTTTGCTTTTTGGAGGGCAGTTGGGGTTAAGTGACTTGCCCAAGGTCACACGGCTAGCTTTTTTTTGTGTGTCAAGTGTCTGAGGCCGGATTTGAATTCAGGTACTCCTGACTCCAGGGCCGGTGCTCTATTCACTGCGCCATCTAGCCGCCCCCCAAACTCACTTTTCAGGTGAAAAAACTAGGACACAAAAAAAATGGCACAAGCATTTAACAGTAGAGATAAAATTAGAACCTGAGCACCCTCACTCCCAGGTCTATGGTATTTCCATGGCATTTATTTTAATTCCTAAACAAGTATATACATATATTCAATATATTCTTGTTGAATTGAATTGAATATGCACACTCATGCTATTTTACTTGTTTTTCCTTTAAAATACTAGCTCAACAAAAAAAAAACATTTTTTCCTTGAAAGGGAAAGAATCAAATTATTTTTCAGAGACTCAGTAAATATGAAAAGGTGGCAAATCTGCCTAAACAAATTCCAATATGTTCATACATTTTTTAAAATAAATACTGGAAAATAAGAGCAAATAGTAGTGATTCTGCTCAGCAAGAATAGTATTAGAGAAATCAGTTCTTCAAAAAATATATATTTAAAAGAAAATGCCATGAATAAGTTCAGGCCTGAAAAAAATATTAATTCTTTTAAAACAAAAACAACAGGAAAGACCTATGACTTAAGTAGAGTTCATATTGTTTTATTAATATTTTTTTGCCCAAACACCAAAACAGATATTACATTGTTCTAAAGTGATGTTTCACTTCATGGTACAGCTAGGCACAATATTACAGGATTTTGAATAACAGGTAAAAGAAAAAAATGGTACCTTACTGAAAGCTGAGTCTCTTCTTCCCACCCTACTACCTTCCCAAAGAAAATCTGGGAGCTTTGTTTTTTGACTCCCTATTTTGGTATCTCAATGATACCTTTCTTTTTCTCTTGAGTTCCTCTTCCTCAGTTCTTTGTGGACAGGAATGCAAGTTATTGTTGTGGTGGTGGTGGTGGTAGTGGTATTTCTGGCACTTTTTTTCCTTTTATTTACATCTTGACATGTGGGCTCTGAAATCAACATTCTATAAAATATTTTATTTAGGTATAATGAGGTATCTCCTCCCTCCCCCTCCCTATAACCCCACAAGTCACTATAGACTGCCAGAATGGGGATTTTTTTGTTTCAACCTTTTGTATACTCATCCCTTACCAGCTCCAGATCATAACCTCTTTATGGCATTGCAAATGGTTTTTGAGAGTTACTGTGGTCCAAAACTTAGATACTCTATTAATTAATTTTGAGTCTTTAATACAGTGAGGACATTTTTATCCTTTTTCCTGGACACTGACATCTAGGTTGAACATACTTCCTTTGGAGAAAAGGAAGAGTGGGTGCAACTTATTTTTATATAACAGAGAGCATCATCTTGAAAAGAAAGTTAAGAACTTGGTAAAAGAAGAACCAAAAAATACTGAAGAAAATAACACCTTAAAAACAGAATCAGGGGCGGCTAGGTGGCGCAGTGAATAGAGCACCGGCCCTGGAGTCAGGAGTACCTGAGTTCAAATCCGGCCTCAGACACTTAACACAAAAAACTAGCCCGTGACCTTGGGCAAGTTACTTAACCCCAACTGCCCTCCAAAAAGCAAAAAACAAAAAAAAAAAAACCAAAAAAAAAAAACAGAATCAGTGTAATGGTAAAAGAGGCACACAAATTCACTGAAGAACTCCCTAAAAAGAACTGAACAAATGGAAAGAGATATGCAAAAATATGTTGAAGAAAATAATTCCTTAAAAATTAGAATTGCACAAGTGGAAGCTAATGACTCCATGAAATATCAAGAATACCATCAATCAACAGATCAACTTGGAGCTCTACACCTCCTATGTCTACCTGTCCATGTACTACTATTTCTACCGTGATAATGTGGCGCTCAAGAACTTCACCAAGTACTTCCTGCAGCAGTCACATGAAGAGCGTGAGCACACAGAGAAGCTGATGAAGCTGCAGAACCAGCGCGGCGGCCGCATCTTCCTGCAGGACATCAAGAAACCCAACAGCAACAACTGGGAGAGTGGGATGAATGCAATGGAGTGTCCTCTGCACTTGGAAAAAAATGTCAGTCAGTAGTTACTGGAATTGCACAAGCTGGCAACTGACAAGAATGACCCTCACTTATGTGATTTCATCAAAACCCACTACCTGGACAAACAGGTCAAGTCCATCAAACAACTGGGTGTTCACGTAACCAACCTGTGCCAGATGGGGGCCCCGATTCTGGCATGGTGGAATATTTTTTGACAAGCACACCCTTGGAGAGAGTGACAATGAGAGCTAAGCAACCCCTGGCTTCCCCCACACCTGGGAACTTTGGGCACCACTCTGACTGCCTTTCAGTGCATGCATATTTTCATTATCTGACCTGTCATAATCTGTACCAAAAAACTACCACCATTTATATCCCAATAAAGTGAATTTGTATAAAAAATTCTTGATAGAACAAAGTAAAAAGAATTTTAAAAATAGGGCATGAGGTGGGTTGGAGGAGGGCAGTGGCAGTGATTGGACACTGTGGACCATGGACACCAGCAAGGCTGGCAGTAGGGAGATGCTGCTGAATGTGCTGTTCCTGCTGCTTGTGCTGCACTTGTTCTGCTAGCTGTGAATGAACTGGTGTTGACATGAGTTAGGCATGGGCATGAATGCCAGGCCAGTTAGCCTGGCCACCTCAGTGCCATGCATGAAGAAGTGTGCATTCACCAGACTCAAGATGACAAAGTAAATTGCTCTCATCCTCCATTGTTGACTTTGAGAAACCCAGAAAATATTGCCCCTGGAAAAATCTTAGACATCACATGAAGAGGCACAATAAAAGAAAATATAGTGGGGCAGCTAGGTGACTCAGTGAATAAACCATTGGCCCTGGAGTCAGGAAAACCTGAGTTCAAATCTGGCCTCAGGCACTTAACATTTATTTACTAGCCGTGTGACCTTGTTGCCCTTCTTCCCCCAATTGCCCTCCTTCCCCCCTCAGAAGAAGGAGAAGGAGGAGGAGGGGGAGGAGAAGAGCAGGAAAGGGGAAGAGGGAGGGGGGAGAGGGATTAGCACAACTTCAGCCTGGAGCAGGTGCATACAGAACTATGGCAAGCCCACTGTGCCTCCTTCTCGCTGTCAGTGGCAAAATGCTCTATGTGACCAAAGACAGCAAGTTATACAGGCCAGGTCATGGAATATTTGCTGGTAGAGACGCCTCCAGAGGACCAACAACAATCTGCCTAGATAAAGAGGCACTCAAAGATGAATATCATGATCTCTCAGATTTTAATGCTCTGCAGATGGAAAGTGTTAGAGTGGGAAATGCAGTTTAAAGAAAAATGTATTTATGTCAGCAGACTCCTAAAACCAGAGGAGGAACCATGAGAATACACAGATGAAGAAGATGCCAAAGGTCACAACAAACAGGATTGAACTTTGTAAACAACTAAAGCCAAGGACCTTCACAACTGCAATCTCTCTTAATTCCCATTCACAGAATGTCATGTTTCTTTGGGTTTGGTTTATCTGCTACGAGAAAAAAGAAAACATTTAACACATTTTGTACCAAAAATATGCAGTCTTGCTCCTAAGCTTAGATTGCTAGACATCTTCCATGCTGCCAAACTTTTGTTGGAGTTGTCTGTGGCCTTGCAAGTGTCTGCATCACTGAAGAGACAGCGGCAGCAATTCTAGAAGGTGTAATTAAACCACACAGCTGTTCCTTTTTGGCCAATCACAGACATCCAGTAGCATTTGCTGTTCTGTAAGTGTGCCAGTCTCTCTGAAAAACATCATGTTTTTTCATGTGCTGTATTTTTGTTTCAGCCTTGAGGGAACATTCTTGTGTACATCCTTCTGTTTGAGTAGTTGGCCTACTGAAACATTAAAATGTGAAAATCCAGACTTTTGTTATCAAGGTTTTACTAGCTCTGAAAAATTAAAGAAATAAATGAAAACACCACTTCATTCCTAAGAAACCTTGGCAGATTAGAAGGGGGATATCAGGTTGTCCTTTTCCCAGGTAAAGTTATGGCAAAAATAATTTCCTAGCATGAAGAACTCCAAAGGCAGTCTTTACTCCTTTCTTTGAATCAAATCAACATGAATTGTACCTTATTTCATTTACGTAGACTTGAATGATTTTAAGGAGAACAGCATTTTTGATGTCAGATGTCAGACCAAACAGCATTGATATTGAGATTGAGAATGTTGTGTTGACTGGAAACCTTGATGTCATTCTGTGTGCATAGAATGTAAAAGAGATATTCAATGTTACTGCAGCATCTGTTAATGTATATGAACCTAATTAGCATTCCCTGTATGATCTCTTAAAAAAATGATAATAAACTGAAAGGAATCTTTCTATCTCCCAAGCAACTGCATAAGTGTGGGAGCCCAGCTTTTGCTTGTCTTGATGGTGTGAGTATGCAGGGGATTTGTGTGTCTGCAGGGGGTCTGTCTTAGTGGGAGTGCATGTGCATGCATGTGTGTGTGCCTGAGGTAGGGCCTTGGAAGAGACTGCTTCAGCAGATGTTATAAATACAAATGCCATTTAATAAAGCGTGCACAATAAACAAACAAAAAGACAAAAATAGGCAGAAATGTAAACTGTGCAATTGGGAAAGCAATTAACCTAGAAAAACGATTGAAGAGAGATCAGTTAAAAATCATTAGACTCCCTGAAAACCATGATCAAAGAAAGAGCCTTGTTGTCAGTCTTCAAGAATTTATCAAGAAGAAGATGCGGAGCCAAGATAGCAGTGTAGAAGCAGCAAAGTTTCACAGCACCCACATAGCCACCATAAATACCCAGAAAATACAACTCTACACAAATTTTGGGGCTCCAAAACTCACAAAAATACAGAAAACACATCTTTCACTGAAGGCAGCTCAGAACAAAGGACTCATCACAGCAGGCTGGGAGCTAAAACCAGCCCAGCCTGAAACCATGGCCTGACCCCAGCGTGGTTGGTAGGAACTGCAGCTGGAGTCTCCAAGAGAGCGGATCAGTGGCATTTGTGGCAGTTTCCACATTTATCAAGCCAGGAGAAATAAGGCTAAGAGGAAGGTCAGTGGAATTTACCTAAATTTGGGAAGAAAAGCAGTCCGGCCAAACTGGTCTCAGGGCAAGGAAGCAGTGGGAAGCTGCAGTAGCAGCAGGAATGGCTGCAAGAGGCAACCGACACCACTGACCTTCTTCAGTGCTCCCAGTCTACAGATAGTAGGGGGGGGCCAAGGCAATTGATCAGAGGCCAAATGCTCTTGCATTGAGCAGCCCGGATCAGGATTGTGGTCTTGGGTGGTGATCCTGGGGTGTGCTTTCAGCAAGCAAAAGTGGGTGGGGGAGGCAGCACCCCCTATTAGCTCTGGCAGTTGTGAAAACCCCAGCAATTTGGTACAGAGCTTTCTCCCCTGGAAACAGAGTTCCACAGAGCTAAAATATCAAGCAATTAGTTGACTGGCCAAAATGAGCAGGAAAAAGAAGCAAAGTAAGAAAAGCAATAAAACTCTAGAAACCTTTTTTGGGGACAAAAAGGATCAGAGCATGGAACAGGAAGAAGACAACACAGTCAGAAATCCCACACCAAATGCTTCCAAGAAACATGAATATTGCCTACAAGCCATATATCGACTTATAAAGGACTTTGAAAGCCAAATAAGGGAAGTGGAGGAAAAATTTGGAAGAGAAATAAGAATGATGTCAGAAAACCATGAAAAGAGAGTCAACAACCTGACTGAAGAAAACAACACCTTAAAGAACAAATTAACTCAAATGGCAAAAGAGGCCCAAAAAAGCCAATGAGGTGAAGAATGTCTTAAAAAGTTGAATTTGCCATATGGAAAAAGTATCTCAAAAGCATTCTGAAGAGAAAAATTACTTCAAAATTGGACTGGAGCAAATGGAAGCAAAAGACGTCATGAGAAACCAAGATACTATTAAACAGATCCAAAAAATTGAAAAAAAAATAGAAAGCAATGTGAAATATCTCCTTGAAAAACCACTGACCTGGAAAACAGATCCAGGAGAGACAATTTAAAAATTATTGGACTACCTGAAAACAATGATCAAAAAAAAATTTAGAAAGCATCCTTCATGAAA
>CM053601.1:62518437-62529109 GCA_028646575.1 Pseudocheirus occidentalis
ATCTCAAAAGCATTCTGAAGAGAAAAATTACTTCAAAATTAGACTGGAGCAAATGGAAGCAAAAGACGTCATGAGAAACCAAGATACTATTAAACAGATCCAAAAAATTGAAAAAAAATAGAAAGCAATGTGAAATATCTCCTTGAAAAACCACTGACCTGGAAAACAGATCCAGGAGAGACAGATCCCCAAAAGAAAGCTTCTAGAAATGTTATAGCCAGGTTCCAGAATCTCCAGATAAAGGAGGAAATATTACAGACTGCCAAAAGGAAAAAATATTATTACTGTGGAAACACAATTAGGATAACCCAGGATCTGGCAGCTTCTACACTGAGGGATCAAAGGGCCTGGAATATGATATTCTGGAGGTCAAGGGAGCTAGGATTAAAACCAAGAATCATTGGTCCAGCTAAACTGCCCTCAGGGCAAGGAGGCAGCAGAAGCAGCAGTAGCTGCAGAAACAGAGGCAACCACCTCCACAGGGCGGCTTCAGAGCTCCCGGCCTGCAGATTGCAGGGGGACCAAGGTGATTGATCAGAGGCCAAATTCTCTTGCATTGAGTGGCCTGGATCTGGGTCATGGTCTTGGGTGGATGTCCTGGGGTGTGCTTTCAGCAAGCCAAAGCTGGTGGGGGTGGCAGCACCCCCCTAATACCTCTGGCAGCTGTGAAAACCCAGAAAAATTGAGTATAATGTTCCAGGGCAAAATATGGTCATTCAGTGAGGTGGAGGACTTTCAAACATTCTTGCTGAAAAAAACAGAACTGAGCAGAAAATTAGACATTCAAACAGAAGAAGCATGGGAAGGTAAACATGTGAAAGAAATTATAAGGATCTTATCAAAGTTGAACTATTTACATGCCAGTACAGAAAAATGATAATAATAACTTATTAAACTTTTCTTAGTATGAGGATAGGTGAAGGGAATACAAATGTATATATACATATACCTACACTTAGGTCTATATAGGAGGGTATATATGCATATGAATACATATCTGAGCGTGTATGTATATATGTTCAAAGAGTGCACAGGATCAATTGAATACAGAGGGATGATACTTTTAAAGGTGAAATTCTGAGGTGGGAGAGGACTAGAATGAAAGAAGATAGAGATTGACAAGAAAGGGTTAATCGTCCCATATAGAAGAGGCAAGGGATAACTGTTACAACTTTTCTTTCATTTACTCTTATTGAATTTGGCTTAGGGAAGAAATGACACAAACTCTAAACTTTGTATCTTGCCACACAGGAAAATAGGGGGGATGGGGATGAGAGGAGGGTTGTGGATTAGAGTGCAGGGTCAGGAGGAGGGTTGCTGGAAGCACACACTTCAGTAAAGTGACAGGGACATTGTAGGAAATAGAACAAGGGGGGGCATAGGAAGGAGGGACATGTAATCAGCCTCTCACAATATGTCCACTGTGGAGATGTTCTTCATAATTACACATGTACAACCTGTACTGAATTGCTTTTCCTTCCAGTGGGGGTGGGTGATAAGAAAGGAACTGAAAGAATCTAGAATATAAAGTTCTACAATCAAATGTTAATATATATATATGTATATGTATGTATATACATATATATGTAGATATATATAATTATAATAATAATTATTATTCACTACATGTAACTGGGAATTAAGATATACAGGCACTGGGGTAGGGAGACCTACCCTGCCCCACCAGAAAGTTAGAGGGGTGTTGGAGTAGGACATAAAAGAGAGCAGATTGGGGGAGGGGCTTTACAGTGGGATCACTGTTTTGAATTCGGGGTAGGGGAAAGACAGGAAAAAAATTTGTAACTCAGGAAATGAATGATGTAAACAAGAAAATAAATGAAATAATAAATTAAAAAAAATAAATTCATACCAGTGGGGGTAGGGGAGGAAAGAATTTTTCAAGAAAATCTGCCCAACTATCTTAGATCTAAAAGGCAGTTTTTACACTTTTCTCAGATAAAGGCTTCATTTCATATTTTTCAGGAATTTGATAAAATTTATAAAAATAAGAGCCATTGCCTGATTGATAAATGGTCAAGGGATATGAATGGGGAGTTTTCAGAAGAAAAAGTCAAAACTATTTATAGTCATACGAAAAATTTTCTAAATTACTGTTGATTAGAAAATGAATCTTAGAACATGTCTGTAGTTTGATATATTTTAAATAATAAATGCTAGAGCGATGTGGGAAAATAGGTACACTTATGAAGGTAGAGGTTTGTGAATTGATCTAAACATTCTGGAGAACAAATGCATCTATGGTCAAAGAGCTATAGAACTGTGCATACCTTTGGACCCAGCAATACAAAGACATAACCTATATCCCACAGTGATCAAAGAAAAAAGAAAAGGACCTACACATACAAAAATGTTCATAGAAGCTCTTTTTGTAGTTGCAAAGAATTGAAAATTGAATGGATATCCATCAATTAGAGAATGACTGAAAATATATTATTGCAATGGAATATTATGTTGGAATAAGAAATGTCAAGGGAAGGGGGTGGAGTCAAGATGGCAGAGTAAAAGCAGGACTTCTCCCAAACCTCTCAAAATAACTGAAGAGAAAATAACCCTAAACAAATTCTAAAGCAGCAGAACCCACAAAACGACAGTGGAACAAATTTCCAGCTCATGCCTATATAGAAGGTCAACAGGAAATGTCTGTTGCACTAGTCTGAGAGAAGAGCAGTCCAACATGAGCAGCACCAGCAGACAGGGCCCTAGAAAACCTGGAGCAAGCCTCAGAGGACTCAGTCACTGGCAGCTGTAGCAGTTTCCAGACTTCTCAACCCACAAAAACCTAAGACAACTTTGGTCAATAGTAAAGGTCTGTTGGACCTGGATGAGAGAGGAGCATGGTCTAGTCCCAGCTCCAGGGTGGTGGCAGCAACAACAGCAACAGTGGCTGCTTCTGGTACTCAACCCACAGACCTTGGAGGGATCATTCAGCTGACCAGAGAAGCATTGCAGGGCCCTCTTTGCTGAAACTGAGGCAGGATTATCTTGCTCTTTTCATGTCTAGATCCAGGTCTTAGTCCTGGGTGGCAGTCCTGGGACAAGTAACAAGTGATGAAAAAGTGGAAGTTTTGGTGGCAGTGGAGAGGGAATCCTTCCCACACATCCAAGGTGGAAAATAATGTTTGTGGTCACTAACAGACCAGAGCACAGACTAGGAGATGAGCAAACACCTCTCTTTTTATCATACCACCTTGGAAGAACTGAACATTTACAGGTTCCTAGAACCTGTAGTCATCACTTTTGAGTTAAGTAGGGAATAACATACACACTCAATTGGATATGGAATCTTTCTTACCCAACAGGAAAGTAGGGGGGAAGGGGATAAGAGGGGGTGGCAGGCCAAAAGGGAGGGTAAATGGGAGGAGGAGGTAATCAGAAGCAAACACTTTTGAGGAGGGACAGGGTCAAAGGAGAGAGTAGAATAAATGTGGGGCAGGAGAAAATGGAGGGAAATATAGTCTTTCACAACATGACTATTGTGGAAGTGTTTTGAATAACTACACATATACGCCTATATTGAATTGCTTGTCTTCTCAATGAGGGTGGATGGAGAGGAATGGAGGAAGGGAGAGAAATTGGAACTCAAAAGTTTTCAAAATGGATGTCAAAAATTGTTTTTGCATGCAACTGGAAAATAAGATATACAGGCAATGGACTATAGGAATCTATCTTAACCCTATAGGAAAGCAAAAGAGAAGGGGAGGGCAGAATAGGGGAGGGGACATGATAGAAGGGAAGACAGATTGAGGGAAGGGGTAATCAGAATGCACATTGTCTTGGTGGCGAGGAAAGGAGAGATGGGGAGAAAATTTGGAACTCAAAATCTAGTGTAAGTGAATAATGAGAACTAAAAATAAAATGAGAAAAAAGGAAAAAAAAGATAAAGGGAGATGATTTCAGGGAAAACCTGCTAAGACATATTTAAACTGATACAGAACAAAGTGAATCGAACTAGTACACAGTACCATTATTTTAATGATGATCAACTGTGAAAGACTTAGCTGCTCTGATGAATACAGTGATCTGAGGCAATTCCAAAGGACTCATGTAGAAAATTTTTATCCACCTTTGAGAGAGAATTAATGAGCTCTGAGTTAAATTGAAGTATAATTGTCTCAGTTTATTCTGCTTGCTTTTTTGGTGGCAATGGCTAATATAGAAATGTTTTACATGACAACACATATATAACCTATATCAAATTGCTTCACCTCTTAATGAGGGGCAAGGAGAGAAAGGAGAAAAAGAATTTGGAACACAAAATTTTTAAATGTTAAAAATGAATAAATTGACCAAAACGAAATTACTTTTATATTCTATGAATGCTAAAGGTTTTAGGGCTTTATAGAAAGTGCTTCTCAATGAAGATGGATAAAAATGTATAGATTATGGACTTTAATGCATTGTTTATGAGTTATTATTAGTCTTTCATATGTCTTCTATCCTATTCATCATTTTTGTGGTCTGAAATAAAAGCTGTACTACACCACGGAGTAATTACCCAGGTCATTAGAGATGATTGGTTTATTTACCCACTTCAATGGAAAAATAAACTTTCAAAGGGTAAATGAATGGCTGGTATTTTGAATGACATTTCATCCCTAATATAAACTTTTTTTTTTGCTTGTATGCTCAAGAGTTATGGAGCCCTGAGTTAAAGTTGCAAGATAAAGTTGAAGTTAAAGCAGTCTTAAAAGTTTATTTTCCTGATAAATGCATAAGATTAAGCGCTAATCTTCCTGGTTATCCTTTCTTGTTTTGTCATTCTTCCAGATGCTATTCCCATATGGTTTAATAGCTAGTTTTTTTTTCTCCCTCCTCAGATTGCTTTCAATTTACACACACACACACACATATACACACACACACATACATACACACATACACATACATACACGCCTGCATAACCATAGAGACACAGACACATACAGCATATGTATTGTGCATATCAGTATACATGTTAACTAAATTAGAATAATTGGGTCAGGACTGCTATGTTTTCATTCTGTATTCCGAGTGTCCAGCATTGTGTTTCAAACAAAGTGGACTATTTGCTTAATGTAAATTTTAAAAGGGGGAGGTTCAGTCTCATCCAATTTCTTTTTTAGATTTCCAGTCTAAATTTCACCCATTTTTAGGCAAAAAAGAAGAATCTCAGTCCCATCCTAATCACACTACCCTCTTCAGTCTACGTGAAGAATGCCTAGGGAGGAACACAGTAGTAAGTGGACCTACTGGGTATAGGATTCATTTTTGTCTCTAAGTAAACTCCAAATTAGTAAACTCTGTCTAAAACACCCCAGGTTTGCAGTAAGGAACTCCTTTCCCTATGGTTACTGAATTATTTTTTTCTTTTACTTTCTTGATGGGATTTTCTGATTTTTTCCCCACAGAGGAGGCATGTGATTTCTAGTGAAGTGCAATGCTAAGAGGAACTAGAAATGGTTCCACATTATTTGGCTTTAATTGTTCTCCTTAATTAAATTTTCATTGTGAAGATTTTATATTTATTGGGTATTTGTTTCTCTTTATATTTAATTCTATCTTTATGTACATATTTGATGCATCTTTGAAAATTCAATTCTAAACCATGGTGTTTGAAAACTCCTTTTGTTCTGATATATCTAATATCCTTAATTTAGTGCTGGTGGAAGGAGGTAGTGGGAGGAGGACATGATATTTTTTCCTTCCTACACATTTACAATTGAGTATAAAATAAAGGATTTTTCTAACTTGCACTATCATAGAGTAGGAAAACCCCCTAATCTTATGAAGGAAAGAACTGCTATTACATGGATTTAAAGCTTGTCTTTACAAGCACATCACCATTTAGCAGCATTTCAACTAATGTTTAATTCCATTTAATTCACATATTTGATGCACTCTGAATTTTCAAATCTTTAACTCAGATGCAGATTACATCTCTAGATTGAAAAATAATACTGACTTTAGAGCCATGCATTCTTATATATGCAACGACAAATCCTTTTCAGATTACATTTATATTGCTTTCAGACAAATTATAAAAATAACTGGCTATACAGGGTATGTTTTTTTACTCTCATATTCCAAGGAATATTAAACACCTTCCCTTATCCCCAGTGAACATTTTTTTCCCAATTGAAAATGGGGTATTTTAGAAGTTTTATGTATTCTCCAAATGCTTAACTTTACTCTCAGGGTAATAATTATAGGCAATCAGAGAATCAGGCTTATTTTAAAGACTACTCTCCAGCTCATGCTGCTACAGTGATTTCCTTTTTTTTTTCTGTAGTGCAATTCTACTTAAGTTAGTGAATGTTACATTATATTAATTTGGTTTAATAAAACTGGCATACACTTTCAGTCCTAACGTGATGAGTTTGATCCACAAAATCACTTCTTGCTATATGCAATTGCTATTTTGTCTAATTTCTTCCAATTTATTGTATAAACATTCTGTTTATTATGAGGGAGCATGACATAGTGGCTAGGGTGCTGGTATTGAATTCAGGAAGACTCGTGTGCAAATACTGCCTCTGACATTTAACTAGGTAAATGATTATGCACCAACTTCATTTATTTTTCTATGCCTCAAGAAACTTTCTAGCATTTATCTAATAAGGCTTTTCTGGCCCTCATTTTCATCATCTATAACTGAAAGGGGAGTTAGACTAGAAAGCCACTAAGATCTTTCCCTGATCTAAGCCTATGATCCTACACTTACATTATCCATGATATATATTTAGTAAATACTTTACACAAGCAGTGAAGGCATCAAACAGAGATCATGTATATTTCCTGAAATTATAGAGAATATCTGATTTTAACCATATTCCCGCCCAAATAAAAATGTCAACTTATATTTATGTAGCACCTTGGACATTGAGAATACTTTGCTCACAAAAACTTATGAGGTACATCATTTAACTATCATACCAGTTTTATGGATGAGGACACTTAGACTGTGTGTAACTAAGCAATATGCATAACTAGCCCTCAAACTTAAGTCCATCTAAAGTCAGTGTTTGTTGCACTGCCCCCACTTTAATAGACTTCCTAGATATCTTGACTGTTTTTTACTGAGGATTAAATATAAGATTTATAATGTTTTTTTTACTCCTTTTTTAATCAACATATCTCAAGTGTCAAATTGTAATCAGATTATCTGACTAAATCCCTATGTGTGTGTATATATGTGTGTGTGTGTGTATACTCTTTTTAAAATAAGTCAATGGGCTTAGAAAAAACAACAACAACAACAACAAGGAAAGTTCAAAGAGTGAGAAGGAAAAATGATGATGCTTTAAAGACTGATACAGGTACCCCCAAAGTAGATTTGATATTATTTGAACACTCATTCAAATACCATAATATTACATCTGAATGGAGCTTAACATTAAATATTACTCATGTTGAATAAGGAAGTATTTATTGACTTAATTCCACTGGAAGTAAGTCAGTAAATCAAAGTTTGAGCCACTTCCATCTCACCATGTTTTTTTTTTTGCTTTTTGGAGAGCAATTGGGATTAAGTGACTTTGCCAAAGTCACAAGGCTAGTAAATGTGTCAAGTATCAAAGACTGAATTTGAATTCAGGACCTCCTGACTCCAGGGCCAGTGCTCTATTCACAGCACCACTTAGCCACCCCTCATCTCACTTCTTTTTTTTTGCTATAAGACTTGTCTTAAAGAAAGTTGCTTTGATTTCTTGAACCTCAGTTTAATCGTCTGCAATATTTCAGTAGATATATTTGAAAATATGTATTTTATCATCAGTCTCGCTGGATTATTTAAGAGAGAAAAGCCCTTCATAAATTGTTAATTTCTCTTGCACTGGGAATTTTATTGTCATTATTACCATCCTCTTTCTCCTCCTCCTTATCATCATCATCATATATGTCAAGATACACCAACTGGGCTAGTGAGCTTCAAATTTGAAAGTTATCTAAAAAAGGGTAGTGATTATGAATTAATTATGAAGTGCAAATGGGAGCAGAACAAAAAAAACTGAAAAAATGAAAAATATCCTATTCTTCCAACTTTTCCCATTTTTTTCCTTCTGCACATTTAGCTATTGTCAAGAACATGTATGCGATCATATTCCTTTTATTGCGCAAATCAAAATAAATTCTTTTCTATCATGTATGTACAAAAGAATGAACATGAATATATGAACAACTAGAAATTATATATACACTCACAAATGAGTAAAAAGATTCATAAATATTGAGAAAATTTTTTAAATGTGCTTTATGTCTGTAATTCAAAGATAGTCCCAGTAAAAATGATGAGAAAATGATTTTCCTTTTATATTTGGCAATAGGATGCAATGCCTCAGGCCTGATATCTATTTTTCATGCCTAGAGGGGTTCGCACAAATAGTAAAACACAACACTAGACATCAGAAAGTTCTGAAATATACTTTCACATATTATATAGCAGGCATGCACTACAATCTTGAAAAAGGTCATGTCTGTTATTACTATGGCTATACATGTCCCTTATACCTGGTGTGACAGAATAGATATATTTCTCACCTCTGTGCTACCTATAGATCACCTTCCAGATATGAGTCATTCAGAATCAATAATCAACAAGTATTTATTGAGTGCTTAATAGGTATGTATAAAGAACTATGTGAAAGCGGTGAAGATATAGTACAAAGAATAAAATAATATCTACTCACAATGTCCTTCCATTCCAAGGACATTTTCTTATATGCTAATCTTACTTGGAGTGACCCATTTCTTCAAAAGTTTAAGGCCTAGTCAGTTATTAAGTATTCACTTTGCGCCAGGCGCTGTGTTAAGTGTTGGACATATTAAAAAGACCCTAAAGAAGCTTAGGATCTAATGTGGGAGACAACATGCCAACGACTTTGAGCAAGCGAGCTGTATATATGATAAATAGGAAATAATCAAGTCACTAGAATTAAAAGGGTTTGGGAAAGGCTTTCTGTAGAAGATGGGAATTTCACTGGGACTTGAAGAGATCAAGGAAACCAGAACTAAGAGAAGAAGAGGGAGAACATTCCAGGCAAGGAGATAGGGAAAATGACTTGAACTGAGGGACCAGGCACCTAGTTTCAGGAACATCAATGTCCAGGAAGGTTGGTGCCACTTGATAAAAATGTTTGTGCATGTGGGTGGAGGATATAAGGAATAAGAAACCTGGAGGCTTTAGATGCTGAAGGATTTTTGTACTGAATCCTGAAGATGATAGAGTCACTGAAGTTTATTGAGCATGGCTAGAATAGGGTTAAATCTGTGCCCTTTCAGAAAATTACTTTGGTAACTGAATGGAAGACAGAAAAGAATGAGAAGAGTCTTGTGTCAGGGAGATGAACCAACAGTCTATTGCAACAGTTCAGGCCAAAGGAGATGAGGTCTTGTACCTTTGTGATGGCAGAAAAGAAATCAGAGAAGAAAAAGGGAGATATTCAAAAGATGTTACAAAGGTGAAATTAATGAGCCTTGACAACAGATTACATATGGGGGTGAGGGATGACATGGAGCCAAGGACAAGCACTACTTTTTGAGAATGAATGACTAGGATGAGGGTGATATTCTTTGTGGGAGTAACAGGGAAGATTAAAAAGGATTTTGTATGAAGAAAATGGGTTCAGTTTTGAACACATTGAATTTAAAATGTCTACTGGACAACCAGATTGAGAGATCCAGTAGGCGGTTGGAAATATAACACTGGAGGTCAGCAAAGAGGTTAGGGCTGGATAAGTAGCATTGAGAGTTATCAACATAGATATGGGGGGGGGAGCCAAGATGGCAGCGTGGAAGCAGCAAGGCTTTGCAGCTCCCACACAACCATCCTAAACACCCATAAAATCTGACCCCAGACAAAGTCTAGGACTCTCAGACTCACAAAAATACAGAAAACACATCCCTCACTGAAGGCAGAAGGCAGCAGGGGCTTAATGGGGTGGGTCAGGAGAGGAGGCCAGCCCAGCCTGAGGCCAAGACCATGGCCAGGCCAGGACAGTAGGAAGGAGCTCAGATGAGCTGAGCCAAGCCACACAGCAGCCAGTCTGCAGGAGAGAAGATCTACAGCCTCCAGCAACTCCACATCTACCAAGGCGTGAAAAACGGGACTGGAGAGGGGCAGCTCGGCAGGAGGGGCTCATCCAGCAGGCCTGCAGGCCGGAAACAAAGACCAACCCAGCCACAAACCTCAGCTGCTGCCAGACCAGGCCCAAGGGTGGCCAGGAGGAGCCGAGCCTCTCAAGTCACAGCCTGAGGCTATTTCAGAGAAGATCTAAAGCACCTGAGGGGATCTTCAAATCCAGCAACCCAGTTTCAGAGACTGTTAGTAAAAATGAAACTTTGAAACTTAATTTAGGGGAGGAAAAGCAGTTCAGTCAATATGCCCCTGGGGCAAGGAAGCAGTGGGGGAAGGGAACTGCTGGAACTGGCAGATGCCGACTCCACAGGGGGCCTGAATCAATTCATCAGGGCCAAGTGCTCTTACATTGAGTGGCCTAGATCCAGATAGTGGTCATGGGTGGTGGTCCTGGGGTGAGCTTTCAGCAAGCCAAAGCTGGGGGGACTTGCAACACCCCCCTAATAGCTCCAGCAGCTGGGAAAACCCCTGCAATTTGGAGCAGAGCTTTCCCACCTGGAAGCAGAGTTTCACAGAGCTAAAAAAAAAAACAACCAATTA
>CM053601.1:62529609-62548390 GCA_028646575.1 Pseudocheirus occidentalis
ATCCCCAAAAGAAAACTTTTGGAAATGTTATTGCCAGGTTCCAGAATACCCAGATAAAGGAGAAAATATTACAGGCTGCCAAGAGAAAAACATTTGAATACTGTGGACGCACTATCAGGATAACCCAAGGTCTGGCAGCTTTTACACTGAGGGACTGAAGGGCCTGCAATATGATATTTTGAAGATTAAGGGAGCTGGTATTAAAACCAAGAATCAACTACCCAGCAAAATTGAGCATATTATTCCAGGGGAAAATACGGTCATTCAATGAGGTGGAGGACTTTCAAGCATTCTTGCTGAAAAACGACAGAACTGAATAGAAAATTTCACAATCAAACACAAGAAGCATGAGAAGGTAAACATGGGAAAAAAGTCATAAGGAACTTATCAAATTTTAATTATTTACATGCCAATGTGAAAAAATCATAATAGTAACTTATGAAACGTTTCTTAGTTGGAAGTTAGGTGAAGGGAATACAGGTGGATATATTTGTATAATCACACATATGTCTATATAGGAGGCTGTATACGCATATGAATACATATTTTAGCATGTGTATATGTGGGTTTGTAGAGGGCATAGGATCAATTGAAATGAAGGGATGATACTTTAAAAGGCAAATTCTGAGGTGGGAGAAGACTAGAATGAGAGGAGACAGGGAGAGACAAAATGAGGCTAATCATCCCGTGTGGAAGAGGCAAGGGATAACTGTTACAACTTTCCTTTCATTTACTCTCATTGAATCTGGCTTAGGGAAGAAATAGCATTAACTCTAAAATGGGCATCATGCCACACAAGAGAGTAGGGGTCATGGGGATGAGAGGGGCGATGACGGAGGGGAGGGCAGATTCTGGGGGAGAGATGCTGGATGTTCACACTTCAATAAAGGGACATGGACAGGGTAGACAACAGAACAAGGGGGGGAGGGATAGAAAGGAGGGACATATGCTTACTGTCACAATATGTCCACTATGAAGATGTCCTGTATGATCACATCTACACAGCCTGTGTTGAATTGGTTGTCCTTCCAGCGGGGGGTGGGGGGTGGGGGTGTGACAAGGGAGGAACCGAAAGAATCTAGAATTTAAAGCCCTGCAATACCTGCAACTAGGAATCAAGATATACATGGGCTGGGATAGGGACACTCTCCCTGCCCTACCAGAAAGTTAGAGAGCAGACCAGGGGATGGGCTCCACAGTGGGATTGCTGTTTTGGGGATGGGGTAGGGGAAAGGCGAGGAGAAAATTTGTAACTCAAAAATCTCATGAAAATGAACGATGCAAACAAGAAAACAAATAAAATTTATTACATTAAAATATAAAAAATAAAACAAAAACAAAAAAACAAACAAAAAGAATGCTTGAAAGTCCTCTATGTCA
Organism: Pseudocheirus occidentalis; assembly: GCA_028646575.1. Taxonomy (NCBI): domain Eukaryota; kingdom Metazoa; phylum Chordata; class Mammalia; order Diprotodontia; family Pseudocheiridae; genus Pseudocheirus; species Pseudocheirus occidentalis. Next base: position 62,530,990 of record CM053601.1, read on the forward strand.
TTGAATGACTATATTTTCCCCTGAAACATTATACTCACTTTTGCTGGGTAGAGGATTCTTAGTTTTAATCTTAGCTCCTTTAACGTCCGGAATATCATATTCCAAGGCCTACTGTCCTTTAATGAAGAAGCTGCTAGATCTTGCTTTATCCTGAGTATATTTCCATAGTACTTGAATTGTTTCTTTCTGGCTGGGAGTTTTCTTTTGGGGATATTTTTCAAGAGGTAATTGGTGAATTCTTTCAATATCTATTTTGCCCTCTGGTTCTAGACTATTAGTGCAATTTTCCTGGAGAATTTCTTGAAGAATGATTACTAGGTTCTTTTTTCATCATGGCTTTGGGGGTAGTCCAACAATTTTTAAATGATCTCTCCTGGATCTATTTCCCAGGTGAGTGTTTTTTCCAATAGACATTTTATAATACCTTCTATTTTTTTTTTCATTTGTTTGGATCCCTTTTATAGTATCTTGATTTCTCATAAGGTCATTAGTTTCCATTTGCTCTAATCTAATTTTGAAGGAATTATTTCTTCAGTGAGTTTTTGAAGTCCCTTTTTTCCATTTTGCCAAGTTTTCTTTTCAAGGTGGCTCTTCTCCTCACTGGCTTTTTGCGACTATTTTGCCATTTGAGTTATACTATTTTTCAAACTTTTATTTTCTTTAGTCAGGCTGTAGGCCTTCTTTCTTAATTTTGTTTGCATAATTTTTTTCTCTTACTAATTTTTCCTCTGCTTCTCTTACTTGATTTTCAAAATCCCTCTTTAGTTCCTCCATGGCCTGCAATCATTTCATATTTTTCTTGGAAGCTTTCAATTTTGATGTCTTCTTCTGGTTCCATGTCATGATCCTTGTTTTCCCCCAAAAGATCCTATTTTCTCATTGTGCTTCTGCTGTTTGCTCATCTTGCCATCCATTTACTTGACTTTTGAGCTTTTTACCATGGTAGAATTCTGCTTCCAGAGTGGAGAGATCTGTGTCCTAAATTGCTGTGCTTTTTGCAGATGCTGTCAGAGATGTTGTCAGAGGTATTAGAAGGATGCTCTCTCTACAGCTACAACAGGCTCTGTCACAGTAATGTTCCTCACCCCAGGACCACCACTCAAGGCTGCAACACAGGTTCCAGCAGGTCAAACTAAGAACTATTACCTTCTGAACGGTTTCTTGGTCCCCCTACAAACTTCAGGACAGGAGCTCTAGAGGCAACAATGTGGCAACAGCTGCAGCCGCTTACACCTCTCTCCCTGGGAACAGGGAGCCAACCACACTCTTCTCTCACCCAGTTCCAACAGGGTTCCCCACCGACCTTTTGATTTCTCTTTGGTGTTTATTGGCTGAGAAGTCTGGAAACCAGCATAACTGCTGGTGAATGAGTCCCCAAAGTCTGCTCTGACCAGTTTGTGCAACTGGTCTGGACCCATGTGGCTCATGTGGTGCTGCACTCAGCTCCCAACTTGGTGTGATAGAGTTGTGAAGAGAATAAGAACGCACCGTGACCTGGCTTCAACGTAAAATTTCTGTATGGATTTATTGAACAAGCACGCAACTGTCAGAGTATTCACTCAAATTGATAGTGATCCATTGGGGTAATCACTTTGTTTATAAAGGCTAAAACCACAAAAACCACAATCAGGGAGGGAACTAAGAGAAGTAATGACATACAGAAGTAAAGAATAGCCATTGGTTAGATCTATAGCTCAGGGCTAATTTGGGAATATGGCACAAAGGTACAGGGGTGCAACATTCCTGTGACATGGGGGTCTCTCCTAGAACAGAGTAGAGGGCGTAGGGTGGAGGGTCATAGTCAGCTTCCCAGAACAGGGTGGAGGGGTCATGGAGTAAGTAGGACTGGAATTCCCCAGAATAGGCCGGGGTCATGTTTTGGGTGAAGGGTGTGGGGACCCTGCTTGGTCAGCAGAACAGGACAGGGTGGTCCCTATGTAAGATCCTTGCACCATAATGAACCTTGTAGTACACTATATTGATTCAAGGAGAATTTACAGAATGCTAGTTTGAGGAAGGAGGGGCAGTGAACTACACCTTGAGCAATGCCCAGACATGCGTTAAGCTGTTTCAAGGTATGACAAGATGTAGGTTAGGGGCAAAGACAGAAATATAAAGGGGGCTTAATGGTGGACCACAAATCAGGTGGTGTGTAGTAACCTGGGATTTGGGTTTGGGTACAACAACAGACCCTTCCTGCCAGACTGCCAGACTACCTTCAGTGGGAAATTCGTTTCTCCCTGTAACTTTGTGAGTTCATTAGCTCTAAAGTTTGTTTAGAGTCATTTCATTTTTACAGGTACTAGAGGTGGTTGAAGCAGGAGCTCAAAGAAGTTCCTGCTTTCACTCCATCTTGGCTCCACTCCACCTCAATCCAAAGATTTCTTAAATGATCAAATTAGGATCCACCTACAAAAAGAAGCCTTTACTTATTTCTACAGCTGTTAGCAGTGCCTTCTTATAAAATGATCTTGTAATTATTTACCTGTATAATTATTATATAGCTCGTACCCCCTAGAAAACTTCTAGAGAAAAGGAGAGTTTTAAAAATTGTTTCTTTGTTTTGACTTTATTGGCCTTGTACTAAACATATAAAAATGATACATTAGAGACATAAAAAACTGGAAAGTATTTGAATATATTATCTCATTTCAATGATGAAAAATATCTGCGAGTTTATGATTAATGCTGTTGTTGTTAGGGGTAGAGGTTAAGTCTAGACAATTAATGTACTCACTTAAGTAAATGGTATTTGCCCTGATACCTCAAACAAATATGAACAGAACTTGAGTATATGTAAACTGTGAATAAGGTCTGGGAATTTTTTTCAATCAGTCAGTCATTCATTATTTTAATTGAAGTGTATGAAGTCCTTGATTGAGTTATTTATCTTTGAACACTGTGAATGAAATGATGTGACATTGCACAGGAAGTTAAGTGATTCTGAGATTTGGTCATGACTTTTGTAGTTTGTATAAAACCAGTAAGTTCATTGGAATGGGAGATTTGAGCAACCAGATTTTTTGTTGTTGTTATATATCCTTCGTTCACAGAAAGGACCAATGCAATCACAACAGTGATGTTTTGACCTACATAAGAATTGGATTAAAGTGAAGCAGAGCTGCTAAAAGTTCTTTCTCCTCCAGAGGCATTAAAGTTTAGCAATTTAATGGTAAAATCTTTCAGCCAAGTTCCTAAGAATGAATGGCTTGTTGGGAAGGAGGATCTTTGGAAGATCATAGGATCTGCACTTTTCCTTAGCATCCTAGAAGAAAATCTACCCCCTGCCTGAGAGGACTATCTGGAAAACTCCAGCAAAATGGTTTCAGGGATTTGTGAGTTACCTCTTTTACCACATATTCTCAAATGCTTGAACCCACTGCTCCCTAGATTCTGTATGTACAGGTGGAAAAGTGAATCACTCAGTTTTCAGAGGTTATTTAGTATCCGTCAACCATTACACCAGAGTAAACATCCATTTCTAAAAACTCACTGAATGTGACTTTCTAACTGATAGCAACTGATAAGCATGGGAGGTGGTAAATATACCATGGTCTAGCAAGCAAGTTATAATGTCAGAAAGATACACCCAGGATCTTCAGGGTTAACAATATGAGATCCCTGAGACAATATAATAATAGCCCTCTAGAAAACTGACTGTCCAGATTCCACTTCTGGGAGCCGAGCTACAGTTGTGGAGTAAGAAGTTGCTTTCACCCCTATTGAACTCTTAAATTCCAGACAATACTGCTGCAGGAAAAAAAAAACAAAGAACAGTTGACCCAGCAGAAAGAAATGGTGCAACAGTCTTATAGGCCAGGAGGTTGGGAGATTAACAGGCAAGACACCTTTTCCTCTGGGAGAGGAGGAGCAGCACAGCACAGGGTAGATTCCAGAAGGCCAGCAGAAAGTCCCACCTCTGAAAACTAGGGGGAGATCCTCAGGCCCATAGTGGTGGAATAGGGAAGCATCAACACCAGAAATCCTGGAGTGCCTTAGTACAGGTAAGGGATGGATGGACATGAGCTTAGAAAATCACCACATACACTGGCATTTTCCAGCAGCCAAATGTTTGAGTGCAAGGTCAGGGTGAGCAGTTGTCCCCCATGTTTATAACCCTACAAGGGAAGATGACACATGTACCCCTTGGGAACTTTTAAAAGGGATTATATCCACCATTTAAAAGGGATATACATAGAAAAGAGAACATGGTTATAAGGTGACTTCGATGTGATGATAAAAATCTAATCAAGTGGTGAAAGGAGGTTGTACTGGGAGAAGAGGAAAGGAGGCAGGCAAGGATAAATTATGTCACATGAAAAGGCACAAAATACTATTACAATAGAGGTAAAGAAGAGAGGGAGATGATTATTATTTGAACCTTAGTTTCATCAGATTTGAATCAAAGAGTTAGGTTAGGTATAGAAATTGCTTATAGAAATCTAATTTACCCTATAGGAAGCAGGAGGGAAAAGGGGAAAGAAAAGAGAGTGAGTAGGTAGAAGGGAGGGAAGAAGTAGTAAGGGTAAAGGTGAAGAAAAGGGAATTGGCTGATAGAACACAGAGCAGACTGATGGAGGCAGGCACGGAAAGCAAAACTCTACTGAGGAGGGAAAGGGAGAAAGGAGATAGAAAAGCATGGATAATGGAAAATAGGATGGAAAGAAAGAGAGAGACAGCAATCATAACTGTGAATGTAAATGGGATAATCTATCCCATAAAATGGAAGTAGATAGCAGAGTGGATTAAGAACCATAATCCGACAATATTTTGTTTACACAAAACAGAGGGATACACACAGACTAGAGGTAAAAGACTACAGCAGAATATATTATGCTTCAAGTGGAAATAAAGAAAAGCAGGGCTGGCAATCCTGATCTCAGACAAAGTACAAGAAAAAATAGATCCAGTTAAAAGAAATAAGGTAGGAAATTACATTCTGCTAAAAGGTACCATAGACAATGAAATAATATCATTTATATATATGTGTGTGTGTGTGTATGTATATATATCTATACACACACAGACACATACATATGTAAACACTGTACATATATACACATATATACGTATGTATGTACATACATATATGTATATGTGTGTACATATACATATAAATATTAATGGCATAGTATCTAAATGTTTAGAGGAGAAGTTAAGGGTGTTACAGGAAGAAATTTAAAAAAACTATACCACTGGGGGACCCCAACCTCTCCATCTCAGAACTAGATAAATCTAACCACAAAATAAACAAGAAAGAAGTTAAGGAAAAGAATAGGATTATAGGAAATTTAGATATGGTTGACTTCTAGAGGAAGTTGAATGGGGATAGAAAGGAATACACCTTTTTTCTCAGTGGTACATGGCACCTACACAAAAAATGACCACATATTAGGGCACAGAAACCTTACATTCCAATGAAGAAAGGCAGAAATATAAATTGCATAGTTTCTCAGATAATGATGCAATAAAAATTACATGTTATAAAGGACCATAGAAAGAAAGATTAAAAATTATTTGGAAACTAATTAATCTAATCCTAAAGAATGAGTGTGCCAAACAGATTATATAAACAATGAATAACTTCATCCAAGAGAATAAGAATAATGAGGCAACATACCAAAATTTTTGGCATGCAATAAAAGATATTCTTAGGAGGAAGTTTTATACATTTAAATGCTTAAATGAATAAAATAGAAAAAATACATAAATGAATTGGGCATGTGGAAGAGTAAATAAAATACGTCAATCATCCCATAGTTTAGGTGTGCAATACACAAGGGACAATGACTATAGTAATCTACTGTTTGATAAATTCAAAGACTCCACCTTCTGGCATAAGAACTCACCATTTAACAAACATGCAATGAAAGTTAGAAAATAGTATAGCAGAAACTAGGCATAAACTAACATTGTGTATCTTATACCAAGATTAAGTCCAAATGATACAAAATTTATATATAAAAGCCAATATTATAAACAAAAGAACAATGATTAGTTTACCTGTCAGATTTATGGAGAATGGAAGCATTTATGATGAAACAAGAGACAAAGAACATTATAAAATGCAAAATAGAGGATTTGGATTACGTTAAATTGAAAAGGTTTTGCACAAAGTCAACACAACCAAGATTAGAAGGGAAGTAGAAAGGTGTGAAACATTTTACAAAGTGTGCCTCTGTGGCGGCTGGGTGGTGCAGTGAATAGAGCACCAGCCCTGGAATCAGGAGGACCTGAGTTCGAATCCGGCCTCAGACACTTCACACACACACACACACACACACACACAAACTAGCCATGTGACTTTGGGCAAGTCACTTAACCCCAACTGCCCTCCAAAAAAAAAGCAAAAAAACAAAACAAAACAATAAAACAATAAAGAGTGCCTCTGACAAAGGTCTCATTTCTAAAATATATGGAGAACTTTGTCAAATTTATAAGAACACAAATCATTGCCAAATTAGTAAATGTTCAAAGGATATGAGTACGCTATTTTCAAAAGAAATTAAAGCTATCTTTAGTCATAAGCAAAAGAAATGCTCTAAGTCACTATTGACTAGAGAATTGCAAATTGAAAGGACTCTCAGGTAACACTACACACCTATCAGATTAATTTACATAAAAAAATGTTAGAGAAATAGGGAAAATAGAACACTAATGCATTTTTGGTGGAGTTATGAACTGATACAACCATTCTGGGGAGTAATTTGGAACTATGCTCAGGAGACTATTAAAATGACCATTCCCTTTGACTCAGCAATACCCCTTCTAGGGCCGTATCCCAAGTAGATCATGACAATGGGAAAAAGACCCACATGTACAAAAATATTTTTATCAGTTCTTATTGTGTTGGAAAAGAATTGGAAATTGAAGGGATGTTCATTCATTGAGGAATGGCTGAACAATTTGTGTTATATAAATGTAATGGAATACTGCTTGGTATAAGAAATGATGAACTTTAGAAAAACCTTGAAAGACATATGAACTGATGATGAGTGAAATGAACTGGACACCTTCATAACAGTCATGTGAAAGACCATCTACATTTCCCTCCATCCTTTCCCACCTCCCATTTATTCTATTTTCTCCTTTGACTGTTTCAAAGTATAAGCAATTTCTATACCTCCCTTAAACACCTTTTCAAAAGTGTTTGCTTCTGATTATCTCCTCCAATCTGCCCTCCCTTCTATCATCCCCTCTCCATCCCCTTGCCCATTACTTTCCTATAAGGTAAGATACCCAATTGAGTATATATGTTATTCCCTCTTGAATTGTCCAAGTCCAATGAGAGTAAGTTTCACTCATTCCTTGTTAATTTTCTCCTCTTCCCCTCCATTGTGAAACCTTTTTCTTGCCTCTTTCATGTGAGGTTGTTTACCACATTCTATCTCTCCCTTTCTCCTCCCAATATATTCCTCTCTCACCCCCCTCAATTTAATTTTTTTTCGATTTCATCCCTTAATATTCAACTTATTTTGTGCCATCTGTCTGTCTGTCTATGTATCTATGTATCTATGTATCTATGTATCTATGTATCTATCTATCTATCTATCTATCTATCTATCTATCTATCTCCTCAAACTACCCTAATAGTTCAAAAGTCTCATGATTTATAACGATCATCTTTGCATGTAGGATTATAAATCGTTCATCTTTAATAAGTTCCTTATGATTTTCCTTTCCTGTTTACATTTTCATGCTTCTCATGAGTCTTGTATTTAAAAGGCAAGTTTTCTATTTAGCTCTGGTATTTTCATCAAGAATGCTTGAAAGTCCTCTATTTCATTGAATATCCATTTCCCTTCCTGATGTATTATACTCAGGTTTGCTGGGTAGGTGCTTCTTGGTTTTAATCTTAGGTCCTTTGACATCCCGAATATCATATTCCAAGCCCATAGATATCTTAATGTAGAAGCTGCTAGATCTTGTGTTATCCTGATTGTGTTTCCATGATGCTCAAATTGTTTCTTCCTGGCTGCTTGTAATATTTTCTCCTTGACCTGGGAACTCTGGAATTTGGATATAATATTCCTAGGAGTTTTCCTTTTGGGATATCTCTCAAGAGGTGGATTCTTACAATTACTATTTTACCCTGTGGTTCTGGACTATCAGGGAAATTTTACTTGATAATTTCTTAAAAGACAATGTCTAGGCTCTTTTTTATCATAACTTTCAGGTAGTCCAATAATTTTTAAATGATCTTTCCTGTATCTATTTCCCAGGCCAGTAGTTTTCCCAATGAGATATTTCACATTGTCTCCTATTTTTTCATTCTTTGGTTCTGTTTTATAAATTTTTTATTTCTCAGAGAGTCCTTATATTCCATTTGCTCCATTATAATTTTGGACTTCCTTTTTCATTTATCCAATTCTGCTTTTTTAGGTTTTCTTTTCATTGACTTGTTGGACCTCTTTTGCCATTTGTGTTAGTCTATTTTCTAAGGCAGTGATTCTCAACCTGTGGGTTATATTCAATTTAAATACATCCTGCATGTCAGATATTTACATTATTATTCATAACAGTGGCAAAATTACAGTTATAAAGTAGCAACAAAAATAATTTTATGGTTCCATGTCACCACAACATGAGAAACTGTAGTAAAGGGTTGCAGCATTAGGAAGGTTGAGAACCACTGTTCTAAGGTGTTATTTTCTTTAGTGAGCTTTTGGACATACTTTTCCATTTGATAAATTCTGCTTTTTAAGGCATTTTTTTGCTCTTTGTTGATTTTTTTTTTATCATTTTCACCAATTGGTCTAGTCTTTTTTTAAGGTGTCATTTTCTTTAAAATTGTGTATGGGTGTGTATCTCCTTTAGCAAGCTGTTGAATTGTTTTTCATGATTTTTTTTGCATCAGTCTCACTTCTTTTCCCAATCTTTCCTTTACTTCTCTTACTTGATTATCAAAATCCATTTTGAATTCTTCCATGACCTGAGAATAATTTATAGGGTTTTTTGGAAACTTTGGATGTAGGAACTTTAATTTCTTGTCTCCTAATGAGTGTGTATTTAGATTTTGCATGTCTCCAAAATAAGTTTCTATAGTCAGGTTTTTTTTCCCTTGCTTACTCATTTTCCCACCTTATTACTTGACTTTTTAACTCTTTGTTGAGGTTGGGCTCTGCTTCCAGGGTTGGAGGGCCACCAACCCAAGCTTCAGAGGTTTTGTACAGCTTACTTTCAGCGATGTTTCTGGGAAACTGTTAGATATCAGTTCTTTCAAGGTGTTACGATGCAAGAAGAGGTGTTTTCTTCTCTGTAAGTATGAGAAGGTCTTCTCTCCACTACTATCCCAAGTTCTGCTATTCTAGTGCTTTTCACCCTAGGACTGCCACCTAGGACTTCATCCTGGATCCAAGTATGGGCAAAGCAACAGTGTCTTGCCTCAATGCTAGCAAGAAGACACCTGTAATATTTTTTTCTGACTAGATCCATCCCTTTACCATCTGTGGGCTGAGAGCTCCTGAAGTAGTCACTCTCAGCTGACTCATTCACACCCAAGACTGTCTCTCTCTCTTTTTTTTCTGTAGCTGTGCTGGCATGGCCTGTGTTGATCAGTACTCCACTCCCACCCAGGTCTGACAAATATTTCCTGCCAATATTTTAAGTTGTCTTTGGTGCCTGTGGACTGGGAAGTCTGGAAACCATCACTGTTGTGAGTTATTCAGTCATTCCAAGAGCTGCTTAGAGTTTGGTGGGACCTAGTCTGCCCTGTACTGTTGCACCCTGTTACAACAGACCTTTACTGTTGAACTTCCAGGCTGTCTTTGGCTGCAAATTTGCCTCATTCTGTCTCTTTTTGGGTGGGGGTGGGGTTCTACTCCTTCATACTTTTAGACTAAACTTAAAGGTATTTGGAGGGTTACCTGCCTTTACTCCTTTACCTTGACTCCACCTCCCTCAAATATTTTTAAACACACTTATCTTCATATATGAAAAAACTTGACTCAGTTTTTTTTTATTTTTAGCCATTTCTTCTTTTGAAATGATTTATCTTCATATTATTTTAGGTCAATAATAAATTTGGAAGGAATAACTTGAAAGTGACATTGGAAGTCTATGGATATTGGCCTGGTGTGTGTGTGTGTGTGTGTGTGTATATGTAATTATGTGTGTCCATATACAAATATATGTGTGCATGTATGGGCCATATATACATACATATGTGCTTATATCATTATATCTATTTATCTAGCAATATCTATATTTATTTTAAAACACTCCATGAATGAGACCTTCTTTCATGAGGATAACATTAATGGATCACACAATTGAATACTCTGCTGGTTACAGTAGCCAAAAATATAATAAAGCTATTATTAGAAAAAGGAAAATAGTAGCATATAAGTGTAGTCTTCAAATTAGACAATGTAGCCAAGCTCTGGAAAATCAATCATGATAGAAAAGCTCAGAATGACTGTCCATTACTGAATTTACAATAGATTTAAGGACACTTAGAAAGCCCTGCTTTAGCATTTTTGAGGTTTGGAAATTGAAAAACTTGTAATAGTAACGGTGTCTTTTCAAGAAAGGAAAAATAGTTCTCAATGAGATCTCATTATGTGAAGTCCATTGACACGGAAATAACTAATGCATCAAAATTCAAAGTTCCAGTCTTCAACATTGACAAAAAGGCTTCAAAAGAGCTATTGCCATAGTCTTTCCAATTACTTTGTGGATTACTTACTGAACAGTTTTATGGGTTGAATAACTACAAAGTACTTGGTCTTGACTAAGAGATGATGAGATATTCAACAGGGGATTCAGGCCTCTATTATCTGCTGCAATCTCCATTTATGTTTCTCCTTTTTTTCCCTAAGGATCATTATCAATGGATGGAGAATAAATAATCTACCAATAGTGCTAAATGCAGGGGAACCAGTGCAGAATTTGTTTACAGTAGGTATTTCTTCAGAATAATGTCAGGGAAATAGCAAATAGGCACTGAGAGTGAATTCTGTGACATGAAAAGGAGAAGTAGGGAAGAGAATGAGGAATGATTATGGTAGTATGAATAGTATACAATCTTGGTACCTCTTTAAGGATAATGAAAGCAGTATGCTTCCCATAATACTGTTATTTGCCCAGGCAATACCATTGTATGCTTACATGCATTTGAGGGAAATGAATAATTCATGAATTTAATTTTATTAAAATTTAAACAGAGTTTTAAAATCATTAAAGACCTATTAAGACTTATTACCCCTGCTTCAGAGTAGGCCAAGTGTATATTTCTTTAGGACACAGCAGAATATATGGGGTGGCAGAAGGGGAGATCAGGTAAATAAATGAAAAAGAATTTAGTGAGCATCCAGTATGTTCCAGGCCCTGTACTTACCACTGGGGATACAGGGAAAATGCAAAAGCAGCCTTTGCCTTCTAGAAACACACACTTTAATGAGGGAGAGGACATATATAAATCAGAACATATATGATGCATACCAAATAGATAGAAGATAACCCTAGAAGAGAAGGTACTAGTGCTGTGGGGGCCCAGAAAAGCCTTTTGCACAGGACTGTGTTTAAATGAATGAAATTAGGGATAAAATGAATAAAATTATGGATTTTAATAGGTTGAAGTCAGGAAAGAGAATGTTTTGGGCACAAACAACTTGAAAAGGCTTCAAGACCAGAAATGAAACCATCTGGCATGATGAGGCCAATGTGTCTAAATCAGAGAACACATACAGAGGAATACTAAGCAAGTAGAATGAGAAGATGAGATGAGTTTAGAGTGTCAAACAGAAAGGTTTATTTTTATTCCTAGAGGTCATATTCAGTAAAGTATATTTATTACCATTTTGTAGATGAGGGAAGTGAGACTCTGGGAGATTAAAGGATCTGTCCATAGCTTGGTCACATAGCTTGACTTTGGGACTGGAGTCCTGGCCTAGTTATTTGAAACTCAAAGCTTTTCCACTAAAACCTTTTACGAAATAAATTTATGCATCAGTAAAAGATTGAGTGATAGCAGGTAAAGCAGGTTGCCAGGCAGTTAGCATCAGCGTATTTCTTGAAAAATGACTATTATGCATGATCAGAGTGTAGGAAGGATTCATCTGCCCCATAGTTAAGTTGACAAGTAAGGAAAACTGGTTCTCCTCATGTACCCATAGGAGTTACTTCCAGTACTTGAATGGAAGCACTGTTTCCATTGGCAGTACATAAGGCCTGAAGGGAATAGTTCTGAAAAATTGCTATCCCATCTCTGACATTTAATCCATGATGTAGAATCAGCTTTTCCTCCCAACATGCCGGGGAAGTATTCTTACATAATTGACAATGCTGGGGACGCAGGGCTCATGCAATCCATGCTTCTCCTTTCTGTCCCTGTACAGACCTTGTCCAAGTCTTTGAAGAAGCTGGCGGAGGAGAGCCAGGACAAGAACCAGTCCGAGGTGAACATGTGGGACTAGGGCATCTCCAACATGGTGGACATGATCAGCTTCTTTACTTTATCCAACATTACACAGCTGGTTCTCAGCCACAACAAGCAAACAATTGTGCCTCTGAACATGGGAGAACTGAAGCATCCGGAAGTGCTGAACTTTTTCAATAACCAAATTGAAGAGCTACCCACGAAGATTAGCAGCCTCCAGAAACTCAAACACTTGAACCTGGGTATGGACAAATTTGGCTCTATACCAGCCCTGGAGGTCCTTGACTTGACTTAGAACAACTTGAATGAAAATTCTCTTTCTGCAAACCACCTGGAGTGCATTTTATCTAAGTGACAACGATTTTGAAACCCTTCCCCCAGATACTGGGAAGCTCACAAAGTTGTAGACATTCAGCATTAGAGACAATGACCTGATCTCACTGCCTAAAGAAATCTGGGAGCTTACACAGCTGAAGGAGCTATACATCCAGGGGAACCACCTTACTGTCCTTCCCCCTGAGCTATGGCAGACACATGCAGGCAAACCTAGAGCCTCTGAAGAATAATGACAAGTCAAAGAAAATCAGACACATAATTGACATAGCTACTAACAATGTTTATATACATAGTGGGCCAGGTGTAGACTTAACTTAAAAGGTAACAATATAAGAATGAGTCAGAATGATCGTATCTCCTTCTGCTCTTTATTTCAAGAATGTACAATTTATATCTTTGTAATTCATAATATTTTCCTTTGATGATAAAATAATTAAATCATTGATCCTAATGCAAATGATAGTCATATTAATTTCTGTAGGTCTTTTGGAAAACAACAGTTAAATGAGATAATATTTCTTGTAAAAAAGAGTTATCTTTCTAAATTATAATAAGGAATTTTAAAAAATTAAAAGTACTAATCTTGATTCTGCCATCAAGAAGCTGTATGACTTTCAATTTGTAACTTAAACTCTCTATACCTGATTCTTCCCATACTGAAAATTAGGGTATGTGGTGAAGTGATCTCCATAAATCCCTTCCAACTTTGGTCATATGATTCCTCTATAAAGGCACAACAAACAACAACAACAACAAATTCTTCAGTGTGCAATTCTGTAGGCAGTAATAGATTTTCTGTGAACACTATGTCACACAGTCTTGAGATGTGTCTGTCTTTATATCTGAAATCTTCCGGGTTTTAGGGTCTGTAAATGTTTTGTAGGTTAGAAACGGTCTTGAAGTATCCTTGACCACTGTCTTTTCAAAGTTATTTCAAAGCTACCACATATTGTTTTTGAAGGAGGAGTGAAGAAATACACAATCCAGGTTGGCAGGATAAAGAATCTTTTTTTTTTAACTAATGGTCTTTTATTTAATGCAGTTTTATGAGAAGCAGAGTCCCTTAGAAGCCTCTTTTATTAAGCTTTTTTTTTTTTGGAGGGCAATTGGGGTTAAGTGACTTGCCCAAGGTCACATGGCCAGTTTTGTGTTAAGTGTCTGAGGCTGGATTTGAACTCAGGTCCTCCTGATTCCAGGGCTGGTGCTTTATTCACTGTGCCACCTAGCCACCCCCAGGATAAAGAATCTTAACACAGGAATGACTAAGATTCCTGAGCGACAGAGATGACACCCAAACTTTTTAAAGAATTAGCATCACCAAGAGAATAATGATGGCAGATTTGGGAGGGGTTTCATTGTTTTCAAATGAGGTTATAGAAATAAGTTTTATAAAGACGGAAGCTGCCAACCCAGCAGTATATATTTGGGTGGAGGATCACTGAAAAATAACATGGGTTCCTTGTACAGATCTCTCTTCTTATAAAAGCTCTGAAAATTCTTATTACATTACCTTGATACATGAAAGAGACAGAGACAGATATGCAGATAGAAAAGAGGCAGATATAGATTAGGGACCTTTGAACATTTAAAATTATAATTATCTAAGTATGCTTCTTTTTTAAACATATGTAATTAATTTTATATATTTAAGAACATTATTCTGAAAAATAACAGGCTTCTGCAAAGCTCCAAAGGGGAATTTTTTTTGAATAAGAACTTCATATATCTATATCTAATTTTTTTCTGTCTATATCATTTATACAATGCTTCTTAAATCGTTAATTGTGACTTCATATGGGATTATGTAACTGAAAGTAGAGGGTCATGAAAAATCTGGCAACAGTAAAAAAAAATGTCTGAATGCACAAAGAACAAAAATTAATTAAAAATCAAATGTGTAATGAATCAAGTGTTTCTTGAAGCATTTGCCTCTGTGGCATTGCACAACTTCACAGCAGCCTTGGTTCTGAACACACATGTGCACTCTGCACTGCACAGGCAGTTACACCACACAATCCCAATGAATGCTGCCAGAAATAACTCAGCTCCGATTTGAAACTGTTGTATGTTACAAATTGCAGTGCTTTTACTATATGTACAAAGTTAGTTTCTCTTAGAGAAATGTAATAGTTTAGTTACATATAAAAATACTTTTAATATTTTCCTAACCTCATTCTTCAGCATGTAAGTATCAAATTAGTATATCTTTGGATTGTAATCTGTTACAATTTTTGCTTTTAAAAACTGCTGTTTTTACCTTCTTTTACAAAAACATAAGTGTTTAGTTGCAGCAAGTAAAGACAAAAGCCCTTTAATATTTCTCCACCATCATCAATGTATCTGTATGTGTTGGCATCAGTTTTTAAAATAAGCAAAAACAAATGTAATTTCATACACTAAGGCTAATATTTATTTGAAATTTTGTTGGCAATATTTATATTTAAGGATAAAAATATTTTTGGTTAAGTATAATTGGCTAAATTTAGACATAAGTAAAAATGTTGATGACAATGCAACAGAAGCTTTGCTACCAGGTTGTAGTAAATCTACATGGACAAGAAAAAGAAAACATTTTGAATCATTTTTGCAATATGCATTAGCTTCTAATAATGATGATAGTGCAGAAAAACCTCTTTAATGAATTCATAATGAAGTGTTGGCTGCAGAGAGCATGAAACCAGTCAAATTAAAATGACATAATAATACCAAGCTTACAGAATACCAAATGAAGAGTTTGAATGACTTTTAAAATATTCGAATAAAGAAAAAAACTTTGATAACCTTGCTACTGTCAATGAAAAGTATTTACTTGCGTCTTATGGAACTTCTTATTTGAATTCAAAAGCTAAAAAAAACCCTCTGCCGTAGGAAAAGATCTCATGTTTCCTGCCGAAATTAAAATTTCCTGCTGAAATAGTTTGTGAGGAAAAAGTTGGGTGGTGAAATTAATAAAATTACTTTATCTTGTTAAAGAATCTCTGAAATTAGTAATGACCAATTCCAGTACCTTATTACCAGGCTTAAGGAAGAACAAAGTTTGCAATTCACTTAGATGAAAAATCAAACAAACAAACAAATGTTTCTAACATGGCACAGTTGTGACTTTATGTAAGACATGTTTATGGAGGAAGTATATATGAGGAATTATTCCTTTGTCACCCTTTGGAAGGCATACAAGGGGAGATATATATAAGTAAATAAATAAATAAATATATATATGTATATATATGTGTGTGTGTATGTATATGCATATATATATGTATACATATACATATGTATAATTAAAGTCTATGTTTTTTTCACAAATGAAACTTTACAATGGAAAAATTACATTGGAGTCTACACAGACAGTGCTGGAGTAATGATGTATGAGAGTATTGGATTTGTCACAAATGTTAAAGTTGATGGTAGTGAACTTATCACTTTTATTCACTGCATGATCCATCAGGAGGCACTCATAACCAAAGAAATATCACCAGAATTAGGTGTTGTACTTTGTCATACTTTCAATATCATTACCTTAATTCAAAACCATTCTACTAGCAGTCATTTGTTTGAAAACCTTTGGAAAGACATAGACTCTGATTACTAAAGCTTACTACTACATGCAGAAGTAAGGTGGCTCTTAAGAAAGTGAAATTTAAACAGATTTTTGAAACTGAAAGATGAGGTTGTTATATTTTTGACTGAGCAAAAATCTGATTTTGTTCTTTTTTCTCAGAATGACTTATGACTTTCAAAACTGTTATTTGTTGGATATTTTTGAAAAACAATATTTTAAACATGCTGCATTAAATAAAAATTGTAATATTTATGTTAAAAGATAGAATTGAAAGTTTTACCAAAAAAGTTAACATATGGAAAATAGGTTCTTTAGAAATGGTTCTTTAGAAATGTTTACAGCTATAGGTGATTTTATATTTGAAAAAATCTTCCCAAATATTTTATTGTAAGAGTTATAATTGATCATCTGACAATACTTAGAAGCACAGTTTCAGAAACACTTCCCTTAAAATTTTGATTCTAATAAACTAAGTCGGGAATCACAAACCATACTCAATTGAAATAAAAAATGCCAGTCATCTCCCATTAAATGTTCAAGAAGAATTTGCCAAGTTCAAGCTTGAGTTTCAAAAAAAAAATTAAATTAATTTTGACTTGAAATTAGGACAGAATTTTCAATAACTTCTGAAATTGCTCTAAATATATTTCTGCCATTTTTACTACATATTTAACCAATGGCATTCTCAGTATTAACAACTATAAAATCAAAATGTTGATCAGCTCTGAAAAATGTTGAAGATGCTCTACATCTTGCAGTATGTAATATTCTACCTAGATGTAATTTTTTTAAATTTTAATTTATTTTCTTGATTGCATCATTCATTTCCACAAGGTTTTGAGTTACAGATTTTCTCCCCTTTTTGTCCCTGCCCCCCAGCCCAGAACATTGATCCCACTGTAAGGCCCCTCCCACAATCTGTTCCCTTTTATGCCCTCCTCCAACACCCCTCTACCTTTTTGTATTATTTCATACTGAATGTATTATTTCCCAGTTGCATTTGATTGTATAGCTTTGAATACTAGATTCTTGCAATTCCTTCCCTGTCACCCACTCCCACTGGGCAGAGCAGCAATTCAATACAGGCTGTACCTGTGTAATTACACAGGACATCTTCATGGTGG